>CAWUFW010002315.1:1947500-2288954 GCA_963921515.1 Calotriton arnoldi | reverse complement strand
CGATAGATTTATTGCCCTATTCACAAGCTGGTGCTAACAGCCGATATTGTCAGTTTTCCTGCGATAGCAGCTGCAAAAATCATCGTCACGGATGACACTGGCAACTAACGCTAATGAGATGCAGAGTAGGCGTTCCTGTGCAAAAAGCCACGAAAACACCACTTCGCAATATTCTCTACGACCAGCCAGATCGGCGATAAGATCCCAAAACAGGCAATAAGGCGCGTTAGCAGCAGGGATTTAACACCTGCTCCTACCTGGTGTTAAGTCGGATGACAACCTGCACCACAAAAGGGAGCCCAGACCAGAGCCACACCTGAAGAACAACAGATGCCATGGAGCTACTGATCATGCAGCTCGGAGCCCCAAGAGGGCCACAACACCCATCGCCACCACACCCAGGCCCACCACCCCCCCGGAACCTCCCTGCCCCCACCCCCCCGGACTTCCACAGAGACAGTGCAGAAAAAGACAGCAGACCTTCAGAAAACGCGCCAGCCTCACAGACTTAACACCAGAGGATGTCATTGCCCACTACAGGCTCAAAAGGACAACCATCCTCCGCATCCTGGCCATCATTGCCCACAGTCTGACGGTACCAACACAGCAGACAAAGAACATCCCTCCGCAGACAAAGCTGCTGGCTGTGCTGCACCTGTTGGCCTCTAGTACTTTCCAACCAACAACTGCCAGAGTAGGAGGAGTCTCACAGCCAGCCCTATCCAAGTTCCTCACACCTGTCTTTGATGCCATCATCAGCTTGGTACCCCAGCACCTTCACTTCCCACACACTGCACAGGAACAGCTGGAGACCAAGCAAGGCTTCTACGCCATAGCTGGCTTCCCGCACGTGTTGGGGGTAATCGACTGCACATATGTACTCCTCATGCCCCCTCCCGCCACTGCACACAATTACCGCAACAGGACGCACACGCATTCCATCAATGTGCAGGCAATAGTGGACCACCTGGGACTCTTCACCAATGTCTTCGCCAACTACCCAGGCAGTGTGCATGATTCCTTCATCTTCCGACAGTCCATCATCAACCAGCGCTTTCAGGATGGCACCTATGGGAATGCATTGCTCATTGGTAAGTACCAAATGAACACACCACAGACCTCAACTCCACAGTCATGCAACTCACGACTCTGGGAATGCACACGTTACAAACTCACATACAACATGCCAAACAACATGCCCACCTACCAGACACGACAGCACAACTTACTGTGGTAACCTGGGCTAGCCATGTACACAAGCCATCAACGGCATGGCACCTCAGCCACACAATAGCAGAATGTAGGGAGAGGTGGGAACCAGGCATGTGCGAAGGAGGCAAGTGAGCCATGAATGAGAATGTACACAATGCCAAGTGTGGCGTGGATGTGCTGGCCAGACTGCAGTATGCAGACCACAGACATGTCCATGTCGACATATACTGCTGGTGTTTGGAGTGTAGTGGACAGTGGACACAACCATGTCACCCCAGGCAGTGGAGAAGATTGCGGAAATGTAGCTTGTTACGTCCCCCCCTGTAAGTGTGAGCGGAGTGGGCTGGCCAGCGTAGGGGTGTGAATAAAAAGCCCATTGCTCTGGGCGTGGTTCTCTTCCGAATGGCCAATGTGTCTGCCAGGGCGGCGCCTCTCAGCCCGCCACAAGGCCGACGCTGTGAGCGGCGGTGCCTGCGATACTGTGCGCCTGCCGCACCCCATGCCGCTGGTCCCCAGACCCGTCTTGGCCACCCCTGTGCAACCAGGCCTCACTGCTCACCTGCCGACACCGGCGTGTGTCAAAGAGGGCCCACCACGTGCCAGTGCAAGCTCCAAGCCCGAGGCCTGCGACCTTGGCAGCCTCCTCAGACCATCACGTACTCCGCGAGACAGGCCCCCAGCACTCCTTTCTCGTTGACGTACTCCACCGCTGCCTCCGGCCTACACTGCGGTCAAGTAGGTCACACATTTGGAACTGAGTCTTGATTTATTTATGGCAGAGGTTATACCATTGTACAGGCCTCATCGCAGCCTGCATCCCCTTTCAGCTCTGGTGCCACTAACTCTGTGCCGCGAAATTCATGGACACTCTCTGGTTGAACTTTGGTGGTGTCTGAGTCTATGACCTGGGGGTTGTCTTCATCATCATGTAGCTGATACTGACTTGGTGTTAAAAATGAGTCTGTAGCATTCATCTCCTCCATATTGCCTGTTTCTGCTTGGTTCTGCCCTCTGCATCATGCCCTGGAAGAAAACCTTCCACTGTCCCCCGAAACACTCCGCGACATCCACCTTCGACGTCGACGAGGACCCGCTCAGCTCTCGTGGCCCTACCTCAGTGTACCGCAAGTCACCATCCCATGGTGGTGTGCCTGTGCCGGCCGCAGTGCATCCGGGGCCACTAACTCTGTGCAGCTCAAGTAGTGGACCCTTGCTGTTTGAACTTTGAACTTCTGATTGTCTGATCACTGTTGTAGTTGTTGCCAGCACCAACCACTCCCTGAGGGCTGGCTTACACTCACCCGACACCTATCCAGCACAGGCGTCACTGGACATGTGACCCTGGCAATAAAAGGGGCCGGGCGCACGTGCCCGTAGCCAGTTCCACAAACTATCTAAGTGTGTCTGTGTGGTCATTGTGTATGCATGAGGGCCCTGGCCCTACCACATTACATTGTGCTGTGTACAGCGGACGCAACCATGTCACCTCAGGCAGTGTGGAAGACTTGGGACATGTAGCTGTGTCGTACCCCCCTGTAAGCATAAGCGGAGTGGGCTGGTGTACGACAGTCCAGCGTAGGGGTGTGGATGTTCAGCCCGGGGCTCTGGGCGTTGCTATGTGTTGGCCTTGCCAAGGAAGTAACTAATGCGCGTGTCTCTGTTGTGATGTCGGCGCCACCCATCCCGCAATGGACAATGTTGCGATGTGACATGCTCCGGAGTGCGGGCTCGGCCGAAGGGATAAATGAAGGAGTGCAAGCCCGCTCGGGGTCCGGGATCATACATGCCAACTGTTGTGTGTGTCGCTATTACCGCAGCATAGGCCATAGGACTACCCTCAACCGCATTGCGAGTTCAGCCAGCCATGAACTCTACATCTGTGTCCGCCCTATCCTTACCGTAGGCCTACACACACGTGGCCGCCCACCTTTAGCGCACAACATCACAGTGTCATTGTCAGGCTTGTGGACATGCGCATACAGGCATGACAATGGTGTGCCGTAGGAGTGCAAGTGATGCAACCGCGCTGTGCACACTAGTGAATAGGCTCGGGGGAGGGAGGAGCAGCAGTGAGGCTACGTAATACACATTGATGCCGCTCATTTGCTACAAGCAGTACCTGTCAAACAGGAATCACTAAGTCACACATATCACACACCAATGAACCAGTGAGCCTGCCAACACATCATGCAGAACCAACTTTTGACTCATGTCTCTCTGCACTGTCACAGGTGATCAAGGATATGCACTCTGCCCTTGGATGATGACACCCCTCTGAGCCCAGAACACACAGGCCCAGAGGCAGTACAATGCGGCCCACAAACGCACCAGGGGCAGCTTGGAACACACATTTGGCGTGTTGAAGTCACGTTTCAGGTGCCTGGACATCACAGGTGGAAGGCTCCTGTACAGCCCAGGCATCGTGTGCAAGATGATCGTTGCATGTTGTGTGTTGCACAACATATGTGTACGCACCAATGCCCCATGGCTACAAGTGCAAGATGCACTGGACGATGATGAGGAAGATGAGGCAGGTGGACCACACCCCACTGCAGCAGCAGCAGGAATAACCCGTAGGAACACCATCATTGACAATTTCTTCACATGAGCACGTCACATTGTCAGAGTCCTTAGCAATCATGGGACAGTACAAAATGACCACAGGCACAGCATGCACAAATAAATTCATTACAACACACATTCCCTGTGTGCATGTTACTCCTCTGTACAAGCACATCACTCTGACAAGTGTAAGTGCAACATGTAGTGCTAACAATCTCATGAATTGGAAATAGATGGTGGGTGTGTCACCTCTGTACAGAGAGGCTGTTTAGGGTGTCACGTATTCGAAATGCCATTTCTGTGTGTCAAAGATAGTACGGAATCCCACTCATCAGCGTTTCACGTGTCCCAAATCATTACATGTAGGCTGTCATTTGTGACCTACAATTGACAACAGGGCTTCTTTTGGGGTCAAATATGTACCACCATGATGCAGGGATGCACCCTGGGACTCAAGTCCCACAACATGAGCTACATGGACGTAAGGGGGAATCACTGCCCCTACATTCGTCCATGCTTTCATACTTGATTAATCATGGACATGACACATCTGTGTGTATTAGAATGTATTATTCACGTTCCGTGGAGTGTTGAAGCTGTCTTAGTACTGGGCCATGCAGACAACACTTTACAATGTTGCCCTGTGGAGGGCCAGCCAGAGTCCTTTAGGGATTGACAAGTTACTCGGAAGGGGAAGAGTCCAGTCCGCAGGCTGATTGCTGTGTCATTGTTGAGCATGCAAAATATGGCAGTCCATGTCGAGGTCCAAGGTTAGTGTCGCAGAGTGTGTCGGGGGACAGTGGAAGGTGTTATTCCAGGGCATGATGCAGAGGGCAGACCCAAGCAGAAACAAGCCATATGGTGGAGATGAATGCTACTGCTTCCTTCTTACCACTAAGGCAGATTCATCCTCATCTTCGTCCTCTGACGTTTCATGTGCCTCACATATAGGTGGTGGTGTTTGGTTTGCAGCACTGTGTGGCACTGACACATCAGGGGCCGGAGATGTGGATGTAGAAGTAGCAGCAGCATTCATCTGTGCAATGTCTTGTGGCATCACTCCCATGATGAGGATCTGCAGGGCATGGAAGATCCCATCTACAGCTTTCTCGTGTGCAGCCGTGGTAGCCATTCTTTGTGCCTGCATCCGCTCCATGTTCTCCATGACCCTCCTTATGTTTCCCAAATCACGGATGACATCGCTGTAGCCACTCTGACTAGACAGTTGTTGTTGTCTCCGAGTCATGACTCCAGCGACGCCAGCCATGGATTGTTGGAGGGCATGGGGCGAACTGTGGGTGTCCGTTAGGGAGTGTAAGTGGTCCCTGATGGGACTTAGACACCCAGGCTGCCATGAGGTCGAACCCCACCCGCACCTGTTCAGCCAGCTCCTTCTGGCAGTCTAACACACGGCGTTGGAATGCCATGTGTTCTTCGGTGAGGTGCTGGGAGCCAGATGTGGTGGTGGGTGCTTCCTGCTGTGTGGTCTGTGCAGGGTGTGGGATCACCTCAATGGTGCTGTCCTGCCCTGCTACTGGAGGTGGGGTGCGGAGGTTGTCCATGAACCGTTGGAGTTCGTCGTAGTCAATGTCCTGGAGGTCGTCTCCATCATCGCTGACGTGATGTAGGGTCTGCTCTGCAGGAGGTGTTGATTGTCCCTCTGCAATGTAAAGGGGAGATGCAGTTTCACAGTGTGTTCCATGTATGTTGATGCATTGGCGGAGTTTACATATAGACTGCATGACAATGTACAATGTGACTGTTTGTGAGGAGATGCCTATTTGATGCGGGACAGTGGACATTTGTACTACATCACGGATGTGAGGTTGTACTCGTACATTGTCATCTCACAGTTTCCTGCTATGCCAGATGTGATTGGCCATTTTGTACACACATGCGGCACCAGTTGTGTCCTGTGTTCTGTTGTGAAAGTGTTGCAGGTTGTACCACATTGTTGTCAATGTTGAGGTGCCCTTATTCTTATGTGTGTGTGCTGAATTGTGGGTGAGTCGCCCCTGCAGCTCAGATTTGGCTGCCCCTTATCCCTTTCAGGCGGTGTGCCTTTGCTTCTGTGCTTCTACAGTGCTGAGATGTTGCAGACTTGGGAGAATTGGGCTCTTGGTCGAGTTGTGACTCTTGTGCATGGTTTGTCCGCAGATGTGTTGTTGACGTCAGGGGTTGTTTGTGCACGTGGATGTGTCAGATTGTGACCTGCGCCTTTCCGGATGTGGTCTACACTCAGTCACTTCAGTGTCGTGGCGTACACCATGTCATGATAATTGGACTGCTAATGGTCATGCAGTGTCACTTGCATTGTCAGTGTTGAACACGGACCCGCAGCTTTGCTGGGTTCAGCACATGTGTGTGGGTTTGTTGTGAGATTAGTGATGTGTGGGGAGGGCCCCCTCCAGGCACATTGTTGACGGGGGCCTACTTGCTGTTTCTATGTGTGCTGCAGTATGCCAAGGAGATCAGGGACATGATCCAGAGTCATTGTGGGTGTGCAGTGTGCTCTACTTAATTGTGCATGTGTGCCATTGTGCCCATCTCCCCGTCCCCCAGTCCCTGGTCGGTACTCACCCTGTTGATGTTGTGTCAGGTCATGTTGAGCAGTGTCCGGATCCACTACTCCTGGCACCGTATCCCGACTGATGACTGTGGCCACCATTTTCTCCATGTCATCCAGCTCCTGGTGTGCCGCTGGACCCCCACCTCCAATATGCATTGCTGCTTTCATGTTGGCATTGAGTTTCTTCTTGGTTTTGCCCTTCACATCATTCCAGCGCCTCTTGACCTCTTCCATTGTCCTCCTCAACTCTGCAACTGCATTCACATGGTCCAAGATAGTCTGCCTTGCTTGCGTCTTTGTTGCCAATGACACGTTGGAGGTGATGAACAGTTATTGGTAGTGTTTTATCACCTCCGTAACGATGATCCTATTTTCCTGCGGACTGAACCGCATCTTCCTCTTCTCCTTGGCCTTCTCCGACCCTGAGGTTCCTTGCTGGTCGTCTGTGGGGCTTGTGGGGTTCGCGTTGTCCTCTGCACTCGGTCCGGGTGCATCCATGGTGCTACGCAGTTGAATTTTTTTTTGTCTTTTTTTTTTCTGCTTTTATGGTGCATTTTCCCGCATGACGCGTGGGAATTGCAGGCCTGTCGCTGGTTATCGCTGATTTTTGTATCGCGATTTGGGGCATCGCAACTTTTTTCGCGTTCGTGTTTCGCATTTTATCTGCGTTGCGTTGATTTTAACGTGGTCATTTGGCGCGTTATCGTGAGACTATCGCATGGTGCCGCCGGGTTGAGAATACAACGTTTACACTGTGTTATTTTCCCGCGATGGACTGCGATGTGCAAAGTTGCGTTAAGCTAATTTTGCGATAATTATCACACGTTCTTGAGAATATCCCCCCAAGTGTGTAAAATACTGTAGTATGTGTGGATATATGTGTTTTAGACTTTATGGAAAAGGCGCGATTGTCGCGGTTAACGATGTCATCACGATGGAAAGAAAAGCAGAACTTTCAATACTTTAATAGTAAACAGCTATACTAAACTTGTTCACAATACGTCTACATATAACTTTCAGAGTTGTTGAAAAGCGCGCGCCATCCGCAATTATCGACGTCATCACGACTTCCGTAGTCTTCGCGGAAACAGAAAATAGGGTTTGAAGACGATTATTCTGGAAACTCACTACAAACATGAGTGTGAAAAGTACACTATAAAGATCTATATACTGTAGAATATGTCTATATATATGTTTTCTACTTTGTACAAACCACGCACTCTTCGCGACAGTGATGTCATTGACCATGTCATGGGTGATGTAATATGTAAGGCTATAAGCAGTGCATTGGGGGGCGCGAATTATAGTTAGCTCAACTAACTATAACTGCTGAATTTCTCTGGTTTTGTACGAGTGAAATGTCAGCCTAACTATAACATCCATGTAACCTTTGTTTTTTTCAGTGGAAAAAAATATTTATATATATATATATATATATATATATATGACGTTCTGGTGGCATTATTCCCTTGTAAATATGCCTCCACGTTTGCTATTTATCTGTTAGAATCAGGCCGTATGTGTTTCAGTGTGGGAAACACAGACTTCCATGGAAACAGCGGGGAGTAATTTAATTTGTACCATTTTAAACAATATTTACTTCAAGATTGAACTACATCACAGATTTTGACAGTAAATGTTTCTGTGTGACAACTGGGTTAAAACATTCATTACTAATGTGTTACTAATAAAGGCCTGTCAAGATAAAGTTATTTCGACTCTGCAGTCTTCAGAATTTGCATTTTAGAGAGCCATTACAACGCACATGGATAATATATAGAGTATTACAGTAAAAAAGCCAAAAATGATGCAACAAAAATCCACAATGCAAGGCTAGGGCGTTTGTCTGCATTATCGAATTAATCATTTCCTGATGTGCTACATTGTCACACAATATAGAAGAAACCTCCCTTAAGTCATTCTGCTGGGATAGATGTAGCCATATGGTTTGTGTTTTTGCTTAAAGGGTTGCTGTCTGGTAGGTGTGTTCATCACATTTGTAGGGAAAGTAATGAGGAGAAATATGATTAGGGGTATTAAGAACTGACACTTAGGAATCTAGGCTTTATCCCTATCACTCTGTTACGTTGATCTGGGTCCCTGTCATATTTGACATAATAACTGCTTTTTGTCCAAATTGGTGTAATCTTTAAAACTTCATTACCATAAATGGAATTGATCATCACGAAATGGGTATATACATAGGAGTCACTCCCAACAAAATCGTGGATTGGGTTTTCTGATAGTAGAGGGAAACAAAAACATGACATTGTAGCAAAAGAAAATGAAAACAAAATGAGTAAAATAAATGCAATGTCTTGAAGAGTGCAAATTCGAAAAATTACAAACGCAAGACAATGAAATTAAATCAGCTCAAGCACAAAACACAAGCAAACACTTTTTCAGATACTAACTGAAAATTCAGATCCCGAGAGCATGTTTCTTTCAATTTTCGGGTCAAATCCCAAAAATCTCCAGAGCTACGAATTTGACTCTACCAGCTGTAGAGGGTTGGACGAGAAAGAACAAAAATGATTATTCTACAGCACAGGGAGGGGCAGCTGTCACATTTCCATGTCGACTCCCATCTATGAAGAGAAACGTGTCTCCTTTGTGTATTTAGAACTTGTGTCATGAAAAGTAGCTGAGAAACATCTGCTTTCATTATAATTATATTTCTATTTCAGCTGCACGCTCTATTTACAGACGATTCCGTTTATAAAGAGCTTTATAATTAAGCAAACAGAAATATCTTTTTATAGGATGTGAATCTGTGGGTGATAATCATGCACAAAACACACAGCCGCAGTTACCAACAGAGCATTATGTTAGTTATATTGTGAGTGACATGCCCAACAGAATTGATACCTCTTTCTCATCGATACACGGCAACCTGGCCAGAAATTTACAGTAGTAAAAAGACATTTTAAATTGAAAGGTTAATATTTTCTCATCGGTTCTAAACTGGCACCAGACAACAGAGATGTGTGCGTCTTGGTATTGTTACATTTGCAGTGGTTTTCGAGTGAATATTATAAACTCACTGAATGAGAGTCTAACAGACTCATAAATCTGATGTGAGATTTTTAGACTCTCATGTGAAAGTGTTTAAAGATCTGTGGCAAATACGAAATGGTTATCTCCTATGTAGAGCATCCTACAATTGTTTTAAGTCGAACTGATTGCTTTTATTTACAGTGTGGTATCATGGATTTTCAAATGTTACAATTTTTTGACCTCGGATGGATGAACGTCGAATGAACCTACCAGATCTTATAAAGCTAACATGACTGAGATTTTGTTGGAAATGAGGTGTGCCCTGAAGCCGAAGATGACTTTATGTATTAGCCTCAGCATTGTTATTATTATTTAGAGGTGTGCGAGCCAAGAAATAAATAGGGAGAGCCAATCCAGACTGGCCATATCGGCATGGGGCGTTTCCCCAGGAAGCTGGAGGGGGCGGCGGGGGGGGGCAGGGGGGGGCTCTTTTGTTACTGGTTCCGTATTTGTAGCACTGCTGCAGTTTTAAAAGGCAACAATAAAAGTGCCAAGATAACTCTGGTGGTGAATAATGTACCTGATGGAGAGAGATTGGAGTTTTGCCTAGTGGCAGTTTTGACTCATCTAAGGTAGCGCAGAAGTTTAATATGCCTGCTGCAAAGAGCGTGTACTATGCAGATCACAAAACAGTATTTTATGTGCATAGCTCAGTGGGTTACTGTTTTTGTCACAGAGATGCTTTTGTTACTGTGCAGTTCAACAGTTACAATCATAATCTAGGTTAGAATGTTTTATTTGTCCCAGTCTTTCATTATCCTAATTTTGCTAAAAAGGGTTTGTTTGGGTAGAAATACATTCTTATTAGTAAAGTCACCTGTAACCACTGTGCTACATGCTGAATCCTGAGTTTGTGCTTCCCCAGATCAAGTACTCCTAAGAAAATGCCCATCATAATGGAAGACATGTTGAATCCTACATCTTTTAGTCCCCTTTGACTTATTTAACATTTTCTATACACTGATTTAGACACTCTACACATGAATGAGGGGCTCTATAAAACAAATTAAATGGATGTGAGAGAGGGGCTACGGAGGAATGAAAAGCACTGCTGGAGGATGATAGTGAGGGAATCATTGTAGAGCCCCAATAAAGTTTGCTGTATTCATGTGCACTGTAAGGTCATCATTTACTATGCTTTAAATCATATTCAATTGAATATATAATCGGAAATGTGTTGTAGAATGCACCATTTTTGCCATTTTTCCCCAAATTTTCTTTGGGGGAGAATACCCTCAAGCACCCTTGTAGTGGTCAGGCTTTCTTGCTATGCTCACTCGCTATGCACCGTATGGGGACTGGTCTGACAAAGAATCTAAATATCACAAGCTGGAAGAGACAAGGAACTAAGGGCCATATGTATGAAAATCGGAATTTGCGATTCTCAAAATGCGATATTTTGCGAATCGCATTGTGAGAATCGCAAAATACGATGTATCAAGAAAATCGCAATTATTTAGCGATTCGCCTAAATTCGCAGAATAATTCTGAGAATCCCAATTTGCAAATCTTTATTTGCAAAATTCGCTAATAAGGAATCGCAAAATGGGGAATCTGCCATTCAGGTGCAGCTTGATGACATCACAACCAGGAAGTGTGACTGCACAGCTGCACCTGATTGCCAGAAGCACAGTCAGAGGCTGAGGGGAGAGTGGAAGAGCACTGCACTGACATCCAGGGAGGCAAAATGAATCCCCAGGAGCAGGAGAAGGAGAAGGAGAAGGAGGAGGCAGGAAGGAAGAGAAAACCTAAATTCAGTGACAGGGAGCAGGAAGTCCTGATAGAGGAGATGGTAGGCAGCCATGAGCTCCTCTTTGGGAAAAAAGCCCTGAACGTGCCAGAGGCAAGGAAGAGGAAAATCTGGGATGCCATACAGGCCAAGGTGAATGCCATAGGTGTAACCCACCGCACTGTGGAGGACCTGCGCAAGCGCTGGTACGATATGCGGCTGAGATCAAAAGAAAAGCTGGCAACCAGGTTGGCTGAGGCGAAGAAGACCGGGGGCGGCACATCCAGTGCTACAGAGTCCACGCCCCAGGAGGAGTTGGTGGAGTCCACCTTGCTATCGGAGAGTGTCAGTGGAGTGGCTGACCTGGACAGCTCCGACCCACCCACCACCAGTCAAGGTAAGATGCATGCCATCTGTCCCCTTCCACTCCACCATAGCACCCACACAGTTATGAGCCCCCAGCAACCAAACAGTTTTTCAACTCCAGTACATGGTGTTGTGTACACCCTGAAATGCATCATGGGAGATGTAGTCACATGCACCAAACAGTGTAGTATTGAGACACAGCAAGGTAGTAACAGTGACAGTGAGTCAGGGAATGCAAAATACAGGCAGACAGGATGTAGGTAATGCAAAAATAAGTAGATTTAACCTCTTACAAAATGAGAATGAGTACACTACAAATATTGTCTGTGCTTCTGTCTTCACAGCACCACTGGCAAGGCAGGAGGGCAGTGCAGGGCATGAGGAGGCATATGTCACCGATGAGCAGGCAGGGGAGGAGGAGCAGGAGGCACAGACCCCTGAAATCCCTGTTGCATGCAGAAAACGCAACATCGTGCCACCACTACCACAGATGGAGGCAGACCTACAGGGAAGCGGAGACGAATCCCAGGCAGGCCAGGCCCAGCTTACAGTCCCACACAGGCAACAGTCCCCTGACCACCAGAGGGAAGGAGGAGGAAACAGACGCAGGGCAAGGCAGTCCACCAGTGCTGGTGATGAGGAGCAGCAGTCCGTGTTCTCCGGCCTCGAGGGCACTGTGGTGAAGGTGCAGCGGCTGCAAGTAAAATCAATGCGGTCAATGCAGCGTCAGTTCCAAACCCTAAACCATCACATGAGCAACATGAGGGGTGAGATGAGGGAAATGACTGGTGCCATACGTGAACTGTGTGCCGTGCAGAGGAGATCCAACGCCCGCATGGACACATACAGCAAGGCGGTCAACCGCCTGTGCACTGTTACGTCCCTGCTGTCACGTAGGTGTGTCAGTATGCAGGTAGAAATGGCACATAACAGCCAGGATATGGCCAAGGTCTTGGTGCAGGTGACACATGCTGTGGAACTGATGCAGGCGGCTGGCTCAGGTGGGACAGGACCCCTGCCCACAGGGGACAGTGAAGACCAATCAAGCCGCAGCAGCATTACACCACCAGTACCTGAGGTCAGACGGCGGAGCGTGAGGCAGGGGAGAACCCAGGATGACCCGGGGAGAGCAGTGGGCACCCAGAGCGAGGTGCAAGCAGCCGTGCACGCAGAAGATAAGGTGGCATCAGGGAAGCATGGCCATGGGTGACTTAACACATTGCTGGGGACTGAAGTGTCTAGGACATCTTTGCATTGTGAATTTAACAGTTGCAAATATCATTCACACACATTAGGTGTGCGTCAGGCTGTGTGCCAGAAATGTACTAGCACCAAATGGAATAAAAACACAGTTGTGCACCAATACATAGCATACTGTCATTATTACTCACCTAGAAATAGTTGTGCGTGATCTCCTGGCGCCTCTGCCGTCTGGCAGCTGCTCCAACACCACCTGCTAGTCCTGCACGAGGAGCCGGTCCCTCCTCATCGGATGACTCTGATTCACTGAGCTCCACTGGGGTGCCCTTCCTGGTTGCTATGTTGTGCAGCATGGCACATGCGACCACTATCTTGCAGCAGGTCTCCGGGCTGTATTGCAGGGCACCTCCGCTCTTGTGTAGGCACCTAAATCGGCTCTTTAGGATGCCAAATGTCCTTTCAATCACACTACGGGTCGACCTGTGGGCGTTGTTGTAGCGGCGCTCCGCAGCAGTGGCTGGATTCAAGTAGGGTGTCATGATGAAATCCCTCACTGCATACGCGCTGTCCCCTGCAGGGTGCAAATGAAATGGGTTACACACTGTCATCCCACTCAAGGCCTCAACTGTATGTGTGAATGTTAGCCATTTTTTACCTAGCAAGTAGCCCTCACCAAACTCCCCAGCCAAGAGGCGACGGTGTAGCCCACTGTGGCGGAAAATGAATGAATCATGGGTGCTTCCAGGATATTTCGTAACTATGTCCGTGATGACATGGGTGGCATTACAAACTACCTGGATATTCAGGGAATGATAACACTTTCTGTTCCTGTACACATATTCTGTCTGGGAGGGGGGACAGGGCGACATGGGTCCCATCAATGCAGCCAATTACATGGGGGAATTGGGCTATCTGATAGAACCCCTGCTTGGTTTGGTCAAGTGCCTGCTGCGTGTTAGGGAAATGGATGTGGTGTTGCAACCTCTGCATCATGGCATCCAGGAACCTGTGAAAGAGGCGTGACAGGCTACTCTGTGTCACCCCTCCTGCTGCTGCTATCACCCCTGAAAGCTCCCAGACGCCAGCAGGTGCAGTGAGCACAGGACCTGCACATGGGTGGGGATGGTGCGTGTCCTGCGTGTGGGGTGCTCCAGCATGGGCTTTAGCTCCTCAATGAGATCCATGATGCTGTCTGGGTGCAGCCTGTACTTTTCATGGATCTGCTCCTCTGTTTGCTGGAACAAGGTGATGCGTGCACTGAAGATCCTCTCTTTGCGTCTCCTTCTCTGGCCAGCAGCTCTGATCCTCAGTCTCCTAGTGATGATGTACAGCGCAGCCATTGTGAAAGCCCCTGTTGCATTTTGGGCCAGCTTATATGGGTTGCACCTGGTTACCACCTGCTCTGAGTTGGTGGTAATTGCGAGGTGCTAAATTGCGAATTTTGCTAATTCGCAAATAGCGAATTCTTGGTACATCTCATTGCGATTTCGCTATCTGCGATTACGTTATTTGCGAAAATCGCAAATCGAGTACAGCAATATGCGAATTCGCATAAAATATTCGCATAATAGGGCTCGCACATTTGTGCGAATCGCTATTTTTGCGATTAGCAATTCTGCGATGCGATTCCGTTTCATACATCGCAAAAGTCATTTTTGCAATCGCAAACACTGAAATTTAGCGATTTGCAGTGTTTGCGATTGCAAAAATGCTTGATACATATGGCCCCAGGCCTCCTCTGACTCCCTTTCCACGATAGAAATCTCACTCAACAGAGAAGTGCTGCAATAGGTAGATTACGTTCCCCAAGGTGAAGAACAAAGAGGTGCTGCAATTCATACGCCCACCAACGTGTGGGTAGTATACCACACATCAACAGAGACAACAAACAAGAAAGAGGAAAGACAATAATTGTCTTAATACTGCCCTCACACACTTTGCAGTGTCATGCTTCATCATAGGGCCGCATCATACATCCAGGTGCCTACCAACACACTGGATGGAGCGCAGGAAATGTTTTTTTTAAATGAAGAATAGTGGTGAGGGTAGAGTGAATAAAGAGGAACAAACAAACCACATAAAGAGACACACAAATTAAAGGAAAGACTATTCCCTTCAAAAAGGGACCAAATAGTGCAGACACATACAATTAAAACTACCTAGAGGGCAACACTCGATTTTTTTTCCTGTTAACCCCTGGTAGGATTAAAACATAAAATCTGGGATATTCAGGGGAGGTAAAAGCCCCTATATCCCTACTGCAGATACCAACATGTTTCTGCCAATTTTTACCGCACCCAACCGGGTCGCTCTGGCATTCGTCAGGGTGTTGGTCCCTAGTTTCTTGGTCTTCACCCCTATTCGGGTGTTTACCTTGTTCACAATCACGATGGACAATGTCCAATTGTCAAACTCTCTGGGGATTTCCGAGATGGATCCAATTTCTGTAAAAAGAAAGGAAAGGGGGGCAGAACCCATGATTGTAGTAATACCCAGCCTTTCCGTGTTCCTCTTCTAAGATTAGTAGCTCTTGTCCTCAAACTTTGTGCCGGAAAGTCACGTGCAGCGTCTCCATAAAACCCAGTCATTTTTTACATAAGTGTCTATTTCTTCCTAGGGTTAACCACCCCACGTGCAGAGACCACAGCCACCTCGAACATCAGTGGATATAAAAACAGGACTTAGTTGAGCTCATATAAAACATTTTTAAAATAATAATACTACCAAGGAGGAATCCAACCTCCTTGTGGGAGTATTAAAATGTCAAAACATGGTCCCAAACAACGCATGCATGTGGGAAAATCACTAGATCCCTAAGTCAATAAACGTATATCACTATTTTACTCACAAGAGTTCGTAAGTAATTCTCTGAACCCGGGACCTTTGTGGGAACGTGCTCTTGTAGTCACACTCTGATGTTGAATGAGGGTAGAAAAAGAAGGAAAAAGCAACAATGTGTATTAGGTATTTCTTATCCTTCTCTTCTATCAGTCTTAAATACACCACGCTCCAAAAACCTATTATGCTCCCAAAACTTTCTATTGATTCAGGAGGCTGTCTTTAACACCATTCATGACATGGAGAAAAAACCTATTTAGCTAATCGCACTCTCTCCTGTGATCTAAATGTGAGAGACGATATGCTCGTACTCGTGACATTAATCTTAGAGACTGACTGTCATATCCAATAACTGGTATCGGTCTACTCACAACCCTTATACTGCCGCTTTGTAGTCAAAGCCAGCGTCCTTATGTTCACATAGATTACCGTTCCAAGTTCAGTTGCAAGAGGACAAGCATCCCGTAGTGATGGTAGACTAAGGGTGCTAGCGGGGAAACGAAATGAATATATACGTAAACCAGTATCCTTATCCTGTTAACGCTCCCCCTCACTTACTATTCCAAAGAGACACCGTAAGTCTTTTCCTCACGCCGGTCCTCTGCCGAACATGGCCCGCTGCAACTTGCAGGTTTTTATGGAGCCATAGGCAGGTCCGGAGTGTAGAACACACCCCTTCCCGGTCACGCGTACACGTCTCACGTCCGGGAGTCTCATTCATGGACATAGAGAGAGTACTCCCTAAGTTTCTACTTATAACAAGTGGCGGCCATTCTAAAAGATGCACTTGTGTATGCAATAGGTGTCCTTAGTTGTGCATAAAATATAGAGTACGTGACCACTATTGTCAAGATCTTATAAAAACTCAAATCGTATCAATTCATCAACAAAAACAGTCGGTTAGGCATAACACAAGGCCACAGAATGCGAACACACTATGCGCAATCGCTATGGTCACCATCCATGCCCAACCTAAAACAAGAATGCCTCATACATGGAAATCAACCTGGAAATTTCAAATTTATCATTTCTAATTTGTGATTCCATGTAGTTGGAACCAGGGAATACCGTCATTAAGTCCCTTTGTGCTACTCTTAAGTCTGTCCACCCAACGCTGTTTCCTTATTAAAAGGAAATTTGAAATGTCACTGGTGTTGGGTGGGATAAAGGGTTTGTCCAGTACTGTCCACCTTAACTCTTGTTCAGTATGTCTATACTCATTAAAGTGAGCAGTCAGCTTGGTATTCATTTTCCCACATCGTATCGTGCTCATATGTTCCAATATGCGGGTTTTTACTCTGCGAGTTGTCATTCCCACATATTGCATATTGCACGGACATTTTATCAAATAAATGACGTTTTCTGTATTGCATGTGGTGTGTTTTCTTTGTTCCCATGGACGGTTGAGCCCGATGTCTACACTTTTCCCATTTATCGAAAGGGGACATTGTCAGGACCTGATCGTATTGCGCCTACCTAATTGGGCCGTAACTATTAAAACTACAAATCCCATGATGCCCAGCGTAGGAGGGGCTATTTACAGGAAGGACGCACACCGGCCGGTGTGCGTAATTCTGCATCCGGTTTTCTCTTTCGGCTGAGAGAGAGGTTCGTAACATTTCCTTTCCCGTTTGGGTCGAAGCGGCAGGACGGAAGTATTTTGGCACCTGGATCCTGGAGAGGTTCACCGACGAGTGCGGCTGGAGAAAGGAGCATTGTCGATGTTCGTCCTCACCTTGAGCGCAGTGAGTTCTCTGGTTTGTCACGGAGAGGCTTCCCCGTGAGCAAGCCCTTTTTCAGCATATGTTCTCTTGTATGCTCGGAAGTATCGGAGCTTGTTGACATTCGTTTCTAAGAGCGGAGTGCGGTGGTGAATTCTAACCACGCATTGCCGTCTTGCAGGTCATCGGAGTGACTTGCTGGAAAGTATTTCAATATTGGATCTCCTCAATTTACCAAGCGGAATGTAGTGGTGAATCAACCACGCATTACCGTTGTTGGGGTTAAATTTCTTGGTTTTTCTTGGTATTCCTTTCACTCCTAAAGCGGAGGACAAGCATTAGTACCAGAGCGGAACGTAGTGGTTAGCTACCACACATTACCGTGTCTGAGTAAGTGCTCTTAACTTTTCCTTATTATTTTGAGTTCATTCAAAACCTTGTGGAACATTGTGGGCTTGTATTATTCCTGGAGAATTATCCAGGGCATTCCGTGGTCCATGTACAGTAAAGAAAAACCACTCCATCCATGGTAGTTCATTGTACAGGTGTTCTCTCTTCCATATACCGAAGTATTGTTTCTGGTAGGTATGTGGAGTGATTGATGTATTGTCTTCTGAAATGAATAGGGATAACCTACGAGTACCTTCATGTATGCTTTCTTTGTGTTATAGAGGTATAACGGATTTATGTGAGACCACCAGTTACCTAGAGAATACTGAACAACAGTCCATAGCACAAGGTATAAAGCGAACCTAGCGAGAACATATGAGGGTAGAATTACCAATGCCTGTTGTTTTATGCACTTGTTCTTTCTTGTTACAGGTTCTGTTCCCTGCTGTCCCTTCCCTATCCTTTTCCCTCACCTGATCGCTCTAATACTCTGTGTTCATGTTCAGAGTTGGGGATGTCAGGAGGTGGACTCTTTATTGCTGCACCTGGATTCTGAGGAGTGTCCTCTTTTTATGAAGAGGAACCTGACAGAATTACGCACCCACGAAATCAAACTCTTCCCAGTCCTGGTGTAGCAATAATCGAGCCCTCACGAGTACTATGTGTGGTGAACGCAAAACGCTTCTTAGAGGAGGTGCGGAGTTACAAAAAACAAACCGTGTGGGAGAAATGGGCGGGTCAAGAACCTAATCGCACAGTAAAACAGGGACTGCCTTTCTATCAAAACAAGTTATATTTGCCCAAGCTTGCATTGCGAAAGAAGGCTTTTGTTTGGTGTCATGCATCTCCATTGGCCGGACACCCGGGAAAGCTCAAAACAATTCGGCTAATACAAAGGCATTTCTGGTGGGAATCTATCAACAACGACATTTCCACTTGGGTGGCCGAATGTGAGGAGTGTGCCCGGGCTAAGAGCGCTAACACCCGGAAACAAGGGTTACTTATGCCATTACCTACCCCTCAAAGACCCTGGCAAACGTTCAGTCTGGATTTCATAACGGGGTTACCCCTTGAACAGGGATTTTCAGCGATTCTGGTGGTAATCGACAGCCTCACGAAGTTGGGGCATTTTATTCCTTGTAAAAACCTACCTACGGCGGGACAAACTGCGCAACTACTTCTGACCAATGTCATCAGAATACATGGGTTGCCGGAAGCCATTATTTCAGACAGAGGGCCCCAGTTCATAGCACGGTTCTGGAAAACGTGGTGCAAGGCCTTGCATATTGAGTCTTCGCTCTCTACCAGTTTCCATCCGCAGACTGATGGACAGACAGAGAGACTTAACCAGACCTTAAAGAAGTATCTCCGGTGTTATGCGAGGGAGGCGCAGGACTCATGGGTGTCTCTCTTGTGGATGGCCGAATTGGCTTATAATAACGCTTGGCATTGTTCGGTGGGGGTATCCCGTTCCATGCAACTTTTGGTTTCGATGCGAAAATCCTGCCTGTCAGTCTTCCGAATGACATCGTAGACCAACCCTCGGTACTGGGACATATAAAGATCCTGCGATCAATACATCAGAAGGTCCGGCAACATTTGAAACAGGCAAAGAGGGTCTATAAGAAGTGGGAGGACCTCCACAGACAAGCAGGTCCGATATATCAAGTTGGGGATCGGGTGTGGTTGTCCACAAAACACATCTGGTTTAAACTGCGTAGTGTGTTCCACCCTAGATACATCGGCCCTTATACCGTGATCAAGAAGATCAATCCAGTGGCTTACAAACTGAAGTTGCCAGGCAGCCTTCGTATCCACCCTGTTTTTCACTGTAGTCTCCTGAAGCCTGCTGCGGCGGCACAACGACGTGCACCTCCTCCTGTGTACTGTGACGGGGGTCTGGAATACGTGGTTCGGTGTATACGGGACTCGAAGTGGAGAAAGGGTGTCCTGTGGTATCTCATCTCATGGAAGGGTTATTCGGCGGAGGATGACACCTGGGAGCCGTGTCGTAACGTGCATGCTCCCGTTGCTGTCCGCTCCTTCCATAGACGGTTTCCTGACCGACCTGGTCCTAGGAGGCGCCCGGCAGGGAGGCCTACTGTCAGGACCTGATCGTATTGCGCCTACCTAATTGGGCCGTAACTATTAAAACTACAAATCCCATGATGCCCAGCGTAGGAGGGGCTATTTACAGGAAGGACGCACACCGGCCGGTGTGCGTAATTCTGCATCCGGTTTTCTCTTTCGGCTGAGAGAGAGGTTCGTAACATTTCCTTTCCCGTTTGGGTCGAAGCGGCAGGACGGAAGTATTTTGGCACCTGGATCCTGGAGAGGTTCACCGACGAGTGCGGCTGGAGAAAGGAGCATTGTCGATGTTCGTCCTCACCTTGAGCGCAGTGAGTTCTCTGGTTTGTCACGGAGAGGCTTCCCCGTGAGCAAGCCCTTTTTCAGCATATGTTCTCTTGTATGCTCGGAAGTATCGGAGCTTGTTGACATTCGTTTCTAAGAGCGGAGTGCGGTGGTGAATTCTAACCACGCATTGCCGTCTTGCAGGTCATCGGAGTGACTTGCTGGAAAGTATTTCAATATTGGATCTCCTCAATTTACCAAGCGGAATGTAGTGGTGAATCAACCACGCATTACCGTTGTTGGGGTTAAATTTCTTGGTTTTTCTTGGTATTCCTTTCACTCCTAAAGCGGAGGACAAGCATTAGTACCAGAGCGGAACGTAGTGGTTAGCTACCACACATTACCGTGTCTGAGTAAGTGCTCTTAACTTTTCCTTATTATTTTGAGTTCATTCAAAACCTTGTGGAACATTGTGGGCTTGTATTATTCCTGGAGAATTATCCAGGGCATTCCGTGGTCCATGTACAGTAAAGAAAAACCACTCCATCCATGGTAGTTCATTGTACAGGTGTTCTCTCTTCCATATACCGAAGTATTGTTTCTGGTAGGTATGTGGAGTGATTGATGTATTGTCTTCTGAAATGAATAGGGATAACCTACGAGTACCTTCATGTATGCTTTCTTTGTGTTATAGAGGTATAACGGATTTATGTGAGACCACCAGTTACCTAGAGAATACTGAACAACAGTCCATAGCACAAGGTATAAAGCGAACCTAGCGAGAACATATGAGGGTAGAATTACCAATGCCTGTTGTTTTATGCACTTGTTCTTTCTTGTTACAGGTTCTGTTCCCTGCTGTCCCTTCCCTATCCTTTTCCCTCACCTGATCGCTCTAATACTCTGTGTTCATGTTCAGAGTTGGGGATGTCAGGAGGTGGACTCTTTATTGCTGCACCTGGATTCTGAGGAGTGTCCTCTTTTTATGAAGAGGAACCTGACAGACATGCCCTGCAGTAGCCACACGAATAGTGGCCCATTACTGGTGGTAAGAGCTGGTTTAAGTTCTGTTCATTTGAGGGGTTCGTCTGTGTCCTAGGACGTGTATTCACAATCATATCCTTAATAATTGCACTTTTCTTGAAAGAGAAAAGGGGGATGGGTTGATCCAGTCCATTTGAGTTAAGAATCCTCCAATTCTTTTGTATTATTTTCTTCAAATGGTTCGATACTGTGTTGAATGTCGTCACGCAGATACTTCTTTCAACGGTTGCTTTTTCATTTGTTTCAAGTAGGGCCTCTCTGTCACAGTTTTGCGCTCGTTTTTGGGCTCTCTTAATGACATGTTCATGGTAGTCTCTGTTTCTGAGCTTCTCACTCAGATTATCTGCTTCCTTTTTATAATCTGTAACCAAAGAACAGTTCCTGCGCAGTCGCAGGAACTGCCCATAGGGTAGATTCTCCCTGAGAGAACGGGGATGGAAGCTGTGAAAAGATAGTAGATTATTTCTATCGGTCGGTTTGTGATAGACACTGCTAATTAGAACCCCATTCTCTGCTCTTATATTTAGATCCAAAAAGGGCATTGAGTCATTAGTTGTCACGCCTGTAAAGTATAAAAATGGGTTTCTTTGGTTGAGCCAAGTGAGGAAAGTCTGGGCAGAGCTTCTGCTTCCTCTCCAGATGATAAAGACATCATCTATGTACCTACGCCATACCCTGATATGCTCCAAAAAAGGGTTGGTGGGTGACAAGATAGTTTCCTCTTTGAACTGTGAAACATAGAGACAGGCTAAACTGGGGGCGCAGGAACTCCCCATGGATGTGCCATGAGTTTGTAAGTAAAATTGATCTTCAAATTTGAAGAAATTTTTGGTAAGTGCTAGCTCCAAGAGACAAAGGATAAACACCTGAGGGGTCTTGAAATCCCAATCCTCTGCAAAAAGGATGTTTTCAATCACCCTCAGAGTTTCACGTTGGGGAATGTTTGTGTACAATGACTCTATGTCAAGTCTGATCATAAGGTCACTGTCTTGATCAAATTCCAAGTCCTTGATAAGGTTCAATACTTCGCGTGTGTCCTTTAGATAAGCTGGCATCTTCTGAATGATAGGACGCAAGTAGCTATCACAAAATTTCGATAATGGTTCCAAAATGGAATTGGTCCCAGAGACAATTGGGCGCCCCGGAGGAGGACGGGTAGGTTTGTGCACTTTTGGCAAAATGTAAAAGTATGGCACAGTAGGATGTTGATTACACAGAAAGGCCGCCTCCTTCTGACTGATCCAGTTGTTAGTAATAGCTTCTTCTACCAGTGACACAATCTGCGTTCTAAGTTCTTCTGTTGGATCTCTGTTCAAAACGAGATAGTTTCTTCTGTCACTCAACAGACGCAAACATTATGCATTGTAGATGTTTAGATCTTGAATCACGATCGCACCGCCTTTGTCTGCGGGTTTTATAATTAACGACGGATCATCCCTTAGTTCATTCAAGGCTTGGGTTTCACTTTTAGAAAGGTTGAAAAAACGGCTTGTCATTTTTTGATGTTGCCATTAGTTCCACCTCTCTCAGTACAGCCTGCTCAAAAACTCCCACTTCTGGTGGTAACTGTCCCAAAGATGGAACAAATGTAGACTTGTTTCTTAGTCCAGTGTCATCCTCTCTCTCAGTGGCTTCCTTTCCCTCAAAAAATACTTTCAAATGGACACTGCGAAAAAAAACAGCTAATTCACATTTCAATTTGAAAGAATCTGGTTGATTAGTTGGTACAAAGCCAAGACCTTTTGACAACACCCTCTCCTGTGTTGGTGTCAGTATCCTACTACTTAAGTTCATTACTAAGTGTGTTCCCTGCTGCTGCTCGGTTCCCCTTCCCGGGCCATACTGCGGGTTATTCTCTGATTCATATTCAGAAGAGGAACACGGAAAGGCTGGGTATTACTACAATCATGGGTTCTGCCCCCCTCTCCTTTCTTTTTACAGAAATTGGATCCCTCTCGGAAATCCCCAGAGAGTTTGATAATTGGACATTGTCCATCGTGCTTGTGAACAAGGTAAACACCCGAATAGGGGTGAAGACCAAGAAACTAGGGACCAACACCCTGATGAATGCCAGAGCGACCCGGTTGGGTGCTGTAAAAATTGGCAGAAACATGTTGGTATCTGCAGTAGGGATATAGGGGCTTTTACCTCCCCTGAATATCCCAGATTTTATGTTTTAATCCTACCAGGGGTTAACAGGAATAAAAATCGAGTGTTGCCCTCTAGGTAGTTTTAATTGTATGTGTCTGCACTATTTGGTCCCTTTTTGAAGGGAATAGTCTTTCCTTTAAGTTGTGTGTCTCTTTATGTGGTTTGTTTGTTCCTCTTTATTCACTCTACCCTCACCACTATTCTTCATTTAAAAAACAAAATTCCTGCGCTCCATTCAGTTTGTTGGTCTGCACCTGGATGTATGATGCGGCCCTATGATGAAGCATGACACTGCAAAGTGTGTGAGGGCAGTATTAAGACAATTATTGTCTTTCCTCTTTCTTGTTTGTTGTCTCTGTTGAGGTGTGGTATACTACCCACACATTGGTGGGCGTATGAATTGCAGCACCTCTTTGTTCTTCACCTTGGGGAACGTAATCTACCTTTTGTAGCACTTCTCTGTTGAGTGAGATTTCTATCGTGGAAAGGGATTCAGAGGAGGCTTAGTCCCTTGTCTCTTCCAGCTTGTGATATTTAGTATTAGCACGTCCGTGGAGCCGTAGAGACGTTAGCGGGAATTACCCTACTATCTCCTAAAAAAGAATACAGTGTGGTTCCAATTGGTACCACAGATGGAGGAACAAGGCCTTGCCTATGGGGACGAGGCGGCAGGCCAGGATTTTAGCATGTCCTTCTCTTCTGGGGGTCACCACACTCACGCAGGCACTCACACAGGTGGAGGGATGGGATTCCTTGACTGAGCTAAAAAGGACGCAAGTGAAAACCATCTTACATGGAGCCATTCTCACTGAATATCTTAGAGCGAACTCTGCTCCTGGGGGTCTCCTGGTGGTCAACGAACCTCTTATCTTTTTGGAGGATGCTTCCTTCCGAAAGAATTGGTCGTTGATCGCTTGGAGATGCTCTAGGGATTGGCTCATTTTAATCATTGATACGGCTAAAAAAATCTCAGATGATTTATTGATCCAAATTCAAACCAGTGAGGACAATTTAAGAACTTAGATCCAGATCTCAGTCTTTAAAAAGAAACTTGATGAGACCAATAAAATTGTGAACGAGTATAAGGAGTACCTGGTGAATTCTAAAGTGAACAAATTACAAAAAGATCTTAAAAATTCTCCAGGGAAAAAGTATACCTGTATGTCAATGATGATTACGTCAAGACAAAGGAAAATCAAAATATACAAAGGAAACCATCACGACAGAATACAGACACCTCAAGTTCAGGGAGTGAGAGCAGTGATGGAGACTACAGACCCAGATACAGGGGTAGAGGCTGGTCGAGGGGTTATATGCGCCCTTACCAGCCAGGACCTCAGATGGGTTTTGGATGGCCCCCAATGTATCCTCCGATGGGCCCACCTCAGTTCTTCCCTAAAGAATATCCGCCTTTTTAAGAGAGAGGCAGGGGGAGGGGCAGAGGGAGACAGAAAACACAGAGAACACAGAAAGTACAGTGGGAGGATATGAATCAGAGAATAACCCGCAGTATGGCCCGGGAAGGGGAACCGAGCAGCAGCAGGGAACACACTTAGTAATGAACTTAAGTAGTAGGATACTGACACCAACACAGGAGAGGGTGTTGTCAAAAGGTCTTGGCTTTGTACCAACTAATCAACCAGATTCTTTCAAATTGAAATGTGAATTAGCTGTTTTTTTTCGCAGTGTCCGTTTGAAAGTATTTTTTGAGGGAAAGGAAGCCACTGAGAGAGAGGATGACACTGGACTAAGAAACAAGTCTACATTTGTTCCATCTTTGGGACAGTTACCACCAGAAGTGGGAGTTTTTGAGCAGGCTGTACTGAGAGAGGTGGAACTAATGGCAACATCAAAAAATGACAAGCCGTTTTTCAACCTTTCTAATAGTGAAACCCAAGCCTTGAATGAACTAAGGGATGATCCGTCATTAATTATAAAACCCGCAGACAAAGGCGGTGCGATCGTGATTCAAGATCTAAACATCTACAATGCAGAATGTTTGCGTCTGTTGAGTGACAGAAGAAACTATCTCGTTTTGAACAGAGATCCAACAGAAGAACTTAGAACCCAGATTGTGTCACTGGTAGAAGAAGCTATTACTAACGACTGGATCAGTCAGAAGGAGGCGGCCTTTCTGTGTAATCAACATCCTACTGTGCCATACTTTTACATTTTGCCAAAAGTGCACAAACCTACCCGTCCTCCTCCGGGGCGTCCAATTGTCTCTGGGACCAATTCCATTTTGGAACCATTATCGAAATTTTGCCATAGCTACTTGCGTCCTATCGTTCAGAAGATGCCAGCTTATCTAAAGGACACACGCGAAGTATAGAACCTTATCAAGGACTTGGAATTTGATCAAGACAGTGACCTTATGATCGGACTTGACATAGAGTCATTGTACACAAACATTCCCCAACGTGAAACTCTGAGGGTGATTGAAAACATCCTTTTTTGCAGAGGATTGGGATTTCAAGACCCCGCGGGCGTTTATCCTTTGTCTCTTGGAGCTAGCACTTACCAAAAATGTCTTCAAATTTGAAGATCAATTTTACTTACAAACTCATGGCACATCCATGGGGAGTTCCTGCGCCCCCAGTTTAGCCTGTCTCTATGTTTCACAGTTCGAAGAGGAAACTATCTTGTCACCCGCCAACCCTTTTTTGGATTATATCAGGGTATGGCGTAGGTACATAGATCATGTCTTTATCATCTGGAGAGGAAGCAGAAGCTCTGCCCAGACTTTCCTCACTTGGCTCAACCAAAGAAACCCATTTTTATACTTTACAGGCGTGACAACTAATGACTCATTGCCCTTTTTGGATCTAAATATAAGAGCAGAGAATGGGGTTCTAATTAGCAGTGTCTATCACAAACCGACCGATAGAAATAATCTACTATCTTTACACAGCTTCCATCCCCGTTCTCTCAGGGAGAATCTACCCTATGGGCAGTTCCTGCGACTGCGCAGGAACTGTTCTTTGGTTACAGATTATAAAAAGGAAGCAGATAATCTGAGTGAGAAGCTCAGAAACAGAGACTACCCTGAACATGTCATTAAGAGAGCCCAAAAACGAGCGCGAAACTGTGACAGAGAGGCCCTCCTTGAAACAAATGAAAAAGCAACCGTTGAAAGAAGTATCTGTGTGACGACATTCAACACAGTATCGAACCATTTGAAGAAAATAATACAAAAGAATTGAAGGATTCTTAACTCAAATGGACTGGATCAACCCATCCCCCTTTTCTCTTTCAAGAAAAGTGCAAGTATTAAGGATATGATTGTGAATACACGTCCTAGGACACAGACGAACCCTTGAAATGAACAGAACTTAAACCAGCTCTTACCACCAGTAATGGGCCACTATTCGTGTGGCTACTGCAGGGCATGTCCCCTTTCGTTCAATGGGAAAAGTGTAGACATCGGGCTCAACCATCCGTGTGAACAAAGAAAACACACCACATGCAATACAGAAAGCGTCATTTATTTGATAAAATGTCCGTGCAATATGCAATATGTGGGAATGACAACTCGCAGAGTAAAAACCCGCATATTGGAACATATGAGCACGATACGATGTGGGAAAATGAATACCAAGCTGACTGCTCACTTTAATGAGTATAGCGATTTCTAACATAAGCAAAAAGGGACACGTAAGAAATACAATGGCTAAGACACCAGGAATCTGTGCTGATCCACAACCCCTACCAAAAGAGCAAATGGACCATATAGTTATCCAGCTTAACCAAAAATTAGAGGCCTGTATTAGACCACTTCTCGATAAAATAGATCACCTTAATGGAGAGGTCACTAGACTTAGTGACCTAATAATTCAAATTAGTAATAACCAAAGGGTGAACATCAATGATGCCCAAGGGGGCATATTAAATCAAGATGAACAGGGTATAATGTGCCCCAAATTACCAGCTGGTAACTGTAATGAAGGAAGTAATGAGGCTGTGCCTAATTTAAATAATGACCAGCCACAAACGGGCTCAAGGAAGATTGAGAATAGGAGTAATCAATCATGCACCAAAAGAGGTGAAAGATTAGATGGAGTAGAGCAGATCAAGACCCCAGAAGAACTAAAAGGGAATAGGGAAAGAAGTGGAAGATCTGAAATACCTATTAATCTACCCCCAGAGTGTTGCCCATATGTTGCAGTTATGGTAAATGTACCTCAACTAGAGCTAGGCCAAAAAGAGACGGACCAAGCTTTAAAAAATAAAGTGATTAATTGGTTAGGTAAGCACTGTGGGTACCCCGTGGAAAAAGCGGAACAGATTCTCCTAACCCGACGGGTAAATTGGATTGGATCTCAAAGAAAGTTACTACAGGGAGATTGTATTATTATTAATTTTAGAAAACCGGATTGGGCTAGGACTTCATTAGAGAGAGGGGTCCCTAACAACCTCAACGATCCTAGTATATCGCTGCTACCATTAGGTTTTTTTTATAGCCACTTAAGTCCGGCATATATTAGAGTAAGAGATGAGGAGCACTGGAGAGTATATCCAGAAAGGCCGGCATACCCACAATGGGCTTTACCCACTTTTAACAGATTTTTACCACTTAGCTCCCTGGATGCTAATGATTGACAAACAATAGGGGCGAGGAGGTGTGGGGAGGAAAAACAGAAGGGTCAGCAAGGAAAGGACCCAATGGGGGTAGGATCCAAAT
This sequence comes from Calotriton arnoldi, assembly GCA_963921515.1. Lineage (NCBI taxonomy): Eukaryota > Metazoa > Chordata > Amphibia > Caudata > Salamandridae > Calotriton > Calotriton arnoldi. Next base: position 2,261,082 of record CAWUFW010002315.1, on the reverse strand, counting down.
TAGAAAGTGAGTCAACACCCTCAACATCTAATTTAACTATGTCAATGGCGTGCCTTGAGGGTATTGGACTGCATGAGTGTTGTACAATACATACAGCTAATGTAGCTACACAAGGGATACTCCCAGATGAAAACAAAGGGCATTTTATGGAATCAGCTATAAACTTGTTACCCTCAAATCTAACTAATATTGAGGGCGACTCTGATATGTATACAAATGAACGATCCACTAATGGCGGGGAGAACCCGACACAGAGGGGTTATACAATTGCCACATGGAATGTAGCTGGTTTGGGAAACAAATTGTATACACTAGGTTGGTCGGATTTTGTTAGCAAACTTGACATTCTCTGCCTTCAAGAAACCTGGAGTACTGCCCCCATTTACATTGAAGGGTTCACTTCTTATAATTTATTAGCTAAACCCTCAATGGCCGGAAGAGCAAAAGGTGGATTGTTAATACTTCTGTCAAACAAATTACCGGTGGTAGTAAAAAGGTTATTAATGTGGATTACTACTCCCAGCTACTATGGTTGCACCACAATGATGATCGGGATGTCTTATTGATTAATTTTTATAATAATTTATTTGATTCATCACGACATATTGTAATTACTGACATAGAAAAAGAAATAGAGAAGCTGGTCACAACTGTAAATGTTAATTTTGCTATTTTATGGCTTGGGGATTTTAATATTTCAACCTGTGCTCAGTCTATGACTAAAGTCTGTGGGTATAGGAATGATGTAGGGGATGATCTTTTGCACTTCCCTCACAACAATTATGGTACTACCTTAAACCAGGTCATGGTGAAGTATGACCTTGAAGTGATGCAGAGTGGGCAAAATGAGAATGGAGATAGGATACCTACTTTTATTGGAAGAAATGCTAATACCACTATTGACCACATCTTAGTATCGGCAAATATTCTACACTTATGTTCTACTCCTCTATAGTTGAACTTTTACTTAGTGATCATAATTGTATCACAATGTCTTTGAATGTGTGGGGTAAAAAATTGTAACCGATCAAACTGCTATTGATAATATTGCATTGTGTAGACCTAATGGTACAAGGATTAGATGGAAAGGTTCTAATTCTAACACTATTTTAAAAAAGATTATCCTAGGATGTGGTAAGGAGATATTCGATAGTCTTGCAGTTGAGGTGGAACCAACATTGATGTTAATTAATTTCTGTAGAATTAATGTTTTTATTGACAAGTGTTTTACCATCCAGGTAAAGGGGACACAAAAGCAGAAGATGGGCTGGTTTAATCATTCTTGTACTAACTCACTGAATATGTTAAAAGTAGCACTCACTAATAGACCAAGGGACAAAGTGTTAGTGACGAATTTAAGATTGGACTATAAAATAGCATTAAAATTAAGGAGGAAGGAATTACAAGAGGAAGCCTGGGGGAATCTTTCTATGGCAGCTGCGACATCCAACAATAAGTTATTTTGGGATACTGTTAATTCAACGTTCCTGAAAGATGACTCGTACCCAGAAACTTTTTGCCATGTAAATTGTGAAGAATGGGTGACACACTTTTCTAATATTTTTAATCCATGTAACGAACTGCTAGACGGGCCCACAGATTATGCAAAATGGCCTACTATCCCGCTAAATATCACACTTAGCGAGGTAGAGTTAGGCATCAGAGGAAGTAAAGGGGGCAAAGCACCAGGCCCGGACGGGGTACCCATAGACGTTTATAAATCAGTACCAAAATTATGGGGTCCGATACTCACGAGAGTTTTTAATGCAGCAGTTACAGAAGGCCCCCGAGGTCGTGGGGACAATCTGTTATAATCCCAGTTTATAAAAAAGGAGATAAATCGGATGCTAGAAATTACCGACCGATCTCCCTACTGGACTCTTCAGTGAAGGTTATGAGCAGGGTTCTTCTGGTAAGACTGGACGAATGGGTCAGGGAAAACGATATTTTAGCTAAATCACAATATGGTTTTAGAAAGGGGCTGGGTACGTTGGAACAGTGTCTTAATTTGGAACTTTTAATTGGAAAATATACACGCGCAAAACAAGGGGGACTTTACTTATGTTTTGCTGATTTGAGCAGCGCTTTTGACCTTGTGGATCATACTTTGTTATGGCCAGTTTTACTCAACCTAGGGGCCCCGGAGTCTATTATCTACTTTCTTGCTAGACTTATGGAAAAATTATCAAGTAGAGTTCGGTATGGTCATCAGGGTGCTTGTACCCCGAATTTTAAGGTCAAACGCGGTATCCGCCAAGGCTGCGTCTTAGCGCCATTACTTTTTATTCTATTTATTAATGAAGTAGACGCAGTCCTTAAACTAATACCGGCGGATGCTCCACAAGTAGATAGACAGAATATACCAGTACTGCTTTACGCAGACGATGCGGTGATCCTATCTCGGACCCCGCTAGGCCTACAACGATTACTGAATGGGTTTACTGATTTTATTAAGGGGAGAAAGATGTTAATAAATAAAGCCAAAACATATATTATGGTCTGTGGGAAAAAACCTAATAAAATAAAACAATTTTTTATAGAGGAAACAAGAGTGGAACAAGTTGATACCTTTTGTTACTTAGGGATAACCTTTTCTGCTAATGGTAAGTGGTCATCTGAAACATCTAATGTACAAATGAAAATGACCAAAAGTATATATGGGGTTTTTAGATTTGCTGCCAAATTAGGAGACCGACGCATTAAAGATATGATTGATATTTATAAAGCTCGATGTGTCTCCATTGCACTATATGGAGCAGGACTATGGGGTAATTACCCTTGCCCAGATTTACAAACAGAGGAAAATATCTTCTTAAAAAAATTATTATGCCTCCCTAAATCAGCGTCTACTGAGTTGGTTCATCGGGAAACAGGAATTGAATATTTGACAGATCTGATTGCATTAAGACCTCTTTTGTTTTGGAGGTCAATCTGGGCGAAAGAAGAAACCCTGTTTACACAAATAATAATCAAGGACTGTATGCGATTGGATAACTGTCTCAAGATCCCTTGGCTAAAATATATAGTAAACACCACTAGTGAACTATTTAAGATAAGAACCCTGGATAACTCAATGGAGGTTTTAGATTTTTCCAAACAAGAGATGAGGTATATATTTTTGGCACAAAGTAAGGAGGATAGGTTGAGACAAGTGGAGTTACAATCTACCTACCAGCAATACCAACTGCACATAGACACCTTTGGGTATCAAAGTTATTTGACATTAGTAACAAGATCGTCCCATCGATTTGTATTGACAAGGATGAGACTGGGCCTTGTACACCACTTAGTGGCATTTCCAGAAATGAAACAGTACCCAGCCACTCCATGCCCGTGTGATAATCGCACAAAGCAAAGCACTCCGCACTTTCTACTTTTTTGTGAATTGTATTCTAATTTTAGATTTGTATATTTAAAACCATTGTTCAAGAAATATAATGTTACAACTTTTAATGCAGCTATGAGTCTAATGTTTACACTTAAAGAGCCGGATATCTGTTTTTCTGTAGCAATATTCATTTTAAAGTCAATTTATGCACGGAAAAGCATGGTTTTTTAAAGTATTTTAATGGAATTAAATTTTTGTATTCTTGAATTATTTTAAAGTAAACTTCCTTTAGAAAATGGATGTCATTATATAAATGTGTATGTACATTCGCTTTTATGGTTGTTTTTTATAACCGAATAAAGCTTTTCTGAACTGAACTGAGTATAGACATACTGAACAAGAGTTAAGGTGGACAGTACTGGACAAACCCTTTATCCCACCCAACACCAGCGACATTTCGAATTTCCTTTTAATAAGGGAGCAGCATTGGGTGGACAGACTTAAGAGTAACACAAAGGGACTTAATGACGGTATTCCCTGATTCCAACTAAATGGAATCACAAATTAGAAATGATAAAGTTGAAATTTCCAGGTTGATTTCCATGTATGCGGCATTCTTATTTTAGGTTGGGCATGGATGGTGACCATAGCAATTGCGCGTCGTGTGTTCGCATTCTGTGGCCTTGTGTTATGCCTAACCGACTGTTTTTGTTGATGAATTGATAAGATTTGAGTTTTTATAAGATCTTGACAATAGTGGTCATGTACTCTATATTTTATGCACAACTAAGGACACCTATTGCATACACAAGTGCATCTTTTAGAATGGCCGCCACTCGTTACAGGTAGAAACTTAGGGAGTACTCTCTCTATGTCCATGAATGAGACTCCCGGACGTGAGACGTGTACGCGCGACCGGGAAGGGGTGTGTTCTACACTCCGGACCTGCCTATGGCTCCATAAAAACCTGCAAGTTGCAGCGGGCCATGTTCGGCAGAGGACCGGCGTGAGGAAAAGACTTACGTGTCTCTTTGGAGTAGTAAGTGAGGGGGAGCGTTAACAGGATAAGGATACTGGTTTACGTATATATTCATTTTGTTTTCCCACTAGCGCCCTTAGTCTACCATCACTACGGGATGCTTGTCCTCTTGCAACTGAACTTGTAACGGTAATCTATGTGAACATAAGGATGCTGGCTTTGACTACAAAGCGGCAGTATAAGGATTGTGAGTACAACGATACCAGTTATTGGATATGACAGTCAGTCTCTAAGATTAATGTCACGAGTACGAGCATATCGTCTCTCACATTTAGATCACCTGAGAGAGTGCGATTAGCCAAACAGGTTTTTTCCCCATGTCATGAATGGTGTTAAAGACAGCCTCCTGAATCAATAGAAAGTTTTGGGAGCATAATAGGTTTTTGGAGCGGGGTGTATTTAAGATTGATCGAAGAGAAGGATAAGAAATACCTAATACACATTGTTGCTTTTTCCTTCTTTTTCTACCCTCATTCAACATCAGAGTGTGACTACAAGAGCACGTTCCCACAAAGGTCCCGGGTTCAGAGAATTACTTATGAACTATTGTGAGTAAAATAGAGATATACGTTTATTGACTGAGGGATCTAGTGATTTTCCCACATGCATGCGTTGGTTGGGACCATGTTTTGACATTTTAATACTCCGACAAGGAGGTTGGATTCCGCCTTGGTAGTATTATTATTTTAAAAATGTTTTATATGAGCTCAACTAAGTCCTGTTTTTATATCCACTGATGTTCGAGGTGGCTGTGGTCTCTGCACGTGGTGTGGTTAACCCTAGGAAGAAATAGACACTTATGTAAAAAATGACTGGGTTTTATGGAGACACTGCACGTGACTTTCCGGCACAAAGTTTGAGGACAAGAACTACTAATCTTAGAAGAGGAACACGGAAAGGCTGGGTATTACTACAATCATGGGTTCTGCCCCCCTCTCCTTTCTTTTTACAGAAATTGGATCCCTCTCGGAAATCCCCAGAGAGTTTGACAATCGGACATTGTCCATCGTGCTTGTGAACAAGGTAAACACCCGAATAGGGGTGAAGACCAAGAAACTAGGGACCAACACCCTGACGAATGCCAGAGCGACCCGGTTGGGCGCGGTAAAAATTGGCAGAAACATGTTGGTATCTGCAGTAGGGATATAGGGGCTTTTACCTCCCTGAATATCCCAGATTTTATGTTTTAATCCTACCAGGGGTTAACAGGAATAAAAATCGAGTGTTGCCCTCTAGGTAGTTTTAATTGTATGTGTCTGCACTATTTGGTCCCTTTTTGAAGGGAATAGTCTTTCCTTTAAGTTGTGTGTCTCTTTATGTGGTTTGTTTGTTCCTCTTTATTCACTCTACCCTCACCACTATTCTTCATTTAAAAAAAAAATTTCCTACGCTCCATCCAGTGTGTTGGTCTGCACCTGGATGTATGATGCGGCCCTATGATGAAGCATGACACTGCAGTGTGTGAGGGCAGTATTAAGACAATTATTGTCTTTCCTCTTTCTTGTTTGTTGTCTCTGTTGAGGTGTGGTATACTACCCACACGTTGGTGGGCGTATGAATTGCAGCACCTCTTTGTTCTTGACCTTGGGGAACGTAATCTACCTTTTGTAGCACTTCTCTGTTGAGTGAGATTTCTGAAAAATAATCTGCCAGGGTTGAATTGAGTTCCCTGTCTGGCCCTGGGGAGAGCTGAACCAGAGCCGAGTGAAGGATTGAATCGAAGAGCCTGTGCACGGAGCATGGTTTGGGCACCGAAGATGGTGGTCACGTGAGCCTGCTGCTCCGTGCCAGCCCAGCACATCTTCTGCATACTCCATATGGTTGTGGATCCATAGGCAGACCTGAGGTGTGGGGTTGGTGAAGGGACCCCCCAGGGAGTGTGGCCGAGGCTGCTGCAACCGGGACCCTGCTACCGGCTGGGATTGAAGCTGAGTGGCTCCGCACGATGGCGGACACCGATCGGAGTAAATGGTGGTAATTGGCAGTCCAGCAACATGGAGTACAACTTACGCTTGCTGAGCCCTCAGCAACAACAGATGATCAGCACCCAGCAACAGGCTGGTGAGTGCGGGGGCAGCACGACGTAGTGGCATAGCTGCGACGAGAGGAGTGGTAGTCAGGGCCTATGTCGGGGTCCGGTGAAACCATGAGCGCGTGAGGGAGGACTCGACTGGTCAGCTGTGGGCTGGAGTTCTCTTGCCTGGGGGCAGCTGGCTTTGACACGGGTGGTCCCAGGGATCGTGCTGGCTGAGCCGGACTTCCCTGTCTCCCACGATTTATGACATCAAAGACAATCTGATGGCCCAGACATGCATGTGATGATACAAGGAGTTTGGGTATGAGTGGGTGAAGATGGCATGGGGCCCAGCATGGCTGGGAAACGGCAGTCAGCAAGAAATTACTAGCACGCTGGACGCCTAAAGTGAAATCCCGAATTGCCCGGGCACCTGGTTGAGGCCATACGGGGACTAGTGTCGAGGGAAAAGGTGCCACTGACTCTGCCCAGCCCTCCCTGCCTTGGAGAGCTCCACGTTTCCCCAGTGTTTTCTGCTTCTGGCTTGCCCCTCCCCTCAGCAGTTGGGGCCCATAGGAGTTGCTGTACTAGCTGGTAGGTGGGGCCCTTGCTGCCTGATTCATTGACTGCTGGGATAATACAGAGGTAACAGACAGCCCTTACCCCCCAGCCCTCTTGTGACAGCCAGCCGGCACTGACAAAGCGGCTCAGCTGTGAGAGTGAGACAACGCTCCATTGAAACCCCACGCTGCTGGAGCCTGTGAACAGTGAGAGCAGCAAGTGGCATCCTCTGGTGCCAGTGCTGGATAGAGAAGCCTGACTCCTTAGGAAGTAGGATTTGCCTGACAGCCACCTATGTGGCCCTGGGGGGGGGGTTGCCCTGTTACATGGAGGCTCACCCATTGCTCAGCCATGGGTGATAGCGAGGGGACACTGTTGGTGCGACATGTGACTACTTGCTTTCATTTAATGAATGTGTGAACTTCTGGCGCACCTGTGACCCCCCCCCCCACTTGGTGAAAGAGAGCACAGAGTGTGGACGACGCAAGTATGGCTGATTGGCGATTGGGCCCTTGGGGGGAACCAACTCTGGGGGAGTGCAGGACCTTTGGGAGCTAGCTCCGGCTTGTGGCCTTGATCGGCACATGGTGTCTCAAACATTGGTGTGACTAAATACCTCCACGAGACCCAGGGACATTGCCAACAGGGGGAAGACATGGTCTTAGCCACTAGGAGCAGCTCTGGATATGAGCGAACCTTCCTTGCTCCCATTTGGGGGGGGTGGAAGGTCAGGACCCCCAGATGCCTCTATACACTCTCACATGGATAAAGTACTGACTGCTATTGCGGACACTAAATTCACACTTTAGCAAGATATCAGTTCAGTGTTAGCGGGCCTGGGCCTGCTGCAAGCAGAACACCACCAGCTGGTAGACCAAGTCAAGGAGGTCGAGACTACATTTGAGGAACTCCAGCCCGAATTGAAGACTCTGACGTGCAAAGTAGAAGACATTTCTGAAAGGGTGTGCATGCTACAATAAAGAGCTGAGGGTGCGTAAGAATGTAATAGAGGGGATAGCACTTTGGGAAACCCAGCAATAAGGTTTGGGAAGATTGAGAGAGGTAGCAGCCATCTCTTCATTGATTCAGGTAAGAGAACTATGGAGTGAAGTGAACAAGGTTAATTAGTTACTAACTTCTACTGAAGATTAAGATGTTTAGAATAGGTTGTTGTAGGCATTTTAGGCATTGGCATACCCCCCTAGCAGTCAAAATAGTTACAAAGGGTAATAGGGCAAGGGAATAACTAACTGGTATACACTTTGGAAAGTGGATTTAAAAAAACAGGCTGCGCTAAAAGGCAGAAGTGCAAAGTAAAACACACAAAAAAGTCTTCACTAATAAACAATTTCCCTTTAACTTTTGTTTGCAATAAAAACCCACCCTCTCTCCCACAACAGACCCACCTCTCTCCCCAAACAAATCACCCCAAACAATTTACAAAAGAAAAAGCTAAAATCAAAAGAAGGCATTAGAAGGCGCCAATCTGGGCGTGAAGGCGTCCCACCTCTCAGCCAAGCAGCACCAGCTTGTGTAGGAAACGGCATTGGAAGGGCCTCGGTATGATTGGGGGTGGGGTGGGCAGCAGTGCTTAATCAGGATTCCAGCTGCCGGCAGAGCCTCTGGTGGTGAGGCAGGGATGGAGGTGCTGGCGGCTGGCTGGAGGTACTTGGGCCTGGGGCAGTGGCAGATGCCTCTGCCTCCTCCTCCTGAGCCACCAACCCGTGATATTCTGCGTGGATGTCCTCCATTCATTGCTGCAACAGCTGGGCTGACATCTCTTGCCAAGATGATGATGGACCAGCAGGAGTAGTTATATCAAGAAAGAAAAAAAGGCCAAATTTTAAATATTACACAGTGCAACCACTTGTTTATATAGTGACACAGTAGCAGTACATCGCAGGTTCCCTAGGGACATTGGCATTTTTGATGTGATTAGTCAGAGGGCCAACTATTCCCCACACATGCATCACATAAAAGTACTGACAGGCTGCAAGGAATTAAGCCAGAATACCGCCAGATTAAAACTAAGTGATTTTTTTCTTTTAAAGGATCTCCTGGTAAAAAACAGACACTATGGGGCCGATTCCGATCTCGGCCGGTAGGGCTCCGAATCGGATTCGGCTTTACCGGATCCGATTCGGAGCCCTGTTTCCCGACCGATTCGTACGTGCGTCTGGCCGAGCGAGTACGATGCGAAATCTCCGACCGACTCGTTCGCGAGACCCAACCGCACCGACCGACTCGTTCACGAAAGCCGACCGCTCCGACCGACTCGCACGGACACGCCTCGCACCGCGCAATGGAGACGTTCCCCGGCCGGGTAAGTACGATGCGCGCCTCGAGCAGTCCGACCGACTCTCGCCGTCCAGCTCAAAAGAGCAGTCGGAGCCGCACTTTGGGGGTCCGTGTCGGACCCCCCCGTACGCCTAGCCACGCGAGTCGCACACAGGGGGGACCCATGGGTCCCCCCTACCTGTGCATGTATGGCGCAACCCGCTTTGACGCGTACCCGCTGTAGGGGGCGCCCTAGTTCGCCTCGCACCCATTGAGTCAATGGGAGCCCGCGTATGCGTTGTACGACCGGCTCCCATTGACTTCAATGGGAGTCCGACCGAATCGAGTCCGATAGCATGCGAACGCATCGTACTCGTTCGGTCGGACTGCTAGGGTCCGATTCGGTCGGAAATCTCTCCGGGTCCAACTCGGTCGGAGAGATTTCCGGCCCAAATCGGACTCGGCCCCTTTGTGTGTAAAAATAAAAATAAATTAAGCCTCAATAATGAGTAAGGCATTATGTAGCAAAATTAATAGTATTCCTGTTGTGCAACATTAATGTAGGCACGCTTTGCTACTCTCTGCAGTCTGCAGCTGGGGCAGCTTTAATGGACAATTTATTATCTTACTTTAATCCCAATGGCTCAGCTCTTCCCTGAATGTCTTTCAATTCTACCCTGATTCCAAAGTGGCAGATGAATAATAATAATACTATGTCACACATGTCACATATAAAACACCAATATCCTGTTTGCCACAAGTAGACAGTGAGAAAAACGATGCACTGAAGTAAAGGGAATGGAACGGGAAATACATTTTAATTTGCACGTTTGTCACAGAGTATCCCATCAACCAAACTCTAAATCAGGCACTTAGTCCCACTTTACTCCCTGGCCTCGCCCTCCACCACAAATTATTTTCAACAAATACTTTCACTTGGCAGTAAGGAAAGTTACTCTACTGCAGGGTAAGTTAGAGGGATTAGGCTAGGTAGAGGTTTTGCTATAGAATTATGGGGTGTCACTGATCATCATGCACTAATCTTTGATTTAGTGAGTCACTGTAGTAGACAAATGACGAATGGGAAAAATTTGAACAGGCTTCAATCCGTTATGGAGGCCATGAAATATATATATATGTATATCACTTGGCCAGAAAAATGTGGCACATGCCAAGAATGGATTTTTCAATTTTTTTAGGTAGGTTCGGACAGAACTTAGGAAAGAATAATGGAGTGAAGTACTATTAGGAGGTTATTGAGTGGGCACTGAGAAGCACACCTGGTTTTCGGTTTGAAATGTATTGAAAAATGTGTACTGCTGCATTAACTGAAGCAGACGCACATTGCACAGCCAACACTGCAATGCCAAAGTGAACCATTCTGCAGTTAGGTCATAGGTGGCAAAATGCATAGGGCAGGGAGGAAAAGAATGATGAATTGGGGGGATATTTGCCACACTTAACAAATACAGCATACTAATTTGTCAATAAGCAAAAAAATTTGACTTACCACCAACCGTCCCTGCCACCGCTGGGACTCTCCCTCCAACCTCTCCTCTGCAGCCTCCTTCACACTAGCGTTGCTGATGCTGCCGGCCCGGCACTGGTGATGTGTGTCCTGACGCAGGATTGTGTCCCACTTTATTCTTGTATTCTATGTGATTTGATACATTATTAAATATTTCTGTCCGGCTGGACACCTTTAATATAGCACTGATTTCAGGCCTATATTCATTGTTTTGTGTGTGAATCTCTCCTGTCAGGGACCACTTTGTAATTGTAACGTAGTACTACCCAAGGTCCCTGACCATTACAATTGGGTTCCCTTGTTATTTAATCACTTTACAAATACAGCATACTAATTTGTCAATAAGCAAAAAAATGTGACATACCACTAACCGTCCCTGCCACCGCTGGGACTCTCCCTCCAACCTCTCCTCTGCAGCCTCCTTCACACTAGCGTTGCTGATGCTGCCGGCCCGGCACTGGTGATGTGTGTGGCTAGAAAACAAATGACACATTTTAGAAGCCAGATTCACCTCTTAAGTAATTATTATTATTTTTTAACAAAGTATCAATGCACTGCCTCACTACAGTTTGGTTAGCAGTATTGAAACTATTACTTTGGGAGATTTGTTAGTTGACAATGTTAGATAAGCCAGATAGTCAAGCCAACCAAAACCTTTTCATAATGGAGGGGCAGAGCTATGTTGACTCTGAGTCATTGAAGCACAATGAAGGGGCGGAATGGTCAATGAAGGTCACATGGTCTTGGTTGGCAAATGCAATGGGATCTTATACTTTCCTGCCATGCTGCACTGTCATAGAAACTAAAGGTAACTATAAAAATGAATGATAACACAACATTGGGTGTGGGTCCATGACCATGCTCTCATTTTGATAGTTTGAACATGAACAAGAAAGCCTTCTCAATAAACATGCATGGTGAATAATAGCTTAATTGGGGTAGCAAACGTCAGAGTAGAGTACCATAAATCTGTTCTCTTAATCTGATAGTACCACAAGATATATACGAGGAGAGAGAAAGTTTACTAACAAAGCAGAGGAAAGGTACAGAGTACAGACAGGAGGAAGTCAGCTACAGAAACATGAAATATATTAAAAAAGGATAATGCAAGAATAACAGGAATTTAACAAACATTAGTTAGAGGAGCGAAAAAAAAGATACAGTAACAAAAATATAAACAAGGCAAAATTATTCTAATAGTGGGGAGAGGTAAAAGTTATTGAAACAATAATAATAACAGGACTTACTGCTGCTAGCAGAACTATCGGCCCTGGCACAGGTGGTGGTTCCACCTGCCATGTCACTGGGGGTGGCAGCCCATTCACCTTCCTGTGATGCCCTCTTGCCCTTGAGAGCTAATGTAAGAAATAAAGAAGATACAAAATATAGGTTAGTGGTATAGTTAATTTCCCCAAAAAAGTTGATACTCCAAGGTATAAAAAAACTTGTTGCATTAAGTCCGACCTGATTATCAAGCCAAAATGTATGTAACAAGTTTCAGTGTGGAACCTTTACAAAGTTGACACTTTGTTGTCTTTAATCTCCTGTGCCCTTAATGGTTACACATGCAGCTTGAGCCTGAGACAGCTTTTTGCCCTCCTTGGGAGAAGAGCTAATGGTTCCCAGGAAAGAAGACAATAGGGGACTACACTGGAGAGTGATGCTACCTCCGCCCTGTAGGAAGCCACACAGGTATTGGCCCAAAAAGTGAGCTTCAAAGCTAAAGCTACCTTTGAAAGTCAAATGAGGAACACTTAGGAGAGGTGGCAGCCCCATTGTTTAGGCAGCCTAGCTGGCACCTGGGAAGGAGTGGGGAAACCTGTTGTTAAACCTTTTTTTCAGGGGCGTGGAGTCCCCTTGGTAGCCATACCTCTGGGTTGGGTTAGGGAGCTGTGGACGCCGAGAGAGGGGTTTTGACATGTTGGGGATAGGCAGAATGGTGCATATTAGGATAGCCACATGCCACAATTCGGAAGGGAAACTAGTAGTCCATTGGCTACTGACCAAGTATACTCTAAGGGCGCTTTCTGAACATAAATAGGGCACCTCTATCACCCAGAGCTCATATCTCGACTGGACTTGAAGAAAATCAAGGAAGAACTGCCCTGCTGCAATGTGGGCTATGCAAAGGAAGGCTCCACTGGAAAGGACTGCACCAGCTGAACCTGGTGGCTAACAAAGAAGGTAGACTGTGCCTGCTGTGTCCTGCTTGTGGGGGAGTCCTCTCCAGCCAAAGGTAAGAAACTCCAAGGGTCAGTTGGCTGACCTTCTGTTCAAAGCACAGTGCCACAACAGCTGAGAAGCCTTTTGGGGCAAGTTGGTATCCCAAAATGCTTCTGAAGTTGATAAAATTAGTATCATTGAGTTGGGTGACAATAAACATTTGTTATTCAGAGCCAAGATACCCTTCTGGGTGAATGTGAGCTTTACAAATAAATGTTATGTTATGTTAGAAGCAGAGTTATCACCCAGAGAAGGATTTGGCTATGACCGCGATACCAGACGACTGGTAGCCCAGTGGCAACTGGACTTCTACCAGCACCAAGAGTACTTTGAGGGATATCAACCCTATGACCAGGGCCATCTCTTCCCAGTCGTGGATCGAAGAGTAGTAGCATAAAGACCCTCATTGACTGCCACAAATCTGCAGCATATTTGAGCATCTAACACATAAGCAAGAGGCAACAAAAAGTAAAGTGTACACAAACAAAGTCTATATGAGACACAGATAAGACTAGTGGGTCCTTGTGTAAAACACTATTTGGATGCTGAGTAACTGAGTTGCTGGTTGTGACTTTGTGCCGAACACGGCTTGAATGACAGAAGTTTAAACACACAGGGCCCGATTCCCAATGGTAAACTGAGACGAAAGTCTAACTTTACAACGTTCCGTATTCACAAAGGGCATTTACGAGTAGTAAAGTTAGATTTTTTTCTCAGTTGAACTTAAGTTTTGGTCTTAAGTTTAACTGAGACCAAAACTGAGACAAAAATCCAACTTTACTACTCGTAAATGCCGTTTGTGAATACCCAAAGTCGTAAAGTTAGACTTTTGTCTCAGTTTACCTTTGTGAATCGGGCCCACAATCTCTATCCTTACAATAGAATATTTATTGCTCAACTTCTGGTGTACATGAACTAATTTCTAAATAAAGTGCACATCAGATGATTGGTTGTCCCTTGCAACATTCTTAATGCAGCTTGGATGAAGTTAACTTTCTATGTAAAGCTGCCCTGAGGAAGTCTTTGCTAAGGCGAAACGTGTTGGCTGCATTTGTGCTTTTTGAAGAACACAAATAAAAAACAGAGACAAACCAAAAGGACCCATTAGTCTTTTCTTCGTTGTTTCTTGTATAAACTTTCTCTGTGTACACTTTGCTTTTTGTTGCCTTTCATTTATGGTTTAATGCCTCTAATGTATGATCAATGAGCAGCTGGTTACTGGAGGAGGGCAACTTGTACTTGGAATATAGTGATAACTTCAGGTGGTGGAGCACCAGTTTCCTTAGTTACCATCATTGGTTCAATATTTGAGCATCTTCAGCATCCTCCATCTCTTCCATCATTACCATTCCATAGGAATCCATTGCAAAGGGGATAAAGTGTCTGGAATTGCCTCAAGACTGCTTCACCTCTAAAGGTAACTGATTTTGAGGACCTTGCTGGCTCCCTACTGGAGTTGGTCATCTAAAATGACTTTAAGTGACAGCAATACAGCTCGCCCAACTGTTTAGTGAAAAGGTTTCTAACTGTCAAATTATTTAAATTTGCCAATGCTTGTTCGTGGTTGGGTGAAATGCTTTGATTTACTATGATTTGTAAAGTCTATATCTCTGGAACCCTCCATTAGATCTTTTTCATTGTGGTGTCTAAAACTACATAAATTACAGTCTATTTGTACACATTTGTGCTGGATTTCTTTAGAGTATTGCTGATTTCTTCTTCAATTGTTTTGGTGCTGTTTAAATGCTTAACACATGTTCCTTTGTGAAAACCTTGCTGCCCAAGCCACAGCTACTTAGAGTTGAGCTGTATGTTCGGCAAATGAAACCTAGTGGTCCTAAATGGGTTGGTAAATGTATTAGACAGTAAGGGCACACAACAACACCGTAAATTACAGTGCTTTTCCTCACAGCAGATATTTTAATTATGTCTTGTCTTTGAGATTCATCTAATCAGTTTACTGAGCTGTATTTCTGAGGTGAGGTGATGTACTTTGCTACCTTAATTATAAAACTCTGTAGCTGTTCCTAAATCCTCCTTCATCAGAGCCCAACATTTGCAGTTCTCACTTCTTTTTGAAGCCATGACCATTTCCCATCTGCAGTCCCTTCACTGAACGCCAGGGACAGCATTTTTCATGGATCCAAGGTGAGGCCCTGGGTGGGTTCCCTCAAGCACTTCTCTTACAGCTCCAGCAGCCATGTGCAGCTTCTCCAATCACATCAGACGCAGACTTTTTCCCTGCAATATATTTCATTTTTTATGGCTTTTCTTTGTGGCTCTAGTGGGCCCATACTGCTATACCTTCAACATCAAATTCAGACTTTTGCACTACAACTCTTTCATTTTGTTGCTACAATTCTCATGTTGCATTGTAAGGCTGGTCCTTGATTTCCTGATGTCCTCCTCAAGATCTGCGTTGATCACATTATATCTTCACCATGCTCTGTGGGTGGAGCTCAGTTTAAAAGAAAATGAAAATAAAAGAGACTATCTTTCATAATGATAAAAAGAGGATCATTTTGTTACTATACTTTAATAGTAGCAGAAGAAAAGGAAAGAATACATATGGCACTCCCAGTCTTCTACCCATATTCATATGTAGTTACAAGGTACAAATAATTGGTTGTTTTAATTGTGTTTTAGTCTATTGTTATAGTTTATCATTTTAACTAGTTTGTTAGGGTATCTTTATATTCATGGCTGTGACCAGCATAATCCAACCTGTTCCCTTTTCAATGACTCGGGTGAACTGATATAGCACTTGAAAAATGGGATTAACTTTTCAAATCGGGCTTCATAGCCAGTTAAGGAGTAGGGGGCAAAGTACACACTTAGGAAAGCAACAGGCACATAACATTGGTGTCATGGGTAAGAGGTTTACAAGAGTTGACCTGAACCAAATCAAGAAGGTGAAGAAAGTGGGCCGTGTGCTATTTACCAAAGAACCTTTAAAAAAATGTGAGAATCATTTTGGAGGGTAGATCAATGTGGTCCTAGAACGAAGGTCTATCACAAGAAATCAACTATTGTACATAAGAGATACTTCTAAAACCCAAGAAATGTTCTTTACTTCCACTCTGACTTTTTGAAGCTACAGAAATTGCCAAAAGTGTAGTACAAAATGCTGATTGCTTGAGAGAAATGAACACACCAGTAAAACAAGAATCATATGAAGTGGAAGTTAATAAGAAGGGTGAAGATATTCGTACGGTTAGAGATACATCTAAGGCTGTGTTTTATATAAAAAATATGAAACATAAGTGTTTTGTTATAGTCACTTGGGTCTTTTGTTCAACAGTTGGACAGAGAAATTCTGTATCCTGCAACTGTAGAAAAAGAAGGCATTTTGCCACAGCATGGAAGAATGGTCTACCAAACAGGTTAATGCTACTGAGAACTTAGAAGAGAGTGTGGATAAATTTGTGCTCCAGAGTAAAGACGAGAGTGTATATGTGAAATACTTAGCTGCAACATCAGATTGGATGGGCAAGTTATTGAAGTGAAGATAGATTCTCAACCCCATACATGCTGAAAGAGAGTAGAGGATGTCATGAGACTGAACAATCAGATATTAGACTAGGAGGTTAAAAACAGACCATTATCCTTGGAAGGTATGGTAAGAATCAGGGGTGTTGTGAACCCCCTGCTTTAGCAAGTACAGTGGGGTTGGGGTTCTATATGGGCCTCTTCTGTCTGCAACTCGGCAGGCAAAAGCTCATCATTAATGCTGGAATAGTGTCAATAGAAGAGCAACTAGGAGCAAGGGAAAATGAAAATGACAGTTGGGGAAGTAGAAGAAGAAAGAAAGAAGGAATATTGGAAGGAATGGTGAAAAGAAGAAAGTATGGATGAATGAGTGGGCGGCTGAATATGTGAATGAATGACTAGGTGAAAGGATGAGTGGATGATAGGTGGATGGACAGGTGAAATGATTGCAAAGTAAAGGGGTGGGTGGATGGATGAGTGGGTGAGTAAATCATGGCCGGACTGGGAACCTAAAGCAAGCCTGGCAATTTGGCGGACCAGCCTGGGGGGGAGGGGATGCGCAAGTGTGCACTGTTGCTTTTGTTACTGGTGGCTGATATTGCAGTTCCATTGCAAAACCGGCCCCCAGTAGCAAAACCAGCCGCTGGTTCTGAAAAAAACGGCCCACACCCTTCCAGCCTCCCAGGAAAACGCCCGTAGCCCACTACAGCCAGTCCGGCCCTGGAGTGAATGGATAGGTGGATGGGCAGGTGAAAGGGTGGCAGAGAAAAGGGATAGATGGATGGATGAGGGAGTGGATAAGTGGATGGGCAGGTGAAAGGATGGCAGAGTAAAGGGAGGAATGGATAGTGGATGGACAGGTGAATGGATGGCAGAGTAAAGGATGGATGGATAGATGGATAGGTGGGCAATAGGATGGCAGAGTAAAAGGATGGATGGATAGGTGGATGAATACGTGAAAGGGTGGTAGAGTAAACGGATGGATTGATAGGTGAAAAGATGGCATAGTAAAGGGATGGATGGATGACTGGGTGAAAAGATGAGTGAATGGATGGCAGAGTGTATGGATGGATACATACATGGATGGATGATGGATGGATGGCAGGGTGGATGGATGACTGGATGGTAGAGTGGATTGATGGATGGCACACTTGACAAAGGGATGGATGGATTGCAGAGTGGATGGATGGATGGATGGATGGATGGGAAAGTGGATGGCTGGATGGATGCCAGGGTGGATGGATGGCAAAGTGAATGGATGGATGGCACAGATGGTGAAGGGATGGATGGTAGAGTGGATAGATAGATGGATGGCAGTGTGGATGGATAGGTAGATGGCAGAATGGATGGTAGACAGAGTGTAGGGATGGATGGATGGATGGATAAATGGATGGATGGAATGGGGACAGATTAAATGCTGGATGCAAGGATTAATGGGTGAGAGAATGTAAAGGTGAAATGGTGGATATCAGCAGGTGGATGGAAGAGTGAAAGAATGAATGGATCGATGCATGGATGGAAGAGACAATGAAGTTGTTCTAGGGAAGGTTCAGCTCACTTGCTTCACTGCTTTGTGGCATAAGTGCTTTAGTTCAAAGTGGGGGCTATTTTAGTGTTATGGCTACTCCCTTGGTAAGAATGTACATTGCACTCAAATGTAGATCAACAGTAGGTATAAGGTATTTATTGCAAACAATAAAGTAGATCCAGTATACTACTAATCTATATAATATTGTTAAGTCATGATAATATTTATGCAGAGTTGCCTGTGGTATTCTAAAAAAACCATGCCCATTTAAACGATTTCCTAAAGCAAGAAGCCTTTCCTGTTGAACACATGATCCATTTAGCTTCCTATTGATGAGAGAAACTTTCAAGGGACTATGAAGAAAAGTTTTTAAAAATGTGCAGAGCATTCAGATACTGGGTAATTGCTGCTTGCCTGTCTGAAAGAAGATTACTGGACTTGTCACAAATTGATAATTCACCTTCCTGCTGCTGTGGATCTTCTCCCTGACAGAAGTCCCAACTGAGTATGGAGAATTTCATTGGACCACTTTGAACTGGATGTTTTCCCTTGAATATCAACATGAAAAAATAGAACATGTCCTGCAACTGATAACTGAACACATGAAAAAACCTTAGACTTCATATAACAAGTCGCCATAGAGAACATACGCCATTTTTTCTCATGTTTTCGCATTGCTCAGGCAATAACATTGAACAGATTTTTCCAGCACTTTTTAATAGGGTGTTTATTTTAAAACATTTGACCCTTTGTGCTGCTTTGTTCAAGTTTGTGAGATTTGTCAGCCTTTTTAACTTAAGTGCCTTTAAAGGTTCTTATTTCTTAACTGTATTGTTATATTGCATAGTTTTTTTCACAAATACTACATGCATTTATTCAGAGGGCATCTGTTGAAATTTGTGCCAACCTACCAAGGGGGAGCCATGGCCTCTACACAGAAATTCACATCTAGACTGTTGCCTCTCTCTCCCATAGACTAGCAATACTGAGGGTCTACAGGAGGGAAATGATTAAGGTCGGGTGAAATTTTGTTTATGCATAATTGAGATTTTGTTCGGGTACAAATCCTATTGCAGGAGCACAGGAAGAATACATACGAATCAACACGAGTGGCTTTTATGCCCATCACAGAAGATTTTGCACTTTTTTTACACTAAAGCATAGCCCATAATGCCACATCAGCATTTCATGTAATAACATGTAATTTTGCATAACTTTGGATATTACGCATAATTTTCACACTGGAAATTACATGCAATTCCATCTGGCTTAGAAATCATAACTTATACCAAAGGGAGTCACTGTTCCTGAGTGGAGATGGAGAGGAGGGAAGCAGGGGGTACTCTTGTTGTGTGCTACTCTGCTTGTGGGAGGCAGGGTGTCCTCATCTTTGATGCCCTCACACACCCCAAAGGATGTCATGCTTCATCATTGGGCTTTTGCTCCTCGTCGGGCCGGCACTGCAATGCCCTACGGGTCCCCCGAAGGATCTCTTTTTCGGAGATCTTTTGATGAGGCCGTATGGGTGCGTGGGTGTAAGTGGCAATGACGTCCTAGAAAGTGTATTAAAAAATGTCTGGAGGGAGAGCGATTAATTTTTAATAAAGTGATCCCTCTGTCATTATTATAACAAAGAGTATGGAGCTGCTTTAAGGGGTATTATGTCCCTTGGTAGCTGGGTGATTATATGTCCCTAGTGGGCATATGTTATGGTCAGCATGTTTCGCGCTTCAGTGGTCTCAGGGGGAGATCCAGGGCGCTTCGTCAGGACCGAATAAGAAATTTAGAGAATGGTGTCAGGGTTGTTCTCTGTATCAGTATTTTTATTTTTTATTTGTGAACATACACTGGTTTTATCGAGTAGGCGTGAATCGTATAAATAGAGTCAAAAATTCAAAAGTGAAAAGGTTCTATTATCCAGTAAGCTCGTGAACCTTTTAAATCTAGGTAAGTAATACCGTTAGGCCCTACCATTGATGGCAAACCTCGAGACGCTGAGTTTCTATGCGTAAGTACTTAGGGGCATATTATCAAGAACGGCGTTAAAATTATCGCCGCTTTAGCGGCAGAAAACTGCTGCTAAAGCGGCAATAATGGGCTTGATAATATGCCCTTGAGAACTCCAATAGAAGCCCATGTTGACACCAGAACATGGGCTTCTATTGGAATTCTCAAGGGCATATTATCAAGCCCATTATCGCCGCTTTAGCGGCAGTTTTCTGCCGCTAAAGCGGCAATAATTTTAACGCCGTTTCTTGATAATATGCCCCCAAGATAATATATCTCACCCCTTAGTAGGTAGGGTAAGATCCCATGAGATCAGGGAGGGTCACTTGAGAGCTATAATGGGAAGGAAGAAAAAACAGAAAACCACATGTGTCATTTTTACAGGGCTTCCTAAGGCTCTAAGTTATAACTCACAGTTGGTTGTTAGAAATTGAACAGACAGGATGCCACCATGTGCAGGATCTGTCCTGGACTGATCTTGCCCCTTAGTTACTCACGGTTCTCTCGGTGCATCTGGGCTGTGTCACCTGTGTGCCTCTTGCTGTCTCCGCCAGTGGGGAAGTGAAAATTCTGTCTCCTTTTATAGGAGTGGCCTGCTTTTGTGTGGGGCGTTAATTGTTTAATCACTGCATTGATTGGCAAATTTTGGTTGTTACTATGGGTGCCATTTTGGAGTGGTGTTTTCTATGATAAGTTCATATGGGAAGGTTTTGGTTGTTACTATGGGTGCCATTTTGGAGTGGTGTTTTCTATGATAAGTTCATATGGGAAGGTTTTGGTTGTTACTATGGGTGCCATCTTGGAGTGGTATCTACTATGACAAGCTCGTATGAGGAAGTTTTGGTTGTTACTATGGGTGCCATCTTGGAGTGATATCTTCTATGAAATGCTCATATGAGAGATATTCACGGGCTGTTGAATCTCTTTGTGCTGATAATTGTTATGTGTCGCTGGTACGGTGATCTTACTTAAAGGGGGGCGATGCATGTCTTGTGTATGAAGTTATATATCTAATGTATTGGTGCAGCGCGCAATAGGCAGAATCTTGGTCGCCATCTTCTAGTGGGTTCTTGTGGTAGATGTGATAAATGAAGTATCCCTAGTGGGCTGATGAATCACAATAAAGGGTCACCGTATTTGTTGGTGTTATTTGCGGTGCACTAGTGTCCTCTTTGTCAGTTTTTATAGTTGGTGTATCATTTTCCGGTGGGTGGTGCATCTCGGAGGTCTGCTGACATAGTCTTCACTATAGTGTTTATGAATGTCACACTTGTGAGATCGATGTCAAGGGTTGAATTCCTATATTACCTCAATCCAAGGTATTTCATCGTTAAGACCCTGGGTGTTCGTTTGGAGGCGGTGCACCCATCTTTGCTCTTTTTGGAAGAGAGTTTTTGTTGTCCAGAGAGGATTGGACTCAATGATGGTCCAATTGACTTGGTCTGGTGTATGTCTCTTTTTGATGTAATGCCTGCTCATTTTGGTGGTGTTCCTACCGCACCGGATGTTGCTCCTGTGCTCATTCACCCTTGTTTTTACAACTCTAGAGGTCATCCCTATGTATAGTAGGTTGCAAGGACATTTCACCATGTAGACGCAATTTTTTGTGTTGCAATAGGTGTGTCTCTTTTGTGTCCACTCTTGGTTCTTTAATTGGAGTGTTTTGGTATGTGCTGTGAGCGGGCAGACATTGCAAGTCCCGCATGGGTAGTATCCCTAGAGCGTCGGCAGGTCCCATAATGTCCTCTGGCTGTCCCCTTGTTTTTTCTGTCGTCTCGTGTGGACAACGATGTCTTTTATGTTTTGTGTACGTCTGAATGCGAATCTTGAGTGTTGTAGTTGCATTTCGCCTGTGTTGAAGATGTTCCAATGTTTTAATAGGACATTTTTGACTTGATTGCATTGAGGTGTGTAAGTTGTGACACTTGTAATTGTTTCATCTTTTCGCTTTTCTTGTGTTTCCAGAAGCACTCCTTGATGGTTGTTCCGTGCGAGTTTCTTGGCAGACTTTATGATTTTTTGTGGGTAGTTTCTTTTTTTCAGATTTTTGCTAAGTTCTGCTGCCTGTATTTCATAATCCTTGGTAGTGCTGCAATTTCTCCTCAGCCTGAGGAATTGGCCGAAGGGGAGATTTTGTCTCAAGGCTTTGGTATGGTGGCTGTCGTAGGGCAATAAGCTGTTGCAATCTGTGGGCTTCCTATATGTCGTGGTCGACAGTTTTCCATCTTTGAAGAGAATTAGTAAGTCCAGGAATGGTATTTCTTCACTTGAGGTTGATAGTGTGAATTTGAGGAAGGGGTCCTGTTGGTTGATCCAGGAGTGGAATTCTTTACATCGATCCTCTGTCCCCGTCCATAGCATAAGTACATCGTCTATGTACCGTTTCCACTCTTTTATTTCCGATTTGAAAGGATTAGTTTCTGGTAGGTTATGTTGGGCCTCAAAATGGGTCATGTATAGACATGCTAGGCTCGGCGCAAATGTACTGCCCATACAAGTTCCATGGATTTGTTGATAGTGTTGGTCGTGGAACTTGAAGAAGTTGTTCTTCATGGCGAGTTCTGTGCATTCCAGGATGAAGTTAATGGATTGTTGTGTGGAAGGATCACTGTTTCTCAGGGTTTCTTCAACTACTCTTAGTGTGACTTCTTGTGGAATGTTTGTACATAGTGCCTCCACGTCGAGTGTTACTAGTAAAGTGATTTCCTCATGTCCTCTGATGTTTTCAATGAGGTTGATGGGCTCCTTGGTGTCCCTGAGGTATGACGGTGTTGCTTGAACTAGTGGCCGTAGAAAATGATCACAGTATTGACTCAGTGGCTCGAGGATGGAGTTGATCCCTGACACTATTGGTCTGCCGGGTGGGGGCATGATGTTTTTGTGGATCTTTGGTAAGACGTAGAAATATGGCGTCGTTGGTTTAGTGTTCACTAGGTACTCCGCTTCGTTCTTGGTGATCCAACCATTCGATAGTGCTTCCGTCACAGAGATGTTGATTCTTCTTGTGAGGGAATCCGTAGGGTCTGTGTCTATTTTGTGGTAGTATTTCGTGTCAGCTAGTTGTCTAAGACATTCATTATTATAGTCGTCTGTGTTAAGGATGACAATAGCTCCGCCTTTGTCTGCAGGTTTTATGGTGATTGCCGGATCGTCGTTGAGGTTTTGAAGGACTTTCCTTTCTTTTGCAGGTAAGTTATCATAGGTTTTCTTGGGTTGTAGTTTGTTAATGTCTTGTAAGACTGCTTTTTCATAGGTCAGTATCTCACTGGCAGTCATCGCTGTGGATGGCGTGAATCTGGAGGGATTGCGTAGGCCTGTGTCTGTAGTAACCGTGTCCCTCCTACTGGTATCCTGTGTTTGAAAAAATGATTTCAAGCGTAGCTTTCGAAAGAACGCGTGTAGTTCACCAGTGAGTCTGAACGAGTCTTCTTTTGGTGTTGGGACAAAACCCAATCCTCTCTGTAGGACGGATTCTTCTGTTTTCGTCAGGGTCCTTGTAGATAGGTTCACCACTAGTTTTTCTTCATTTGACTCCGTGTCCTGCGTTGGTCCTCGTCCTCTGTCCACTGCACCTGTCTTTGGTCGTTTTTTTGCCTGCCTCTTCCTCTGTCCCTGCCTCTGTTCCAAAAAGGAGGGCGTTGTTGTTGATAGAATGGGTGAGGCGATGGTGGTCCATGGTAGTCCGGATACCATGGTGGTGGTGCTCCTGGATAGCCTGGCATTGGGTAGTTGAACATTTGGGGAGTTGGTAGTAGTCCCGGACCTCCTTGGAAATTTCTCTGACTTCTGTTACTGGAATTACTGCTAGATCTTTTTGATCTTGTTGAGGATGTTGATTCATCATCGGATGAGATGTCTTGGTTATTTGTCACATAATCTTCCTTAGTGTAAGGGTATACTTTTTCCCTCTCAAATTTTTTTATATCTTTTTGCAATTTGGTGATTTTCCTCTGCAGGAGGTAGTTTTATGGTCATTCATCTCGGTATTTATTTCAGCTAAGCGTGTCTTCTAGGTAGAGAATGTAATGGTTGTTTTTAGTGCATTCTCTGCAATGGTTATTTTTATTATTAGAGCATCTGATAGGCGTTTTGCTGTACTAATTATAAGTACAAGCCAGTCGCGAGTGCATCGCCAGACTATTTGGCTCCAATTTTCTACGGCCACTAGTTCAAGCAACACCGTCATACCTCAGGGACACCAAGGAGACCATCAACCTCATCGAAAACATCAGAGGACCTGAGGAAATCACTTTACTAGTAACACTCGACGTGGAGGCACTATATACAAACATTCCACAAGAAGCCACACTAAGAGTAGTTGAAGAAACCCTGAGAAACAGTGATCCTCCGACACAACAACTCATTAACTTCATCCTGGAATGTGCAGAACTCGCCATGAAGAACAACTTCTTCAAGTTCCACGACCAACACTATCAACAAATCCATGGAACTTGCATGGGCAGTACATTTGCGCCAAGCGTAGCATGTCTGTACATGGCCCATTTTGAGGCCCAACATATCCTACCAGAAACTAATCCTTTCAAATCGGAAATAAAAGAGTGTAAACGGTACATCGACGATGTACTTATGCTATGGACAGGGACAGAGGATCGATGTAAAGAATTCCACTCCTGGATCAACCAAGGACCCCTTCCTCAAATTCACACTATCAACCTCAAGTGAAGAAATACCATTCCTGGACTTACTAATTCTCTTCAAAGATGGAAAACTGTCGACCACGACATATAGGAAGCCCACAGATCGCCACAGCTTATTGCCCTACGACAGCCACCATACCAAAGCCTTGAGACAAAATCTCCCCTTCGGCCAATTCCGCAGGCTGAGGAGAAATTGCAGCACTACCCAAGATTATGAAATACAGGCAGCAGAACTTAGCAAAAATCTGGAAAAAAGAAACTACCCACAAAAAATCATAACGTCTGCCAAGAAACGCGCACGGAACAACCATCGAGGAGCGCTTCTGGAAACACAAGAAAAGCGAAAAGATGAAACAATTACATGTGTCACAACTTACACACCTCAATCCAATCAAGTCAAAAATGTCCTATTAAAACATTGGAACATCTTCAACACAGGCGAAATGAAACTACAACACCCAAGATTCGCATTCAGACGTACACAAAACATAAAAGACAATGTTGTCCACACGAGACCACAGAAAAAACAAGGGGACAGCCAGAGGACATTATGGGACCTGCCGACGCTCAAGGGACACTACCCATGCGGGACTTGCAATGTCTGCCCGCTCACAGCACATACCAAAACACTCCAATTAAATAACCAAGAGTGGACACAAAAGAGACACACCAATTTCAACACAAAAAATTGCGTCTACATTGTGAAATGTCCTTGCAACCTACTATACATAGGGATGACCTCTAGAGTTGTAAAAACAAGGGTGAATGAGCACAGGAGCAACATTCGGTGCGGTAGGAACACCACCAAAATGAGCAGGCATTACATTGAACAGGGACATACACCAGACCAAGACAATTGGACCATCATTGAGTCCAATCCTCTCTGGACAACAAAAACCCTCTTCCAAAAAGAGCAAAGCTGGGTGCACCGCCTCCAAACGAACACCCAGGGTCTTAACGATGAAATACCTTGGATTGAGGTACTATAGGAATTCAACCCTTGACATCGATCTCACAAGTGTGACATTCATAAACACTATAGTGAAGACTATGTCAGCAGACCTCCGAGATGCACCACCCACCGCAAAATGATACACCAACTATAAAAACAGACAAAGAGGACACTAGTGCACCACAAATAACACCAACAAATATGGTGACCCTTTATTGTGATTCATCAGCCCACTAGGGATACTTCATTTATCACATCTACCACAAGAACCCACTACAAGATGGCAACTGAGATTCTGCCTATTGCGCGCTGCACCAATACATTAGATATATAACTTCATACACAAGACATGCATCGCCCCCATTTAAGTAAGATCACCGTACCAGCGACACATAACAATTATCAGCACACAGAGATTCAACAGCCCGGGAATATCTCTCATATGAGCATTTCATAGAAGATATCACTCCAAGATGGCACCCATAGTAACAACCAAAACTTCCTCATACGAGCTTGTCATAGTAGATACCACTCCAAGATGGCACCCATAGTAACAACCAAAACCTTCCCATATGAACTTATCATAGAAAACACCACTCCAAAATTGCACCCATAGTAACAACCAAAACCTTCCCATATGACCTTATCATAGAAAACACCACTCCAAAATGGCACCCATAGTAACAACCACAACTTGCCAATCAATGCAGTGATTAAACAATTAACGCCCCACCCGGAAGCAGGCCACTCCTATAAAAGGAGACAGAATTTTCACTTCCCCACCGGCGGAGACAGTGAGAGGCACACAGGTGACACAGCCCAGATGCACCGAGAGAACCGTGAGTAACCAAGGGGCAAGATCAGTCCAGGACAGATCCTGCACATGGTGGCATCCTGTCCCTTCAATTTCTAAAAACCAACTGTGAGTTATAACTTAGAGCCTTAGGAAGCTCTGTAAAAATGACACATGTGGTTTTCTGTTGTTTCTTCCTTCCCATTATAGCTCTCAAGTGACCCTCCCTGATCTCATGGGATCTTACCCTACCTACTAAGGGGTGAGATATATTATCTAAGTACTTACGCATAAAACCACAGCGTCTCGAAGTTTGCCATCAATGGTAGCGCCTAACGGTATTACTTACCTATATTTAAAAGGTTCACGAGCATACTGGATAATAGAACCTTTTCACTTTTGAATTTTTGACTCTATTTATACGATTCACGCCTACTCGATAAAACCAGGGTATGTTCACAAACAAAAATACTGATACACAGAACAACCCTGACACCATTCTCTGAGCACTAATCCTTGATCTTATACGTCTGTCTGTCTGTCACCTAGTTATAACCTCCTTTTTAACAATTTTTAGAAAGATCACAGCACCTTTTAGCTCACGTATACATACCACGACCATTAACAGCAATGATCACGCTACGAACTACAAGCACCTGGCCCTCCAATGGAGAACCCAGACCTGAGCATAACTTCTATTGGTATTAATACCCTAATGGCAAATTGTATCTTTGTTTTTTGACTCTTGTCGTTTCAGAATCTCTACTCCTTTCATTTATCCGGGGGCACCGACATTTTCGGGCCACAGTAGATATAAATTTCTTATTCGGTCCTGACGAAGCGCCCTGGATCTCCCCCTGAGACCACTGAAGCGTGAAACATGTTGACCATAACATATGCCCACTAGGGACATATAATCACCCAGCTACCAAGGGACATAATACCCCTTAAAGCAGCTCCATACACTTTGTTTTAATAATGACAGAGGGATCACTTTATTAAAAATTAATCACTCTCCCTCCAGCCATTTTTTAATACACTTTCTAGGAATTCATTGCCACTTACACCCACCCATACGGCTTCATAAAAAGATCTCTGAAAAAGAGACCCTTCGGGGGACCCGTAGGGCGTTGCAGCGCCGGCCCAACGAGAGGCAAAAGCCCAATGATGAAGCATGACATCCTTTGGGGTGTGTGAGGGCATCAAGATGAGTACACCCTGCCTCCCACAAGGAGAGTAGCACATGACAAGAGTACCCCCTACTTCCCTCCTCTCCATCTCTACTCAGGAACGCTGACTCCCTTTGGTATAAGTTTAATTTCGGGAGCACGGGTCACCGGACCTCTTAGAATAACTCCTAGAGTCCCCCTCTTTTGATAAATAGGATTAGAAATGATAACTGCACAATGCTTAGACTTAGAAAATAAAATCCTAAGAGCTTTGTTCTCTGGGAAATCCACATGATTTCCTTATGCACTGTTGTGCATCCACCTCAGTGCATGGAGAAAATCACAGATTTCCCAAGACTCTGAAGTCTCCATCAGGTACCGCTTCTTGTCCGTCTATTCTCTTCACCGCCTGGGAACCGAAGTTTGTTGTGACCCATTTCAGACTTTCCGGTGAGGTTTGCAACGCTTTCACAGCTCAGGGGAGCTCGACCAGGGAGCCCTCCCGGCATCACACCATCGCACAACCACAGGCCATCTGAGCACGTCTCGTGCCCGGGCAGTCAGCGGACTGATCACCCGACGGGAAAAGCCGCCCTCTCGAGTTGCTAATGGCAGGAAGTTCGCTGCCTTTGGGGTCCTTCCAGATGACGGCCAAGATGGATTTGAAGACCTCTGCCCCCGATATGCAACTCATTGTGGATGGAGGGTTATGAATAAGGCTTATTAGGCCCGCTACCTCCTCATTTTTCTCAGGGATCGATTATATCACATCTCGCCGCATCCCTCCCCACGGTTGCTGGCCTGCTCGTGCGCTAGTTTACATTACCGAGAGGTATCACGGCCAATCAACGAATCTGTTCTTCAGGTTGGAATTGCCCGTTTCCTCCACTCCTCACTAGCAGTAGCGTAGACTCTCTGCCCACCGATCTGCAAGTGGTCAATTATAGCTCGGCTGGGATTTCAGGTGCTACCTGTTCATTTTCCGGTGACTGGATACGGTGCACTCTTCTACAAAGTATCACCACTTCAAGATGGCGCCCTTATCCGAACTTCCAAGGGTGCCTACATCCGATATTGACTATTGAAAATGGTGCACCCACCCTTCGCTACCAGGAATCACCTCTTCAGGATGGTGCCCGTTTCCAGGCTCACAAACCCAGGCCAAGCCCTACAGTGATCCTTTACCGCAGTGTGGGCTTCTGTCAAAAGGGAGGTAGGACTAGCCTCTCTTCAACTCGATGAATGATCGGAGATCTCAATGGCTTGAAACTATAGTAGGACCACTCCTGTCACTCAATCAGCGGAGTAAAGACAAAGGCAGGTCATCCATCTTGGTCCATTGTAATAATTTCGGCCATCTTTTACTGGACCTACACTTCATTCATCTTGAATATATGTCTACACAGTCCCCCGATAGGCTCCATTAAGTTTCTCGTATCTCAGGCACACAGCCAACTCGTCCACTCTTAATTTATATTCATCATTACCCACAGTCTTCTTCCTGCCTTGCTCGTTTTTTTTTTTTTTTTTTTTTCTTCTGTTTCCTCCCCCCAGTCCCCTTAGATTCCATATGTTGTCTCTCCTGGCTCAGGCTCACCGCCAATTAATCTACTCGGAAGTCTAAAATAATTTCATCATAACTATCCGTTATCAATTTATTCTGCTTGCCCATTAGGACTATTACCTATTTATATACGCTTTATTTTAGAGATAAAGTTACCTTCACCTCCATGAACACCTCATTGGGCCCCCTTCCTCATTGGACTCACTCTCTGAATGGAGATAAGTCCTGACCCCACAGGATCCAATGCCTTCATTATCAATTACCCGTCTAACCTCTCCAAAAATGCGGCCAAAAGCACAAACATCGCATACTCAAAGCCAGACCTGAAACATTAATCTCAGACGTCTACTTCTGTGCAAACAAGGGTCTTCTAGTTAATTACCTCATCTTCTATACCAGAAAACGGGCATGTTTGCGGAATGTCCTCTATTCCATGCTTCGAATATCAGGCACTAGGAAAACCCCACATGGTCTCAAACTAACAGCGTCGCCCTCGCCCATCTTCAATGCAAATGCCACTATCACCCTCTACAATAATGCTATCATCTTAATCCAAGCCTCTAATGTCAATCTAGCTAAGATGGACAATATTTTCCCTACACTCAAAAAAGCAGTGACCGCTAAATCCACTGACCCCTACCCATACCCTACTAGTACACAGGACTTAACCAGTTCACCCCCCACCACAGCAGGGAATATCCCATTCTCCCATAGCTATACTCCCCCCTTAGATGATCTCAGAGCCTTTCAGTCCCCTGTCGGATTGCATCAACCCAATCGACCACCGACTCAGAAGGTTGGCGGGTTTACGGGCTCACTCTACTCGCTGATCTCAAGTCAGATACACGGTGATTCTCGAGTTGAGAGGTCCCCTCACGCCCTACCACCATTGCTCTCAACGGATGAACCCCCTTCCATGATCCCTCTGTCTGCATCACCCTCTAGGCTGGAGTCCAGGCAACTGGCCTCCACGGACCATGATCAGCCCAACCCACTCAACCCCTACTTGACCACCTCTGACACACAGTTCAATTGTCCCTCCACCCTCTCACCTTCCCCAGCCTCTCTATCCAAGCGATCAAGGACATTGCAAGACTTCAATGACCAACTCTCCCCCTGGAACATCGAATTTCTACCTTAGACCTCTCTGGCATCCCTCGAGGCCCCTCCTCTCTGCCGGATCTCCCCACACAACCTATATCCCTCATCCAGCACTCCGACCTGGTGGCATGCTTGGACGAGATGTCTCTCCAGTTGCACCTTCTCTCCTATGAACTTCATGAACTGAAAGCCCTCTCAATTGAGCATCTCCCCTTGCTCAGCTCTATCATTTCCCTTGGAAAGCTGCCCATAGTCCCCGCTAGCGCTATCTATAGCCTTGACCAGCATTCCCCCCTCTCTATCTCTAAAACTTTACCCCTCCCAAACGCCCCCTCCCGTCCCAGAAGAGTGAAGGCTAATCTTGCGTCCAATGATATCGATGATCTACTCATCTCTTATTCGCTTACTCTAGACACCGACAAGACTCCTCTGGGTCAAATTCAAGCCATTCACGCCAACCCGAACAGAAAACCCCCACACAACCTCAGAGTCATAAATAGTGACAACCTCAAGCGAGTGAACATCATTCAGACTCTTTCCTCCCACACGCCGGTACGGCTAAAATGCGTACTACTCAACTGCAGATCAGATATCTTCGACCTCATCCAAAACAATGAGCTAGATATCATCATTCTCATGGAAACTTGGCTTAATCCCTCTTCCACCCCTATCCAAGACCTCCTAGTTCCTCCTAGCCATGACATAATTTGTCTAGACAGAGCGAAGAAGCAGGGTGGTGGCCTAGCTTGTATACATCGGAACACACTCCCGGTTTCCCACACTGAGACCACCACGCCATCCTCCAGTGAATACCTCTGCCTCAACATCTCAGGTAACCACCTCCCGGTTTGCAAACTACATACATTCTATCACCCCGGGGGACAATCTCTCCTTCATCGAACAAATAATGGAAATCATCTCCTGCAATGTCGACTCCTCGGTGTCCCAAATCTTCCTCGGTGATTTCAACCTTCACTGGTCTAACCCCAATGACCAAGCTGTAACCTGCCTTAAATCATTCTTATTGGATCACGAGCTGATTCAATACTGTGACCGGCCAACTCATAACAAATGAGAAATTCTGGACCTCATCATCTCCAAAGGAAACACCATCACACTGGATACCATTATCCCTTGCGATTGGTCCGACCATCACAGCATCTTCTTCTTTATTAACAGGGAGGTTTCCCCGAGGAAGGATCAACCAAAGAAATTGAAGCTATGGAAAAGGGACATCAGAAATATCAATACGGCTGCACTAGCAACCCACTGTAAATATGCCCTGTCTTCCCAAGTTGACATGTCAGAGGTTCATGTACTCACTGACTTCTATAACTCTACTATCTCTAGTATCATGGACTCCATTGAACCACTTCAACAAAAAAATGCCTCACCAAAAATCTCCAAACCTTGGTTCAAGAACAACCTAAATTTGGAACGCTGCAACTTAAGGGCAGTTGAACGATCTAAATCTAAATCCAAATCTAAATCCGTATTTGTAAAGCGCGAACTACTCACCCTTAAGGGTCTCAAGGCGCTGGGGGCCGTCGTGGAAATTAAGTGAGCTATTGCCCAGAGTCACATGGTGCTGAGCTGCCGCCGGAGCCGGGGATCGAACCGTGAGCCCTGTGCTCCGAAGTCAGCTGCCCTGGCTGCTGCACCACACCACTCCACTCTCAACGATCCTGGAGATCCAAACCATCCTCGGATCAGCTAAAAGTCCTTAGATCGGTAAGGAGCTCTTATAACAAAAAATGAAGAGTGCTAAGGCCGACTACTTTCGATCCCAACTTAATCAAGCCTCAAATCGCCCCAAGAAACCTTTTGAAATTGTTAAACAACAATCGGTGGAAGCACCCAACTGCCCTGATCCAGGAGTCAGCCCATCCTCATGCGACGAACTGGCTGCTTTCTCTACTGAGAAATCAAGACTCATCAATATTGAACTGGAATCTAAGAAGGCTCTTCTGCCATCCTACAGGTTTGCGCCTCCTCCGGCCCTCTTGGAGAGGCTCGAGCCATTTAGTCTGAGCACCAAGAACAATGCCTCATGGTGTACCTTTACTCCCCTCAGCGAAAGAGACATTAACAAGACTCTTTTGAGTATCAACCCACCTAATCACTTCAGCGACCCACTGCCACCATCCGTCTTCAAAGAAATCAAGGATGCCTTCATCCCCCTTTGGACAAAGATTGTCAATGCTTCACTGTCACAAGACACGATCCCTGATTGCCTAAAAGCAGCTCAGGTTTCACCTATTATAAAAAAAACTAATGCAGATAGAGCTGACCTTAACAACTTCCGCCCTATCTCCAACATCCCCACTCTGGCCAAACTCCTAGAAAAATGCGTCCAATCACAACTCTGCGCTCACATTGGGAATTTCCAACTCCTGGACCAACATCAATCTGGCTTTCAGAGTGGTCACAGCACCGAATCGGCACTCACTCACGTTATGGATGACATTTTAAAAATGCTAGACCAAAATGAATCTTGCCTCCTAATCCTCTTTGACCTTTCCTCTGCGTTTAACACTGTTATTACGACAACCTCTTATCCATTCTGGGGCACAGGATGGGACTTTCTGGTCTGGTGTTGCAATGGTTCTTGTCCTTCCTTCAACATATCCTAAAGAGTCAAGATGAATCAATCTCTATCCCAGCCCTCGTCAGTCTCCATGGGGGTCCCACAAGGGTCCGCCCTATCTCCCATACTCTTCAACTTGTTCTTGGAACCATTAGCTAATGCACTAAACTCCACGAACATTATTTTCCATATATATGCGGATGACATGCAACTTTACCTGAAAATCACCTCCCCTGAAAACCTCACATCACTCAACACTACCCTAATGAATACTCAAAACTGGCTAACCGAGAACCACCTCCTGCTCAACACGTCCAAAACAGAATTCCTTCTCATTTCTCCTCCGAATCACACCCTCAAGTTAGACCTTTGGATGAAGCACCTCACAGCCTTCTATTGTTACCCCTACATTATTGATTCAGCCAAATCTCTCGGAATCGCCCTGGACAAGTACTTGAACAGGAAGAATCATATTAGTAAGGTGTGCAAGGGTACTAATCACCTGATGAGGTTGCTCAGGAATCTCAAACCATTCCTTCCACAAGTTGACTTCAACCAGGTGGTCCAAGCGCTTGTTTTGCCGAGGCTAGACTATGGCAGTGCTACGCTCTGTGGCCTCCCCAAATATACCTTGGCCCCACTAAGGGCTTCCTTGAATGCCGCTGCCAGATTAATTACGGGTACAAAAAGAAATGCTCACATATCCCCAGTCCTAAAATCCCTAAATTGGTTGCCCTACGAAGCAAGAATACAGCTAAAGATTGCCTGCTTGTCTCCTAAAGCCCTCCATTTCAAAACACCTTGGTACCTGGCTCAAAAGCTAGAATTATCTGGAGGCGGTAGACCTTCAAGAAGTGCAAACTCTTTCCTCTTGAAACCACAGATTTTTTGCAAAAAGAGAATGAGTCACAGAGCTTTCTCTGGCTCTGCCCCGAAGATCTGAAACTCTCTCCCACCGGAAGTCCGCAGAATCTCCTCCACGGTTGCTTTCAAAATGGAAGTAAAAATATTCCTTATGAACAAGCTCTTGCCTTAAATGGGTTTGGATCGTCTGTTTTAATGTATTGGACTTCCACCTTTAAGCCCCGAGTCGGTTGTTATACTCCTATAATTAATTGTTTGCTCCTCTCCCAGTTCGCTATTTTACTTCCAATATGATGTTCTTTGATACCCCCTTTTGTAATTGTTCTTGTTTGCTTACTTAATTGACGCCTGTCTTTCCCTTTATTATTTCCTACCCTCCAAGTGTGAAGCGCTCTGATACCCATCTGGGTCATGTTCGCGCTATATAAAACTTTATAAATAAAAATAAAATAAAAACCTGATTTTCATGGAGAGGGGCTAGGAGGAAAGAGGCCCTAGCTTCTTGGTGCTTCCATTGTCATACCGATGCCCACCATTGCCACTCCATTGCCTTACAATATTCCTCCCATGCCTTTAAATAAAGGCAATTCTAGTTGCCATCTGTGGCAGAAGAACCTCAGGGAGGTGTCTAGAATTAGACATTGGTTCATAGGTGTTTTTTATAGCTAGACAAATATTAATTGTTTAATTAAAAAAGTACAGGTCTAATAAAACTAGTTTAAATATTATCAGGGCTCACTAAGTTTTTGGATAAAAGCTCATCTGCTTTTAGATGGAACCCTCTATTGAATGATCAGGACATGATAAATGCCTTGCATTAATATGAAACGTGATCTTCTAAGCTGCTTCTTATGTGGCATATGTGGGGTGACTTTTTTGACATTTGGCTGATTCAGTACTTCTACTTTTCAACATGCAGCGCTTTTTTAATAATCATGGCCCAGAAGGGGTGCAGCTTGTTGGCAGAGAGAGACCTCTGATACAAATCTTATTTTAGATGCTGTCTGTGATTCACCGCTTCTATTAGCACACATTATTTTTCTGTCCCCCCTTACTGGTGTTTGCTCCTTGCTCAGATTTTTGTTCTACACATTTTTTAATGTTAGAAATTAGCAAAAGATACCATGCTATCTGCTGATCTCCGTTGCATTACTTTTCACCACTTAAAGTGCTGTGAGGATTCTTTGGCCCGCATTCAATAACTGTACTCTTCAAGACAGAATGGTTATATTTCAAATAATTACCCACAATATATCTCAAAATAACACCGGTCGAGCTAAAGGAGCTAGACTGTCCGGTGTCCATTTGTTTGCCACTTCTGTCCTTTACCCTAATTTCTGGCGCCCACCGTCGTCTGGTAGAAGTATTTGCTCACGGTACGGTAGCAGTGAGAGGACATCTGGAGTCTAGACTCGGTGGCTCCGTGGCAGGGCTCATATCGATAGGCTCCCTTAGGCCCACTGCCTGGTTTTGTTTACATAGGTGGTGAGCCACATCATTCTTTCCATTTGTTCGATTTACTGAGGCCCTCTGAAGCTTTCATTCCGACGACTTGCCGAGAAGACATCTCCCCCCCCCCCTCACCCCCCGCCCCCGATCGCTCTGATGCTTCTTTTATTCCTCCACTTTTACAAGGCGAGTTGGAGCCTTCTACATGGGCCAACGCGTTTTATTTGTGTGGGACAAAGGCGTACTTCCGCGGGCCTGTACAGTAATACGCTTGCCTGACATTATCTGAGCAACACAAACTGAGCGCAGGGAAGCTGGGGAAACACGCCCTGGCATGCGTGACAAAATCTTAACTTGGATGAAACACTTGCTTGTGACTTGTAATTACAGATTTGAAACTCTCAAGACATCTTCAGATGCAATATTTTATTTGATTACTTTCTTGTGCTATAATTTTGGGTACCACTACATTCAAAGGGGCAGATTTACAAGCCCCTTGCGCCACTTTTGCGTCACTTTTCCCATGTTAAAAGTGACGCAAAAGTGGCGCAAGGGGCTTGTAAATCTGCCCCAAAGTGTATTGAAATGACAGTGGCGCTTTTGCAACTGCAAACAGAACTTCAGCTGGAAGACTCGACTACGCTCAAAACGAAACTAGGACTGCATGTTATCTTTTCAATTTGGATTGAATTACTCTCTCCTTAGGCAGATCACTAAATTGATTTAATATGTAAAGCAATTAGCTATTGTGTTCAACTGCATCAAGGAAAACGTACCCAAATGTACATATTATTCAAATTTGCATTACTATGTTCTAGTTTCCCAAAGAAATCACTTCTATGATGCAACACAAGATCATTTTGAAACTGTGACTCAAAAGATCTCTCTCATTGTTTACATTCCTAATATTTTGATAGAGCATCCATGCTGGTTATCTCTAGTGCGGTGGAATAAGCACATTGCAGAAACTGAAAGCAGATTGTTAAGATTTGGGGTTTGTCTATTGACAAGCAACATGGTGATCTGAGTAAATGTTTCGTAACAACTGGACATTCATGTTCAGTTGTAGATAACACTGCACAATTTAAAACGCACTAGTGTTGGGCTTGGCCCATCTGCAAGGTCATCCCCAAACCTTTTGCCTTCACCCCTCCTATTTTTTCCTGAATTCGTTTTTGTTGGCTTTAGGACTCTGTGCACATTACCACTGCTAACCAGTGCTAATGTGTGTGTGCTCTCTCCTTTAAGCATAGTAAAACTGGCGTACATCTATTAGGCACATTAAATTTACGTGTACGTCCCTAGTAAAGTGGTACTGCCTGTACCCAGGGCCTATAAATTAAATGCTACTATTAGACCTGCAGCACTTATTGTGCCACCCAACTAAGCAGCCTTTTAACAATATATCTCAGGTCTGCCATTGCAGCCTGTTGGCAGTTTTAAAATGCCAATGTGAACTTGCAAAATAATCTCCTTTTACCAGGCCTAAACCTTCCTTTTTAATACATATAAATCAACCCTAGGGTAGGCCCTAAACAACCCATGGTGCAGGGTGAAATGTATTTTAAATGGTGGTAGTGTATTTTTAAGTTTTACATGTCCTGGTAGTGAAAAACGTGCAAAATTGCTATAGCAGCACTGCCTCCAGTTCTGGAGTTGCAGTGAGGACCCCATTAGAAGCCCCCATGAAAGGCATTAGAGATGGTGGTGATGCTTCATTGCCGGAGAGGAGCATGCATTGTTTGTGGCTACAGGGCCTGTCGTGCGCCAGATTAGGAGATGAGAGGTTGGCACCTAGACTGGCATACACCACTGTGTTGGATCCCGCGAGGTGTGGCGATAATGCACACTGAGGGTCCAGCCGGGCTGGCGTACAGTTCTGTGAGGCAGGGAAGGGGGAGCAAATTGATGGACTGCCTTTGGGTGAGTACCACCTGCGCTTTCTTTGCTTAAAAACCTGCTATAATATAGACTGAGGCGGTTGTGATTTGGATATTAAGCCATGGTTAGATGGTTTCCAGGGACACTCAGATGGGATGGGCGAGCATACTCTGTTCCAATTGTGCCCCTGGTGGCCTATTAAATGGGCTTGAGTGCCTAAGATGGCAATTGTAGGTGGGTGAGATATTTTAGCACTTCCTCAGAGAAGAGAACTGTGTGGACAGTGCTTCACGTACTTAAATGGGGAGTATGGTTTCATCCTGAGTCTAATTGGCAGAGGCCCTCAATATATCAGTGAAGAATACGCCATCCAGGTCCTTGTAGGCCAACAAAATGCTGCAGTACACCACTACTATATTTGGATTCAGTACCCATGCTTACACAACACAGAGGATCAAACAGGATGAAGATGAAGTGATAATCGTGCAAGATATTCTGAAGGCAATTGTGGGCTCATGCTCTACAATGGAGCATAAAATGAGGACCATGTCAATGGAGATCATGCTACTCTTGGCTGACCAAATTGCAGAAAAGATGAAGGAAGCAGAACTGATGGAGTGGGCAGTCAGAGAGGAAGTTGTGGAGATGTGCTTCACAATCATTAAACTCTAGGAGACCACAAATGCCCTTGAGGCTTTGCTGCAACAATCTGTACCTTCTGGGTTTCCCAGAGCAGACAGAAAACCCATCAGCAGAGCAATTTTTGAAAAGTTGGATACTAGAAACAATGAAGCTCAGAGGGTTGTTCAAATTCTTCTTAATTGAAAGAGAATGTAGAATGCTGGTGTCAACCACTAGGCATGGGGCTTCTCCAAATATCATCATTAGCCAATTCCTGAATTTTAGAAACTGGGACGTGATTTTGAAAGCAAGAGGCGGGAGCAACAGCGTGCAGTACAGTGGCCTTATTACATAAATATTCCCAGACTATACAAAACTAGTAAAAAAACAACACAAATCTTTTTATGTCTTTTTACCTGTTCTTGGAGATATCCGGGGACTGGTTGGACAGCTGGGAGAAATCTAATCAGTTCTGTAAGAGCAAACCGGAAGCACAGCCAGGCTAAACACTGGCTGTAGGATCCCCTGGATCCATGGAGAGAGTGGAGGCCTGGATACCCCCAGCCTGGGGTGAGTGATTGTGCATGAAAATGGAGTTCTGGATTAGAGCACTGAAGCTAGACCTACCAGGGAAGAGTGGGGGTCTGTGATGGAGACCAAGAGCTGTTGAACTAGACTGAACCTTCTGAAGTGGAAGGGCAGAATAATTGATGTCTTGATGAATCACTCTCCCTCCCCCCAGAGTATATTGGGAGCTTGGTAGGCTGAGGGCAGGTACTTTTGATACCCTTGCTAGATGTGGCCAGCAGGTGCCGCTTTCCTCTTGTAGACTTATATGCAAGTTATACTGAGTTGATGTTGGAGTTGGGAATGGGTGTTGTAGGGATTCTGCACATACACAGAGCTATGCACAGGATAATAGGACCTCGGAGTATAGTGGTGAACCAACCATGCACCTTAGTGCCCACAATCCCAATCCGACTAGCTTTAGCGTCTCATTAGCAACGATGCTACCAATGATTAGACAACCCAGAACACGGTCTCTCTCTCTCAGGACTCGCGGGAGCAAGGACACCCTTTCATAACTCACTCATACCTGTCCACAACGTGCGTAATAAGAGACACTGTATAGTTTAAAATGTTTATTTCAACTATCGTGCTCTAAGATACAGTACACGTGCCAGTACTATCAGCATAATGCATAAGGATAAAATAATAAGCATAGTTACAATTCCATAGAATACAAACGGGGAAAGCATTTCATAAAGCAGTGGATATAGGGCTAAATGACCATACCACCCTCCCCGTGCTATTAGCTAGTTTATTATAAAAACAGAAGACCTCTGGGCATTGTCAGGCGAACCCCCATACTTCAATATCTAGATGCAAGGTTTACATCATCAGGCAAGCACAGCTCTTCTCTCTGGAAAGGTTTTTCTCCAAGTGCCTCTAACCGTGAAATCACAATGTTAAAAGCACACGAATTTCTCCAGTGCAGCTGTACTGTGTTATGTCTAAGTGCGAGGGACTGGCCAGATCAGCAAGAACAAGGGACGTTGTTTTTCGACCTTGTACATGTTGTGCAGACGTAACCCAAAGGGAACAGCAGATAAGGTGAAAGGCAGAAATGCAGACAGTTCTAAAATAGCCAGGCAGAAGCAGAGGCTGGAAAAACAAAGGCACAAAGTAACGTGCGCAAAAAAGCATCATGGCAGCCCGGCCTAAGTCAACGTAGCAAGGCAGACCAGGAGGCCACAAACCACATGACATGGGTGGGAGGGCTCAAATGGGTTGCTGGAGCTGTTGGGAAATGTTTATTTGAAATGTTCAGTACAAAATTTCCCTGATTCATTGGGTGGGGGATGGGTGAGTTTGGGTGACAGATATTACTTTTTCGAAGTGCTGTGTTGAGTGGTAAATATTAGATGTGTAGATGGTGTGATGTAGCAGAGTGTACTAGGGTGGCAAATGAGGCATATAAGTCATGATTTTGTATCAGTCGAGCTATGATGGGTAAGGCTTGGTTGATGACCTGGAATGTCCGGAGGTTGAATGATTATAAAAAGAGGCTCATAATATAGATGTTCTTCTGGAATTAGAGGGTGGGAATTGTGTTTCTTCAAGAGACACACCTGGATGTTCTTGAATACTCTAAGGTAGCTTGAAGATAGAGGGTGACCTTTATTACTCTGCCTAGTACTAGTATTTCAGGGGGGTCACATAGTGTATAGTGCCCCTTTCAGAATGTTACAGGTGATAATAAGGGCTGTTATGCCATGGAGAGCAATGGCTTTGGTGGCCTGTAGATGTGTTTCCTTAATGCTCCAGTCCCGTGATAAAATACTGAAGCTTGTCAGAGAGAAGCATGACATCAAGTATGCAGTCTTAAGGATCTTTGTTTACCCAGATTACACACAGTCCGTCCAAGAACCTCATTGGAAATTAATGCCAGTCAAACAGAAACTACAGTCACTGGAAGTACAATACTCTATGTTAAATCCTGCCAAACCACGGGGGATATGTTCAAGGAAGTGGCGGAGTGAGGCGTTAGCGATCATGGCTTGACGCCTCACTCCACCACTTCAGAAACGCAAGGCTGCACCATATTTACAAGGATATGTTGCTGCCTTGCATTTCCCCTTGCGCTGGCGCTACACTTAGCAGTGTAGCGCCAATGAAGGCACCCTTGCACCATAGTGCAAGGGTGTCTGTGCGCAGGGGAAGTTTGTTTATGTACAAGAAGGTCCCTCTTCCTGTACATAAACAATCTTTAAATGCCATTTTGTCACTTCTATGTGTGCTGCTTAATGCAGCCCACATGGAAGTCACAAAATGGCACTTTTTTAAAGCTTGTTTATGTACAGGAAGGAGGACCGTCCTGTATAAACAATCCAAGGCATTTTGCTTTTGAATTTTGATTTTGCATTTTGCTTTTTCCATGTGGCTGCACAAGGCAGCACACATGGAAAAAGCAAAAACGAGGAGAAATAATGCATTTCTCCTCGTTTTGCCAAGTTAAGACCAGGTTTTCCCTGGTCTTAATTTTGGCACTGCCTCCTATTTACGCTGCCCTTGTAAATAGGAGGCAGCGTCAAAATCAATGAGTGTTGCGGTGGAACGCCCACCGCAACACCCACTGCCCACCCCTTTC
Source organism: Calotriton arnoldi (assembly GCA_963921515.1). Taxonomy (NCBI): domain Eukaryota; kingdom Metazoa; phylum Chordata; class Amphibia; order Caudata; family Salamandridae; genus Calotriton; species Calotriton arnoldi. Next base: position 2,220,298 of record CAWUFW010002315.1, on the reverse strand, counting down.
ACGCTAAGCATAGCGTGAAAGGGGGCCTTATTTACAAGGCAGCATTAAGCCACGTTAAGTAGCTTAACGCTGCCTTGTAAATAAGGCAAAGCCCCTATCGCCACCACCACGTCGAAAAAAGTGACGTTGTGGTGGGGATAGGGGCATTTACCGAAGGTTCATGGTGGTTGGAAAGATGCAGGTGTTCACGGATCATCAAGCAGTAGCTGCAAGTGTCAAAAACAATGAAAAACAACACTAACCATAACACAAATGAACAAGCATTATCAAACACACTTTGTGATGAGAAATGAGCAAATCTGGTAGGAAGTTGATGTGTGGGAAGGTACCAAGTACTGACTATTGAATATGTGGAAGAGGTTGCTCCAACTCGTCGCTACCCACCTGTTATGTGTTGTTCTCACATATTTAAATGTGTAGTGATCGCATGTGGTTGTTGTGCTAAATAATTGAACTGGACAATGTCATCAGTCAAAGACAAAAGCCTAACTTTACTACTGGTAATTGCCCATTATGAATACTGAAAGTCATAAAGTTAGACTTTCATCTCAGTTTACCTTTGTGAATCGGGCCCATTGTTTCTACAGGAAACCAACCTCTTCCATGATCCCACTACTAACATTGCTAAAAAGTGGGGTACATATAGATTATTTGCATCACATTGCACATACTCCAGTGGCCATATTAATAAAAATAGCAAATTCACTACAAACGTATACATAATGACCAGTGGTATTATGATGGGACTTCCCAACAGTCTGTTCACCTAGTTCCATTACGGAGTCCTGAAGCTTCCCTGCTCACTGATTAGAGCCTTTCCTTTTCACTATTGATGGTGGCGACTGCACAGATTCTGACATGCAGTCATGCCAGGTGCTTTCTGATTTTTTTAGCACTGGAGCGGCATGTACATGCTTTAGTGACTGAGTATTTTGGACCTGCCACCACCATTGTGGTGCAGCTAAGGGGGAAAAAAGGCCTGATGTGATTCACTAATACAGGACGTGAAAACTCATGTGAGCAGAGATAAAAATTATTTGAGCCCTGCTATTAAAGCCTAGAAGTGAGACATCCATCGGAAGCTGATGCATAGCTAAGTTGCTTTAGTCAGTATTCAAAGGAAAGATCATTGATGCCAGTGTCAGCAGCAGCAAGGTGTGAGCAAAGGGGCATCGAAGCTCAATCAGTGCTAGTCTGCTAGAAGTTGGAGGAGAATCTGCAGCACAGCACTTCCGGGGAGAAGGTTTCCACTTAGGGCAAATTGAAGCAGCCACCAGCATTGAAAATATCCCCTGACGTCTCCTTAATGGACTCCTTGTAGAGCTGAGAAGACGTACAACGTGATGTAAGGGTTGTAAGGAGAGTGGAGTGAAAGTGAGTGCAAAAGACTGGTGGAGATTGGCCCTTGTCTTCTTGCTTAATCTTGAAATGATTCTGTTTATTTTGGACAATACCGTTTGGAGACGTTGTGGTAAAAATAATAAACGAAAGTGATCCAATATAAGTATAAAATAATAAGCAGAACAAAGAGCTGAATGCAAGTAGGTGTAAGTGAATAAAAAGCATGGCATGCTAGATTCTTTATTTTCAGCCTGCTGAGTGCCACCAGTGTTCCTTCTTTCCATGCCAATAGGTTATTGGGTTTCCAGAACAAGGATGAGGGATTAATGCCAGTGGTGTCCCTGACAACAAACTGCTTCTCCCCACTAGCCCTTTTCCTGACAGAGACCTCCTTCTTTGGTGACATCTTCTTTACTTCTTTATGGTTTAGCAGTCAGCACAAGAATGAGAACTTAGCAGAGGACTCATGTCACTGTCAGCTAATTTGCAGACATCTCTTTGTCTCAGTATTATGCGTGATGTCTCATGCACCTGCAGGCAATACAAATTGAGCAGGAAGTCGGTAAGACTTGAACAATCTAGTCACTGTTATACAAGTCATCATCATCATCACAAATGCTTAACATTAGTGTACTCATGTATAAACTAACTTTGTTGTTTGCTAGACATTACACTGGAAAAGCTAAATTGGTGATCCCCCAGGCCCATGGGACCCCTCTGCAATGCAAGGGGAGCCAGGCTAAAATACAATAAATTAAATAATAGCTGGTGCCCCTCCAGGGCCCATGGGACCTCTGTAGGAAATAGGGGAGGCAGACAAAATCGAATAAATAAATAAACAAACACTAGCTGGTGTCCCTCCAAGGTCCATGAGACCTCTATGGGAGGTGAGCAAAAATAAAAAATAAAATTAAATAATAGCAAGTTTCTCTCCAGGGCCCATGGGAGCCCTCTGGGAGGCAGTGGGAGGGTGGTATAAATCAAATAAATGAATTGAATAACAGCTAGAGTTCCCCAGGACCCATATGGCAGCTGTGGGCAGTGGAGAGAAGAGAAAAAGCAAATAAAGTAATCAAAAACAATAACTGTGTACTACAGACCACTGCAACAAACCACACACAAATTAATATAGCAGTAAAAATATATTAGGAAAAAGCAAAATACTTACAAAAATGACACGGGCTTCCTAATATCAATACTCCTAGAAAATGGAATAAAATGATGGCTAATCAGAAACACCCACTGGCTCAACAAAATGGCAGTCACTCACCACATGGCATGGCCCAGAAAGAAAGGAGGCATGGCATATATGTTAAAAAAAGTTGCAGGAAAACAACACAATAATCAACTTTCTCACACATGCACAAACTGACAAAAAATGGTAGGAAAGCACATGGGGAAACAGATGACTGAGGAAAAAGGAAAATATCTAGCTCATGTGCCTAGGCTCCAGGAGCTACTGGGACCCTAGCCACTAACAGACACAGGCAGAAATAAATAACCTACATTTCGTATGAGTACAAGGCCATTCTCATGCCCTTAATATATTCAAAAACACAGCAGGAGTAAGAATGTGAGAGATACATTAAAACATATAACAAAGGCCAACCGTGGAGATTAGGCCCAAAACAATAGGACAATGACACAGTAAAATAATTAACAAGTCTGTACAACATTCACGAAAAACACAAGGACATGGAAAAAAATGTATAAATAACTCCTGGCCTCCACCTTTCCAAAATGTGCAATATTACCCCCTAAAAATCTTAATCCCACATGAGCCCATACTTCAACCTTCTGCCCATTCTTCAGCTAACAAGCAAGAGGAAAAAAATAGCAAATAGAGGTGCTTGCCCTCCACAAACATTAAAGATTTAGAAAAAAGTCTGCTTTGAACTTAATTATTTTTCTCAAAAGTAGAGATTTCAAGGATGTGGATGCAGCAGAGATTTCAGATAACAACATAGAGATGTTTTCCCCCCAAAATCCAAATCTAAATTAACCAAGGCCCAAAAACAATGTAGAGAGAGGAGCCTTTAGGACAGGAAGAGGAAGTTGCTCCGGTATATAGAGTGGCCTTCCAGTCAGTATTGCTCTCACTGTAAACAAAAAATAATTAAATGATTTTCTTGCTAAAAAAAATTACCTGAACTGTCCCCTCGGGTTAAAATCCTGCACAAAAATGTATGTTTGAGTTGATTTCGGGCACCTGCATTAAAAAAGAACTTCCACTCGTGTTCAGAAAATGCGATTTCCATTTGTGCCAACTGCGTTGCTTCCTGTGCTCTCGTGTTAGGAGTTTCCCCCAAAACTGTCTTCTCATTAGGTGACATGGCATAATGGTATACTCTCTGGCATAAGGAAACTTTTGTTACGCTAAATCACTGCAACTACACCAAATTACACATGTGCATCAAAAATAATGCCCACCCTTGGATATAACACTATTCCAGTTACCTGTCTCATGGTCTATCTCGATCACATTCTGTTTTCCATAATCTGGTCTCAAGTGCAATCCACACAACACTATAGTTTATGAACCACTCCCCATGTTGAGCAGCCTATTCTATGTCAAAATGTTCATTAAAGGTGTCCCTTCTATGTCTGCACTATATCAAGTACTTAGAATAATAAATAAGACTGTTATTTGAAAAGAAATCCAGGGTGGGTTCGGGTTGTCAGTCTGAAAGGGATTTAAATGGTAAATGATCGACATATTAAAGCAGTCAATGATTTTTAAAAAACTACACAGTAGACATGTGTCAAAGAAAATTGACTTAATGTTAATCTGTTTACTTATTTTAACTTTCCTGTAAAGCTCAGAACACCTTGTTTGACCACATCAGACAGCATTGAATATGTGTATTTATGTGTGGTGGAAGGTAATTGTTCATGTACATATGTGTAGAAAATCATGCACCACTTACAGAAAACTGTAGGACCATGTCTAGTTTTGATTAGAGGGTAAATGCTAGATTTCAGGAAGTCCACTAAAGTCTATATAACATATGAACAACATGTAAAGATGAAGTACAGTTTTAGAAACAGAGTTGAAAGATGGGTGCTGGGCTTGTTTTTGGAGAGTAATGGAGGAAGGTGGCAGAATGGATAATTGTATCTCTTAATCATGCATGAAGAAATAGAAGTGAGTGTTTAGCACTTTCAGGCACTTCAAAAGATGTCCATCAAACCTCTGCTGTGTTGTTAGGGAGTTAATATACCAAGATCATCTACTCAGTTTTCTTTACCTGATTTGATGATGGGTTCACTACCAGAATATCATACGTAGACTATCACCCAACATAAATATCTTGCCCTAAATAGTGTTTTAAGAAATATCTCTCTATTGGAGTTAATAATAAAAACTCTGCACGCAATGGGATAATATTTTTGTCAAAGATATTTGAGACATAGGGCCTGATTTAGATCTTGGCAGGTGGGTTACTCCATCACAATGGTGATAGATATTCCATCTGCCAAAATATAAATCCCATTATATCCTATGGGATTTATATTTCGGCAGACAGGATATCCATCACCGTTGTGACGGAGTAACCCATCCGCCAAGATCTAAATCAAGCCCATAATATTTATGGAACAAGATTTTCCTAACTACAGAATTCTGACATACAACCTGGTGATGTTATGTAGATTCAAGATGGCCAATGTCAAACGTGCAGGTGAATGTTAATGCCGGAAAATCAATTGGTGGCTATGCTGGCTGCTCCTCAATCTAAGAATAGTAGGTTGTTGTAGTGATGACCCACGTTTCTTCTGAGGAGGTTCTATAGACTGTGTGAAATAGATTTTATTTATGCTGTAAAGTACCAAGAGAAGTGGAGTGTGTACTGGAAAAGACCATCAACAGGCAACTCATGACACACCTGCAGCAGGACGAGCTACTCGACGGCTCTCAATCCGGCTTCCACAGCAATCACAGCACAGAGACCACCCTGATCGCAGACACCAACAACATCTGGACCCTCCTCAACTGAGGAGAAACAGTAGCTCTGATCCTCCTCGACCTCTTGGCAGCCTTCAACACCATATCGCATTACATGCTGATCGAAAGACTCCACCACATCGGCATCCAAGGGGGCGCGCTCAGATGGATCACCTCCTTCCTCACCAGAAGAACAGGGTACACCTACCACCTTTCACCTCTAAACCCAAGGATGTCATCTGCAGGGTTCCCCAGGGCTCATCCCTCAATCCTACACTGTTCAACTCATACATGACCCCGCTGGCCAGCATCATCTGAGCACATGGACTCAATATATCTTACGCAGATGACACTCAACTCATCCTCTCCTTCACCGATGACCATTCCACCACCAGGACCAACTTCCACAGATGCATGACAAGCATCACTGACTGGATAACCGACTTGATGAAGAACAACTGCCTGAAGCTGAGCATGGACAAGAATGAAATACTGATCTTTGGCAACAACAGCAACCCATGGCATAACTCCTGGTGGCCCCCAGACTTGGGGCCTGTACCCATATCGCTGATACACTCAAAACATCAGAATAGTTATTGATAACAAGCTCACCATGAAATCACAGATCAACAATGTCTCCTCTGCGTGCTTCCTCAGTCTAAGAATGCTACAGAAGATCTTCAAGTGGCTACCCCTGCACACGAGACACACCGTGACATAGTCCCTCATCAGCAGCCGACTGGACTATGGCAGTGCTCTCTACGTAGGAATCGCGGCACACCTCCTACAGATAATTCTAACCATACAGGACGCATCAGCCAGATTTGTCCCCAAGCTCCCAGATGAACCCACATTACACCCCATATCAGGCAACTCCACTGGCTCCCCATTCAGAACAGATGCCAGTGCAAGCTGCTTATCCACCTATGCAAGGCTCTAAACAACCAAGGACCCCCCTACATTAACTACCACCTGAGCTTCCACCAACCACCAAGAAGATTACGCTCTGCCTCTCTATCACTTGCTCACACACCCTGTATTCACCAAAGCAGAAGTGGAGGACGCTCCTCCTACATCGCAGCAAAGTTATGAAACAGCCTCCCTCTGCAGCTCTGGACCATCACCTCACTTAGAGAAATCCGAAGGGCCCTCAAGACCTGGCTGTTTGAATGAGCCTTCTGGTACCTGCAAGCCTCTGAATACCCTACCAGGTGATTGGCTGCTCTATAAAAATCCTGATTGATTGATTGATTGATTGATTTCTCCCAATGGGGCTCATTAACAGAGCAGGGCTGCTACTGCTGTCGCTTCAATAAATTTATGCATGGATGAAAATATGTAAGTTGCTTATTTTTAACAATGTCTGAAAATGAATAAAGGCTGTTAGATTACAGTGGCAATTGTAATAAAGAAATACTAAAATATAAACACTATGGGACCGATTCACAAAGATTTTTCTATGAATAGGTGTAACTTACTCTTGTAGTACTTGTTGCGTGTTCTTGGAATTCAAGAGTAAGCCAGGACTACTACAAGAGTAAGTCACAGCAAACTGAATTATCGATGTAACACAGATAGGATTACAAAGGAAATTGGATGCTTTCACTGAATATTGTGATTGTGATAAGAAAAAATTTGCAATTAACATGGATAAAACTAAGGGACAGATTTTCAAAGATCGAGTAGAATTCTCGCTGTGCCAGAAAACCTTAGCGCTGCGTGCGTGTAAGTTCATAGCACTGCGTCATATTTACAACGTGAGGCGTCGCGAACTAGCGCATGTGCAAAAATAGTCTCGCGTCGCAGCGCAAAACGTATGTGCGTCATGCATGTCCTTAAAAAAAAATCGCAAAGCACCGCAGAAGGATTTTGGTGGAAGTCCAAACACAAGAAATGGCAGAGAACCTTGCCCCACAACCCATTCCTGTAATGCAGCAGTCAGAAGAGGATCCAGCTACCAGTATCTCCATGTGGATGAGTGATATTCTCTGCTTGTAGATTCTTTCCTTCCTCTGTGTTTTCTTTTCCGCCAAGGCAACTACCTGCTGATGGTGAGGGACAATAACAATCTCCAGGGTTGACACAGCGAGTAGATATTTGTTGTGTTTCTGCTGGTAGAACTCCCAGTAAATGGCTCCAGCTCTTTTTGCACCTGTTTTGTACCCGCGCTATATTGACTGCGCTTATCTTTTTTGCGCTGCTTCGCGTCACTTTGCGTGACTCTTGTAAATACCTGTGCCTACAGGGTTTTGGAGCTTTTTGTGTGAGTAACGCCCTGAAACACCCACTCAGCATACATTAAATTGACTTTGGCGCAGAGAGACGCAAAACCGTTTGTGCGTCATGCTAACTTTAAAATATGGCGCAAATACTTACTTGTGCCTATCTGAAAATGTGTGCGAGGTTTTGCGCCGCTTTGCGCCATGCGAGCGCCAGCGCAAACTCTTTGAAAATCTGCCCCATAGACTATAATTTTTGGACATCAAAAGAAAAAATATCAGTGGTTTATTAACCGGGTAAATGTGGAAGAAGTTACATTCCATAGGTACAGTGGATTGAATTTTGGGTCAAATTTAGACTGGAAACTACGGCCCATATCTCCGAAATTCCGAAATTGTGATTACTAAATAGCGAATCCATAGAAATCTCTATTTGAGAATCGCAAAATGGAATATATGTAACCTGTGATTTTCTATTAGCGATTCCTACGGATTTGTATTCGCTATTAGGAAATCGCAAAGTAGGAAATCGTAAAAGTGTGATTTCCTAATAGGAAGACGCAAAATTAACACATATGGGCCTAAATGGAGTTGCAACATCCAAACACATAGCTTCAAGTACTTTTCTTCTCACTTCTCATATATTTACACATGCACAATGTTACATTTAAGGATATACTTGCCAAATGAAGAGCTGTCTTCCTGTACAAACTGTGGTGTACTCACATGAATGGGCTCGAAATGCGATTTCATTAAGGGCACACAAGTAGTTGGTCACCCACAACACAATCATAATCAAAACAATAGAAGTATTGGGTCACATTATAAATAGTTTCGGAGGTTGTTACCAACTTTGGAAGGAAAGATGCTCCTGCTTGGATTTAAACCTTTGACCTGGAGCTTAACCACCAATTTTCAGCAAAATTCACATGAATTACTGAGCTCACATGTCAGTGTAAGATATACTTGTATGGAAATCTGTGATTTACGTGGACAAAAAAAATGGACATGAACACAATTTTGTCATCACCTTCTTCTCAATAAAATGACATTTAAAGTGCAACTTGTAGCTTCTGAGAAGCCCAGGTGATTCCCTCTGGTTGAGCTCTGAGTACCGTTCAATGATAACAGCACCATCACTGGAAACAGAGAGAAGGCCCTTCCACATGGAGTTGCTGTTACATTTGACAGGCACAAAAGGTGAAGTATAAATAGGAAAGTCCATGGTCACTGATACCAGTGTCGACTTTCAGGTGCAATTATCCAAATATTTGCATCTTTATAGACTAGAATAATACTACAAGGAGACAGAAACAGACATTAGGTCATTGTGGTGAAGCCACCTTGTTACTACACGCAACATTATGCCTTTTATTTGAAGCTCAAAAGAGACTTTAAATCCCTGGTTTTCTCATTCTGGATCATTACTGCAGTGTTGTACAGGAGTTAAAATCTCCTATGTTGTTAAACACTCTCAGCATTATTGAAGAACCAAAGATGTGCTGGGCACATTGATTGCAACCTTTTGTTGTAGAGGATTGTCTTTACTGCATTCTAGAAATTCTAGAGGAAATTCCCTCATGCCTAAGAATGTGAGCATTACTGTAGTCTCCTTATATCATTGGCCATTGTCAATGCACAAGACATTGAATAGGAAGTTCTCTGTTAATTCAAATCACGTACCATTCTATGGCACCTAAATATGGACTAGGATGTACCCGGACAAGCCTCAGTATGAAGCACTATCAGGGTACCAAGTTTGGAGAAAGCCTCGTTTTGAAGCATGAGCATAGGCACATCAAGGCGCCCCATTGTCTCTTCTCGATGAGAGACCAACCATGGGAATTGTGTGGAGTATGTAGCAAATCTTGAACTGAGGAAGGAGAATGGCTGGGATACTCAGTAAGAAATGATGGTTTTTGCGAGGGAAAACCTACTTAGAATTAAATCATAATGACTGTGAATTACAGAACTGCAAGGATACTCCCAGAAAAAGTCAACTGAACGTTTCAGTTGAGTTAGAGAGTTCTTTTAAAAGGACCACATGATGGGAATGAGAACTGAGGGTGGGCAGTCACAAGTAAGTGGCTGGACATGTAATAGACTGTTTATTTTGAGATTGCCTATTTTTGGTGCTTTTGGGAATCAGCTTGAGCTGACTTCAGTTGCAAATTAGTTTGACCAATGTTCGATTCACAAATGTTTTGTTACCTGTTGTATGTTATTGTGGTTCTTCATAAGCTACTACTGGTCTGATGCTGAAACAATTTAAAATGTTGCTGAAAAAATATGATCATTCTCAAGTTTGGAACTGTGAATAATAGGTGACCTAAACTAATGGTTTCTCTAACTATTACTCTGTTTCACTGTTTCTTTTATACAAACTTGTAAACGCTGCCTGGGGTTAATATTTGTTCTAATGAATGGTTGCCAAGAGCTTAGTAGCAGGTGCCCATTAGGTTTGTATACAAAGTTCTAAGTGCCAAAATACGTTTAGTGCTATTAAGCACGGAAAATGTGATTTCAAAACAGTTGTTCCTCATAAAGCTGTAATCTGATATTAAAATAGTTCAGTCCTCTGGAATCACTTACACTGAGGCAAACAACAGTGTTACCGTCTAAATCAACTCCGGCAATGCAGCAATTGATTGTTTTTTTGGAATGTAGGCGGGAAGCAATTTAAGGCTTCTAATAAGAGGATTTGGAGTGTTGTTTTCTTTGTTTGCCCTTATACATGGCTTTTTACATTGAATGCATTGCATTTCTAAAATTAAGTCGTTTCAAAATAGGGCCTGATTCACAAAGAGTTGTCAGTCAGACTGTCAAAAAGTAAGTTTATTGGGACCATAGTACAATAAACTATTCCAATCATAAAATATGAGCACATCAAACATCCTTAAAAACTCATCTAAATTTTTGACGATACCCAAATACAACAACTACTATACATAAGTTAAAATGCAAAACAAAAAAATCACCAAATTAATTAATACCCCTTATTTTTCTTTTTAATCACTTATAAAAAGTTTCTGACTGGTAATATTACTTCTAATGTACGTATAGCGCATAAAAACTGTAAAGCTACCTAGGGCCATATTACATAAAGTGCCCCGGGGGCCGTGGATGCTATCTTGAGGGGGCATTCCCTCATTTGCATGGGGGTGTGCCCCATGTAAATGAAGGTATCCCTTTGACCCTGAACCCGCTCCGTATTACAGACGTAGGTGCAGACGCAAAGAGTCTCTCAGGAAAGCGCACTGACAGTGCACCACCTAAAAGGTGGCGCACTGTCAGTGCGTCCCCCTGAGAGCAGCCATCTGGAGGGGATCTCTAATTCCCTTCAAAAGTGCAGGTGGGTTGCCGCCTGCACTGTGAAAACACGGAGCGGGTGCTCCGGTTTTCACAGGAATGCAGCACAAGTTCGCAGCTGCCCTGGGGGCAGTGCATTCATGGTAATAGGATGTATTTTCATTGATTGCGCCAGGCGCACCCTTTTAAATGTGAGCCTGGCGCAACAATGAAAAAGCGCATTTACAGTAATACGACCGCTGGTGTGTTTTGATGTTACATTTCTTTAAAATTGGCTTTAAAAATCTGTACCTTTCCCCAATATAAAACCAACAATCCAGTAAAATATGCACACTTCTTAACATACCACAATTACAGTATCCACCAATTTTAAAAGTCGCATTGGGTAACTTCATGTCAGACATTATTGGGTTAAGACCCAATCTATGGGCCTGATTATGAGTTTGGCGGAACGGCGCTGGCTCCCCAGCACCAAACCCACACAAGGCCCATGGCCGTATCACAAGTTCAATTCGTGCTTCACGAGTTCAACTTGTGCTACGGTCGGTGGTCCTTTGCCTTTCCCATGGCGTTGCCTGCAAAACAGGCACCGCAATGGGAAGGGAAAAAAGTTTCCAGCATGGCATGGATGTGGAGGTCGATGCCGTGCTGGATCTTTGTAATGATACAGACAGGGAGTCACATGTTGTGCCCCCCTGAATGTAACCCCATGGTGGGGGACACATGGCAGCCCAGTAGGGCCCCTTTGTTTCTGCACCACCAGCCTTTTTATGGTGGGGTTCCGCCATGAAATGGCTGGCGCTACAGAAACTCAAAATATGCTGAGCGGGACTGCTCAGCATAATGAGTTGTGGCAATCCTGCGCCACCGCCAGGGAATAACTGTTTCTTGGTGCAGCCGGCAGTCCACCGTCGATATGACTTTCAAAGTCGCAATCGGCAAAATGGTGGACCGCCACTCCTGCGCCACCGCCACCGCCAGACTCGTAATCAGCCCCTATATTTCCAAATGCTATGTCACAAGAATGGTTCAGGTAATCTGGAAGGGTAACAGCGCACATCCTCAGTACATCATGAATTAATTATGTGTGTGATAAACACTTTTGAGCCTAAATACCTCGGATCATATTCTCTAGACGATACCTAGATTGAATATGAAATCAGCAACACGTGACTACAAATAGCAAGTTGCAACTTTCTATGAAGTAGAAGCAGTTGGTGACCAGGTGCAAATTATTAAAAGAAACCCAAAATGCAATGTAGTCTTTCACAATGGCAGCACAAAATGCAATAGTAAAGATGGAGAAAATATGTTGACAGAGAATCAGAGAAAGAGGAGTAAAGCTAGTTAAAGGTTTTATAGGTCGGCCAATCTAGATTTAAAATATGAGCTGCAGCACATGGTTGGGAGGCACACCCATACACCCCTAGGTCATCCCAAAACATAAGCAGGTTGTGGGTTCCTGTTTTCGCTAGCGAAGACCACACAACCACTTAGGGTAGCAGACACATTTATTGAATGATTTATGGGGTTTTCCCCTTTTATTCAGGTGTATAGCTCCCTTTCTGGTTCCATGGTTATCCCCGTTTCTAGGCTTCCTGGTATCGCTCTCACCGTCTCTACTGGAGTTCTCCTGGTTCTCTTAACCAAGGAGAAAGGAGTTCTCTCAGAGCAAACTACATTCATACAATTAGGAGCCTGCTTTTCCTGAGTCTGAACTTCTTTAGTGCCACCACTACCACCATTTCTGTGAGTAATGTCGAGTTACCAGTGTCTTACTCCTGTCCCCCATCACTCAGAGTTTCCCTGTAAGCTACACCGGTGTTGCCACCGCCTCCCCCAATGCATGAAGTGAAATACCAGAACTTGCCTGGGGCCTCAACCCTCCTCGTGGCAATAGGGAACTCGGTGTCCTCCTTTCCCTCCTGGTCACTGGGTTTGTGCATGTTTGGTGATGTCTCCTGGGGCTCCCCTTCCTTCCCGGTACTGGTCTCAGCTTACATGGGGTCATAAGAGGAAGTATCCCCAATGTCCTGTTCAGCCGCCGTTCCTGTGGATTCTCCTCCTCAGGTTCCTGCTTGGCTTCTCCTGTATGGCTCTCCAAGCCGATTTCTCCATGTTCCTCTCTCTCGGTACTCACTTCCACTCCTCTGATATGATACTCTGTGTCTTCTCCTTACGACACCCTCCAAGTTCTGACACAAGTTTTATCTCTGTGGACCGCTTCCTGCTTCCCTCCGCTGTCTGATATGTTTGGTACTAGACCATGAGGCTCAGTTCTATTGCAGAACACCCCAACAGCCATCTTGGAATTCCTGGGCTCTATATGTGAGTTCTCATAGTTCCTTACCTTGTTAGAGTCAGGATCCTACCAAAGCACAATACATGTGGCATTTCCCTGAGTGGACTGTCCAGGGTAGGAGCTTCATGAATGCAATGTTGTCCATGATATATACTCATATAATATTCTGATATCCCCCTGGTGAATTGCCAGGCAAGATGGCAAAATTCTATGAGACAGCACAGCTGCCACATATTATAGGCAGTGTGAATTGCACTTACATCTTTATATTCCCTACAGAAGGTGAGCATCTGTAAAGAAACAGACAGAGTCAGCCCTATCTGAACAGAAAATGAATGTGCAGTTCTGGAACCTTCATCACTTGCTTAGTGGCACAGTATCCATAAAACACATATAATGTTTACATGGTACTGCACTATCCTCTTTATGGCAAACCTATAAGACTAGCCTGGGAGACCGTTGGTAGCTTGGTAAGTCTACGTGGGCAACCTCCTAACACATCACATAGGGCATGGTCAGCACATCAACAAATCCCACATAGTCATGCTAATGGAGATAGTGCACCTGACACCTTTTCCTGTACTGTTGACAACGAAGGAACAGAGGAATAACTGTTCAAAAGCTGACAAGATCTGTCATTTAAAGTACATCTGCATTACCGAGTAGCAGATTCCACTATGTACATAAAATTGGTACTAAAGTACAATCCAGACACATCACAGACGTATAGCCACATGTGCAATTTTTCTCAGCATCACCACAAGGAAGGTTCTGCCCTGGACTCTGACAATGACAACCCAGATGATGGTAAGGACTTCCCTCCTAATCCACCACCTCCAGAACAACATGCAGCAAGACCTGCTGAGGAAATGGCAGGCAGCACTGTGGGCCAACAACTACTTTTGAGATGAATAATTTGTGTACTCATCTTAAAAAGTGACATTAACAGCACATGCGGTCGTAACAAAAAAAACTGTTTATCCAGTAGTCGCAATGTTATGTGAACAAGTACTAAAATGACTGTTCACACTGGCCCTGAAAAACAACAAAACTGGCAAAATAGACATTGTAATATCTAAATAAAGTATGCAAGATCTGTAGTTAAATGTATTCCTCCCTTATATGCTCCTTGGTTTGGTCGTAGAAGCCCTTTTATGTCTCCGCAGTCCTGAGTGCCCTTTAATTCACCACTGTGGTTCCTTGTAAGCCTTGGTGTGCCTCCCTCAGACCCCTCAGCCACTGCAGCACTACATAATTTGAAGCCCTCCTCTATTTCCCCTTGTGGTACTGCTGCACAAATTGTAGCATTGGAGGTCTGCATCTCCTCAAATGCACTGGTGACTTGCATAGAGTTCCGCTCATCCTTACTGCCGGGGCCGCCGCCAACTGCCGCAGGGGACTCCAATCCCCAGCCTGCTCCACTTTGCACCCGGAGGCGCTGACGACGGTTCCTGCGCCCGGAGGCGCTCATATTGAAATCGTGGCTCCCGCAGCGCGGGAGCCGCTCATCCTTACTACCGGGGCCGCCGCCAACTGCCACAGGGGACTCTAATCCCTAGCCTGCTCCACTTTGCGCCCGGAGGCGCTGACGACGGTTCCTGCGCCCGGAGGCGCTCAAATTGAAATCGCGGTTCCTGCAGCGCGGGAAGCGCACAAGCGAAGCCCGGGCGAAGGGCGGGCCCGTCTGCGCCCGTCCTAGACCGGACGAGGCTGGGCTGGGCTACCCCCCTTGGCTCCACATACGATGAATGACTGCGGGAAAGTGAGAACTCAGCAGGCAATTCCAAGGTTAGTGCACCCATAATCGTCCATTGCTTGCCATACTCCGGAAAGCTACTAAGAACTTAATGCACTGTTGAGGATTGGTTTACAACTAGCCATGGGTAAACATACCCCCCCTGTGAAAGGGCCCGTTACCAGGCAGAAAGCCTCATCGACACCTTTAACTGCTCAACCGACCGCAATTGATAAAATGCTGCAGCGGGCAATCGGAGCAGTGTCCAATGAAATCGAGCGCACTGAGAGATGCCTCTCTAACACCGATTCTTGCCCCTAGTCCAACTCCAACGGAGCCGGGGACTCCGTCTCTATCTCTAACACCAAATGTGATTTTATATCCAGAGCCCCCAAATGCATGAGCAAAGACAGGTCCTGGCCGTGCCCCCAAGATCTCCCTGGGAGGCGGCGCAAAGAAGAAAGGAGGAAAACGGAAACCTGTTACAAACAAGGGAGCAAGGCAGAATAAACAAGCTCCCGACATGCCATCAAGCCAGGCCTCGGGGGGACAAGGAACAGACGAGCGATTGCAGAGGACTCTGGAGCACCCGTTATGGGTGTCTAATTTGGTATTGGAACTTAAAGCTCATTTTACCTCGACTATAAAAGTTGAACTCGATGCTTTAATGACACGCATTGATAATCTATCATTATTGAAGGACCACTGGGTGGGCAAAGCTGAATCTATTTTTAACACAATTGAGCCTACCAAATCCCCTACCCCAGAGTCGGTCTTGCACCAAAATAAGGTAACACCAACCACTCTCAACGAATTACCTCTCCCCGCAGGGTTTAACACAATTGTGCAAAAGGATGCAGCTCCCACTCCTAGATTGCCCGTCCCGCAGAGTAGGGATCTAGTTAACCCCCAACAGAGGTCTCTTCATTGTCCCCCCTCCGAACTTGTAAACAGGCATACACCAATCACATCAGGCCCATCTGACCAACAACAAGTTCGAAATAACCAAGATGCTTATAACAGGACCCCTCTACACACTAAATCAAGGGAATCCAAACCCGCACTACCACGCATTGACTTGCCCCCAGCCTCTACTCCCTACGTTATTGTTTTAGCCGGAGTACCTGAGCTGGAAAGAGGCCAAGGGGAGACACACTTTGAACTTAAAAATAAATGCATTTATTGGTTAAACAAATATAGGCCCCTCCCCTTTCAAGATCAAAGTGAAATTTTACTCACTCGCAGGGTAAGCTGGCTGGGGTGGAGGTGAAAGGAGATATCTGGGGATTGTGTCGTGATCAACTTTAGGGATGTCCGGGGTGTCCAACACATCTTAGACTGGGGTCACTCAAGGGAGATTGGGGTATTCTCTATTTGCCCCTGGGATATTTCTATCCACCCAGGCATATGCAAGACAAAGAGGGAAACATGGCTAAGGGTTGGGGGTTGAGCGACCAGAATGGTGCTAGACCAAAAACAGGCTGGGAACGTCCAAAAACAATGATGTATAATATTCCTGTTAACAACAGATTTAGCTCTCTGGATCTGGTAGATTGACTAAATCCCTCTAATAAATGGTCCATTAACAAAAACGAGGCCAAACCGGGACATACACAACAGGATGGTCTCCCACAAAAGGAGGGACACGAGAGGGAAAAAGAAGTTTCGGAGAAGACCTGTGAGGGTAGTGCTTTAACTCATATTTCCACCCACCTAATACTTCAAACCGGGCTAATGAAAGCAGCCTAAGGGGAGCGGCAGGTTGCAAAGACACACATCAAGCTCCATTAGAGGAAAGTCTCACCCCCCAGGCCTCCTCAGCTAACACACTGGAACCACAAAGCACCCGGATTTTATCCTGGAACATAGCAGGCCTTAACACGAAACTGGACTTCCCAGATTGGGGGGCATTCATAGACCAACACGAGTTATTCCTGTTCCAGGAAACATGGTCAAGGACAGATTTATTTAGAGTGGGCTATGTGATGTACTGTATTCCAGCAGTTCAGGGTGCTAGGGGGAGACCCTCGGGGGGTCTATGCACCTGGGTAGGAGTACACTTGGGATGCAACGTTAAACAGTTAGAGACCCCGTCCCCCGACATTCTGTGCATCCTTCTTTCTCTTCATAACTCTATGAGGATTGCAATAATTAATGTTTACTCACGGCCAGTAAGCTATGGACAATCTTCTTACACGCTCGATTGCCTCACCTCATTCCTCCCCACCTTACCGGACAACTGTCGGGTAATTATAGGAGGGGATTTCAATTGCCAATTTGATCCCTTGAATGGCTTATCCACTAGCATTACAAGTGAGGAGGACTCGGTATGGTTAATTCCAGAACCTAACACCCAACCAACATGGGCATGGACTCCACTAGTACTACAAATGAATGCAGTCATACTTAGCTACTCACTAAGGGCATGTAATGGCCGATTTCCATCCGACAGCCCCGGGAACTCTACTTTTAACAGACCCGGGCAGGCATCAATATTAGACTACATCTTGGTAGATGTCAGCCTCTGGCATAGGGTTATCGATTTCAAGGTCGTCTCCCGACATGAGAGTGATCACAACCCTTTGGTGCTAGAAATATCCCTACCCCTGGCTAAAGACCTCCCAAGTACTTCCACAAACCTCAACCCAAACTTAGTAGTGGCCGAAGGAGGGAGGAGGGTACGCTGGGGGGAACTCGCACAATCACCGGACAAAGTGGCCTCTCTCTACCAACAAATTGTCCCCTTTCTAGAAGTTGCGTCCCGAATACCTGCAACTAGCAGTAGCAAAGCATCCCAATCGATACTGGAAAAAACCATCAGGACCTGTTCTCTACACTGGCACAATTCTTTTATAGCCACAATAGGCCTAGGCCGAATTTTAAACAAAGGCACCCATGGTATAATAAATCTTGTAAGGTAGCTAAGCAAGCCCTATTAAACTCTATCAGAACGAATGATAGACCACGAATCAAGGAAGCCAGGGATCAATATAAAAAAATTATAACTGGAGCAAAAATTAACTGGGAAAATGAAAAATGGGAAGCAATAAAAACAGCATTAGATAATCATGACATGAGAGCCTTCTGGAATTTAGTTAAGACAGGGAAATCCGAAGGACAATCGGCTGTAGGACCCAACCTAGGGGAAGAAGTCTGGAGAACTCATTTTAAATCTTTATACTCAAGGCCCGTAGAGGAAAAGGACAGGGCAAAACCAGCCACCCTAGATGTGAACCCCCCAAATTTAGATGGTCCTCCTTGTACAATGAAGGAGATCACAGTGGCATTGGGTAATCTACTTCCAGCAAAAGCACCTGGGTTGGATAGGATACCTGGTGACCTATTCCGATCCGAACCCGCAGTCTGGGCACCCTATCTACGGTCATTATTTAATGCCGTTTTACAAGGTTTGGCGTTGCCCCCCACCTGGGCTGGAGCAGAAATTATCCCCATTTATAAAAAGGGCTCACCACTCAACCCAGCAAATTATCGCCCTATAAGCCTCATAGATGTCACCCAAAAAATGTTTGCTCGCGTACTTCTGGGGCGCTTGCAATCCTGGATAGAAGAGAACAATGTACTAACACCGTTACAAGCAGGATTCAGGGCCAAGACCTCCACTATTGACCAGATCTTCAGATTACAACTTATCCATTGGAAAATTGTGGTTTTAGAGGGTGGCAGCCTCTATCTCACATTTGTGGACCTTAAATCCGCGTTTGACTTGGTGCAGCGAGATCAGCTATGGGGCATACTTCTCGACTTGGGAGTACCAGTATACCTTTGCCACCAGCTGAAACGTCTGCACCAAGACAACTATGCGAGAATTAGATATGGTAAAAATGGTGAACTTTCCGCCCCTTTCCCTGTAGAGAAAGGGGTGTGACAGGGATGTGTCCTAGCCCCGACACTATTCTCTCTCTTCTTAAATGGCTTAATCGAAACTCTGTTAGCTGGGAAAGACATTGACGCCCCGAGGCTGGCGAACCGCAAAATTCCAGCACTCATGTTTGCGGACGATACGCTGCTACTCTCCAAATCGCCCATGGGTATGCAGAGGGTACTTAAGGCATTCAGCTCTTTCTGCAGGAAGAGGGGACTGGAGATCAACCTCCAAAAAAACAAGTATATGGTTTTTAATGCTAATACCACAAATTGCCCACATCCCCAACTGGATGGAAGGGCTCTAGAGAGGGTGTCCATTTTTGATTACCTAGGGATCACACTCACCAAAAAAATGGACTGGGGGACACAAATAAAAAAAGCCAGTCTAAAATTGACTCAGTCCACGGGGGGCATTCTAAAAATATATAAAAACTGCACCCACAAAGTGATAGGTCCACCAGCAGAAATCTCCAAACGCAGGCTAGGGTAACTTCACTGTACGGGGCAGAATTATGGGGCCATTGTCCATTAACTTCGCTATCCATGCCAGAGAACCTATTTCTTAGGCAATTGCTGTGCCTCCCTATGAGCACTCTATTAACACCGCTCAGGATGGATTTAGGGATTGGCCCTATAGCAGATGTAGTCTCCTCCAGACCACTCTTATACTGGCGTCGCCTGTGGAGTACACCTGAACTAGCTGACTACAAAGAGGAGTTGAAGGATGTCATGACCCTTCTTGGTGCAGGGAATCTCCCCTGGCTAGCTTATATCAGGAATTCTTGCCAGGCACTAGGGAGGGCAAATATGTGGACTACACCAGAAGAGACCTGTCCTACAATCTCCAGAAAGGCACTACTCGACTCCCACAGAGAATACAAACTGGCCCTACTATATCAGGGGACCAAACCAAGTAGCTTGACCTCCAGGTTTCTGGATATCAAGCAGCAATATAGGCTGGAATCGGTACTTGATCACATCCAACCATTTTTGGCAAAGAAACTCTTTCTTCAATTCAGACACGGGGTGCTCCCGCTTCAAGCATTTACTAACAATTGGCAGGGAGCCCACAAACTTGATTGCCCAGGGTGTGACCAAGTTGAAGAAACTGAATTACATGTCCTTTTCTTTTGCCCCGTATGGAAGGCCAAGGTCTAAGTGGGTGTTACAACTCTGCAGAAATATGGGGTCAGACACTACACAGAGGTCCACAGGCTCTTCAAGTATGAAACTGACACACTCATTGTGTTCGGCATTTCTAGGTTCCTTTACTCAATGTGGTGCACACGCAGAGCAATTTTAAAGAAAACTATTGCAGGAATCCCCTAGTTCCCAGTACCCTTTATATACGCTGCTATGCCATGTTTGCACATATCCATTGTATGACTATTGTCATCGCAAATTGTTTCCCTCCGGGTTCTTCTTTTCTTTTTCTGTTCAAAAGTTTTTATTGGTTGCTTTCTTGAACATAAGAATACATCATCATACAGAAAAAATAAGTACAATACTACAAGATGTGCTAAATCAAGAAAGAGAAGGTAAAACAAAAAGAACACAAAACATATACAAACAATCAACATCTACTTATATACTGCAGCGACAAAGTACAGGTGATTACCTATAGGAAAAATTAGGCAGAGAACCGGTACAGGTCAAGCTTGAGCAGACTGTAATTTACACCATTGTAAGGGTACATTTCATGGCGGCTTGTGTGGTTCTTCTTTTCTTTTAAAATGTTTTATATTACCTGTTTTATTGTGGCTTTTTAACACTGTTACATATATAAAGTCAAAAGCTTTTTTAACAACTGATAGGAGTTTTATACATACCAATGAATTGGCTATTTGTTTTAATAAGCGATACTTTAACCCCTCCCGCACTCAAGGTAGAATACATATCCTTTGTTGATTATTGTTTTGTAACCAAGTTTAGTACCGAGTGCTGCTGTGAGGGAGCATACTTAAGAATGAATTAGAAAATTCTGCACAAACTAGATTTGTACCATCTTTTAATATAGCACTAATGTACATAAACTTTAGTATGACATATTTTAATACCTTCTCTTGTTATGTAAAATGTATTGTATTGTCCTTTTCTTATGTGCTTTTATGGCCATACAGTCGAAATAAAGCTTTTTTTTTTTTACTTTTTGGCATAGAGTTCCTTGTAAAATTTTCCTTGTGAAATGATAGAACATCTATGTTTTATTTGGTGATGTGCATGTAACTAATGAAGCCATATGAGTGAAATAACTGCTGATGCAATGAGCAGCATCCAAACAACTTTTAAAGCTTTAATTACTCACCCTTTAGCTCATCACATAGCTCCAGTTCATGGCATACTCTAAATGCTTCATGGGTTCTTGGCATTGCTGCAATAAGAGCTTTCGCACAAATACAACGATTTGTTAAAATTACACTGTCCTTGTGTGTGGATTGTTTACTGCCTTACATAATGCAGCACCCTTGACTGCTACTCTGGCTACTCATGATTTCCCATATCTCTCAAAAGGAGAACAACAGATACACTCTTACTGATTTTTTAATGGTACCCTACCACAACCCCAGCACATGGCAACAGAAAAATTATAACATGTCCTAAGTTAGTGTACCTTTGAATGAACCCTATTGGTCCTCATAAAATGAATAGCAGCTAAGTGATTAACAATACTCTACCACACTTCAACCACCAGAAAACACATAAATGATAAAATGACACATTCCTATACACTTTCTAATGCATTATTGTAAACTTTTGTTATCTACTCTTACTACACTTCATTTAAGCCAAAAGGCTGAGAAGCCTTTACACAAGGATTCTTTCCCATGCATCAGGCTGAGTCTATCTGCTGAAAGCAGTTGACCTGCTGCAAGTCTGCCTCATGTGCCATAATATAGTCAATAATGAATAGCCTGCATTTTGAATGTGCAACGTCAATCACTATATGAATAAACACCACAGCTACCTCAGTTTGGGATGTCATGAAACTACCATCAGAGCACACTAGCATGAGTGCTGTGTCACTAGCACATACATAGCTAAAGTTTACACAGAATCCTAAGATGTCTTACAGTAACATGTACATGTACAAAGGAGAGCCTTAGGTTCTCATGGATACTGCCACTAGATGCATGAACTTGAGTGCTTGTCCCCAATCCTAGAGTTTAAAACTACCTGACTTGAGTTACTCATGCTTATTGCCGCCTACATACCTTTGACAGGGAGTCCAGGTGTGTGTTCAAGGACACATCACTGCATAGTCCATCAGAAAGAGACAAACAGGTTGAGGAGACTGGGATAATGCAACCAACTAGCTACTTATTCACGTTGTATACAGGCACATCACAAGCAAATTTGTTCAAACACTTTTGTAAAAAGCCAAGAGAGATCCAGGGGCACCAATGGCCAATGCTTGTGACCTCACTGTAAGTCTCCTGTGGCCTTGTCCTTGACTAACAAAGAAGGCCATACTCATCTTTTTAGGTCGTGCAGTGCATGCACTGTCTCTCGAGACATGGAGTATCTGCTCTGGGGGCTTTCAGCACATCCATCACTTCTCATTGGTTCCTTTCTGTGCCTTTTAAAATGCCTTGTTTTTCAGGGGTCTATCCTTGCCATTTGTCCCTTCTTCTGCTCAGTTGTTTCCTCCCATGCTACTGGCCCTCTTACACCTCTAATTTCGCGTCTGGACATTTACTTTAGTTTCAGGCACTACTTTTTGCATTGGTTTCTGGGTTAACACCAGCGCACGTGCCTTCACTGGATCTGTTCCTGTGTTCGATCAGATTTTAATTTCATTTCAGCATGGTTTACATTTAGTTACAATTGTTATGCGCTATGCTTACGAGAATATTTCTTTTTAGGTATCCTGCATTAATTTGCTTTTGTTTGTTTAGGATTGGCATGTATTTGCCATAACACCATTGGTTAACTTTGATTACAATTATGCTATAGTGAGAGTGCAGTGAGCGGTGTTTGATCTTTTATTGTATTTTAAAACATATTTGTTTCATCTATTAATGGAGTTTTGGTATCTACCCTAACCTGAGCAACTACTCAACATTACCAGACAGCCAGAATGCAATGTCGACCGCTTTTTAACTCCGGTAGGACCATATGATAGTCCTACCTCTATCTCCATAGCCTCCAACATAACAGCGACTGTTTGAACATAAGCGGGACTCAGGGTTTTTTTTTAGCATTACAGACAGAGATTCACTACGGGTGCGAGCTGAGACTGCTATGTACCGTCACTTTTGCATACTTAGGAGTGTCTTCGTTTTTTTTCTGATTGCTCACAAATGTTTTGTAAGACCTGCGGGTTTAACACAAGAATCCCATCACACTAAAATGCTACTTTTAAAAAATCTGTAGTCTATGGAAGATGTGACTAATTTTTTCCAAGTACAGAGCGTGACAACTCGTTGAGAGTTATGAGGTTAATTCAGACGACTGGCAGTCCCTTGAATTGAAGCTTCTCCCACGAGGCCTATAGGTATTTCCTGATTGTAGTGACTGGAAGAATAACTTTTTTCTTCATGCAGGAGTGATATCTTCGTTTGCACCGTCTGGGAGGTTGATACAGAAGCTATTCAGAAAGTTCTGGAATCTCAGACTCTCACCAAAAAGAAAACAAGCATTTGCAATGCAATAGGTCTCGCATTACTGAAAGTTGAACCTATTGGCATTCTAAATAATAATGCAACACCAATAGCTCAAACTTTCAGTAATGCAAGACCTATTGCATTGCAGATGTTTGTTTCCTCTGCCACTTGGTCCCACCATAGTGCTGACACATAGCAGCACAATGGCAAACATTCATATTGCAGTAGAAATGTATGTACTGTTCTTCACTGTCTCTATAGTGTCCTTAGCTATTTTTGTGTTTTTCTTCCTTTCTAATTTACTACCTGTTTTCTATTCTTTTTTAACGAATTTTCTTCTTTTTAACAGTTTTTATTCTTTCTAACCAATAGTCTTGGGGGGTGGTGAGGGGGAGTCCAAATATGTTAGGCTGAGAACTCCTCTGTCACTCAGAAAGCAATTTTGCCACCCAAGGGGTTCAATATGTACATGGAAACACTGAGAATTTTTGATGAAGGATACTGGTTTTTGAAGGAGGAATACAGTATTAGGACATAAATACCCTGAGAAACTGCCTAAACAACCTTTGTAAGTGGACTTCTGCCATTTTTTCAGTTTAATCCTGAAAAAAAAGATATCATTCTTTTGCGATTAAGCATGACAGTAAATTAAACTGGGAGGCAACAAGATGGGTGGGCAGGAAGTATTCCCTGCCTGTTTCACTAGGACTATGGACTGGAACTTGCATAATTGTGGATAGAGTAGTTGTGAACCATTTACTCTGGCAGTGGACTTGTATTCACAGTCTAGGATTTTGGGCTTAGAGTTCAGAGGCCAGAGCAAAGTGGTCCAGAGATGTAAGTTGGACCTAGAACAGAATGTTGGGCATTCAGTCTCTCTACTTCTGCCTGCCACACAAGGACAACACCACTTATTTATTGTGGTTAAGGTTATAATCATTCATAACCAAGTTGGTTGGCTTCCCAGTTTGTGCTGCAAGAGTCTTCCTGTCCAAGATGGTGTTTGTCCATTTTCTTGTGAGATCATTTCCTGTTCTACTCGTATATAGGTGAGCTTGGATCTGAGATGGATTCATCACAACACGTTTGATTTCCCTATTTCTCATTGTATTCATCGACGACCTTAAATGCTTTTTGTCCCTGATTTTTGCTCATACAGCGGTTTTTCCATGTTTGATTCTTCAGCTTAAAGGTTATGTCCGAATTTTTCTCTACTGTCTCAGGACAGGTTTGTTGTCTTGATTCCGAATTCTTGTAAAGCTCTTCATCTTTAATCAAGATTCAACCATATTACCACAGAGGATTTTCTGTCCTTTCTTGTAATTTCTTCCTACCCGTGCCTGCTTTGGGAGACACCTTTAATGTGTACCTTAATTGGAGGGTGACAGCATGCCTACTCGGGGGAGTTACTCTTTCTTCAGTCAATAAGGAGGGAAACAATTCACAAAACGATTAAATCACATCTGTTTGCCAGTCATCTATCCGATTAGGCACTAATCTTGACTGATGCATGTTCAATTTCCCTCACTTACCTCTTACTCTATCTTTCGATCTTAATTTTCTTCCATCAATTCCCTCTATCAGTTGTTGATCTTTGGTCTTGCCCACACCTCTTCCTACTTCTTTTCTCATACGACCTTTCATCCACTAATGTATTGCCAGCTTCCTTTTGCAATTTATTGTCCATCACTCATAATTTTACAACAATAAATGATGTAATGCATATTTGTTTAAGCTAGCTTAATTATAGCTCATTGTTTTTGTGTGTTTTGATTGTTGATGTCAACTTACATTGTAAAGAGATTTAAAATCTTGAATATTGTTTTATGTGAAAGGTGCTGACGCTTTTTGTCAAGTAGAGCTATTTAAAATTATAAAATAAACAAATGTTGATTTACCTTTTTACAGCTGAAATCCTCCCACTTCTGCTGTCTTTGGTTCATGTTCACAACATGAAACAGCACTCTATCTTTAACTTGAGAGATGATCTTTGTTTTTTCTTGCACACTGTTCTCTGATGCGGCAAACCTGTTTAAGGAGGAACTGACTGCTGGATCTGAGAGGTTTACTTGGCTGCATCTCCAACAGGAGAGCCTGCCTTTTGAAATTATCAGCCCAGCTGACTACTGACTAAGGAGCTGTGCAAGGGACAAGCTGTGAGTCCCAACCCTGTTTGAGGAGTAGCCTTGAACTCGCTGTGAGAGGGATACTAAAAGTGTGCCCATGCAGGAGTATGCTTTCTTGTAAAAGAGGAGCTGGGAAACAGTGTCCAAGTAGGTATCAAATAGAAAAATAGTTACTTACTCAATACCTAAGAAGATGTAGTGCCGGCACAGCAGTTGAGGGGAAGATAAGAAAATAAGAGAAATTACTCATTCAAAACATAAGATATTTTTAAATGTAACAATTAAATAAAATAAAGTAACCAAAATTAGTCATGAAGTTGATTTAACATCAGTCTGTTTCATCAGATGGGCAGACCTTCAGTTTGGCAGAGAGAGTACTCCATCGCAGTTGCGATGGAGTACCCCCTCCACCAAACTCTAAATCCACCTGTTAGACTACTCTATCATCATTCCCTTGAAAGTCAAGTGCTGAAGGGGTATGTTTGGTTATCAATTTGAGATGTAAATACTACGGGCACCTAGCACAGCAGTTGAGAAGGACCTCAGTTGACTCAATTGGTGCCCAGTAGCCCCTGGATGTCTTTGCTGCCCCCCACTCGCACCCCCCGAACAAGTCTTCACAGAGATGTCGTATATGTAGCATTGTAACATGGGCAATTATATGTGTTGCTGGTGGTGTCAGATTTGTCCTTTGTTTGCCACGTCTTGCTTCACGTGCAACCTGCAGTTGCATATGACTTAATTTCATACTTGTCATCGTGTACAATCTGCCTGTCTGTGTCCTGGACAGCGGGGATATAACACTATGGGGGCGTATTTCCATTTTTCATATTTTTTCTCGAATAGATGCCCCTTGTGTGACAATGTGTGTGCTGTTGGGCTCAATGTTATCTTGACCTTGACTGCAGTGCAAGTTGAAGCTGGCACAATGTTTGGTAGATTTTTTATTATATAAGCTTGGATTTGGAGGGTTTTTAGTGTATTTTTTGATGCAGAGTGACTGTGTGTATGCTTGCTTTTGCATTTTTGTTTTTTGTAGTTCCTATCTTACTAATTGTGATGCACCAATGCCCCTAAATGCTATAATGTGAATGGACGTTCTGTTACTTGATGCATGATATATTCTGAGCGGTACTATTATGAATGTGTTATTGATCTGCAATGAGTAAAACTCTCGTAGAGATTTTTGCATATATTACGCATGGGCATTTTCATACTTCTCCTAGTTACATTGTTGCTAAACAATTTTGGGATTTGCAATTCCATTTGTCGAATGCTACCTTTGTGATTGACATATAGTGCCTGATTTAGATCTTTGTGGATAGGTTACTCCAACACAACGGTGACGGATATACTGTCCGCTGAAATATAAATCCCATCGGATATAATGAGATTTATATTTCGTCGAACAGGAAATCCATCACCGTTGTGACGGAGTAACCCATACTCCAAGATCTAACTTAGGCCCATGATCTCAGCTACAATTTTCTTGTTTCCAAATGGAATACAATTTTCCTTGAAACCTACAAATGGTGTTGTCACAGGCAGGGCAGTTCCTCTCACTCTCACAACACATATTACTATCATGAGGATCATAATGCATTCGCCCTGCCAGTCCTGCAAGAACGCATCCGTCTGCTCTGCAAGAGGATCTGGCCTCCAGCTGAAAAACCTGGGAATCTGGTGGTCCAGGCGAGAAGCAAATAGGTCCACTGAAAACGGACCCCACATGCTCTGGAGGTCCGCAAATACCCCCGGGTGTAGCTTCCAGAGGCTCACGTCGTGGAAATGGCATGAGTGGAATTCTGCCACCTGGTTGTCCTGTTCTGGAAGATACTCCGCTGTGACGGAGATGTGATGGTCCAGGCAGTACTGCCAGAAGTTCGCTGCCATGTCCGAGAGTGCTCTCGAGCGCGTGCCCCCTAGATGGTTGACGTATCGGACCGCCGAAATGTTGTCCATCTTGAGGAGGACACAGGACTGGATGGAGTCCTTGGTCCAGCACTGGATCGCAAATGATCCCGCTAAGAGCTCCAGACAGTTGATGTGTAACCGTTGTTCTTGTGGTGACCACACACCTCCCGTGGTGAAGTCGCCACACCTCGCGCCCCAGCCGGATCTGCTGGCGTCTGATTCTATAATGACATCTGACACGGAACCGAATATTGTGCGCCCATTCTAGGCTTCCATACTGGTGAGTGTTAGAAATGGGGATCTCCAGTTGGCCGCGGCTGGCGCCGAGGTCCAAATAGGGATCCTTCTTCCTAAGTCAGAGTAAGGGGGCTACACCCTTTGATAACCCCTGCTCAACCCTGTGGTAACGTAGCACGAGCAGACAGGCCTATCTCAGAGGCAGTGTGTGAAGCATTTATGACCATACACAATAACACAGGAGGGATGCTACAAACGGACACCACAAGTAGTTATAGAAAAATAGTTATCTTTGTATAGACTGCATACGAGGCTAAAAGCACTCAAGGAACCACAATGCACACAATTACAGATTCACTTCAAAAGCAATAAAGGCACTTGAAACGGGGGTGGAACGGACTTAGTTCTGGGCTGGGGTCCACGCGACCCGGTGATGCACAATGTACCTGAGATGTAAAGGGGCACGGCACGCAGCCTCACAAGGAAGCCACGGTGATGACAGGTGGACTCGCAGCGGCCACAGCTCCCGGCTGTAGCGGTCCGCGGTGTGCACTCACGATAATCCTGGGACGGGGCTTAAAGGCGGGCACCCAGCGGTACCCGCAGGTGGTAACAAGATCCTGGAAGTGGTGACTAGTGCGGGCACTCAGCGGCACAGCTCCTCAGCTCCAGCGGCCCACAATAGCGATAGTGATGATTCTCGTAGGACGGCAAAGGCAGGCACTCAGCGGCACAACTCCTCAGCTGCAGCGGCCCACAATAGCAATAGCGATGATTTCCGTAGGATGGCAAATGCGGGCACTCAGCGGCACAGCTCCTCAGCTGCAGCGGCCCACAATAGCGATAGCGATGATTTTCGTAGGACGGAAAATGTGGGCACTCAGCGGCACAGCTCCTCAGCTGCAGCGGCCCACAATAGCGATAGCGATGATTTCTGTAGGACGGCAAATGCGGGCACTCAGCGGCACAGCTCCTCAGCTGCAGCGGCCCACAATAGCGATAGCGATGATTTCCGTAGGATGGCAAATGCGGGCACTCAGCGGCACAGCTCCTCAGCTGCAGCGGCCCACAATAGCGATAGCGATGATTTCCGTAGGATGGCAAATGCGGGCACGCACAGCTCCTCAGCTGCAGCGGCCCACAATAGCGATAGCGATGATTTCCATAGGATGGCAAATGCGGGCACTCAGCGGCACAGCTCCTCAGCTGCAGTGGCCCACAATAGCGATAGCGATGATTTTCGTAGGATGGCAAATGCGCGCACTCAGCGGCACAGCTACTCAGCTGCAGCGGCCCGCGATATCGATGATTTCTGTAGGATGGCAAATGCGGGCACTCAGCAGCACAGCTCCTCAGCTGCAGCGGCCCACAATAGCGATAGCGATGATTTTCGTAGGATGGCAAATGCTGGCACTCAGCGGCACAGCTCCTCAGCTGCAGCGGCCCACAATAGTGATCGCGACTTTCAGCCCCTGTTCCCCGCAGTAGAACCAGAGGCTCTGGAATTCTCAACAGAGGCCTCACCTGTGGGTAGAATCCCCCTCAAATAGGAATCCAGACGGCTGATGGGTGAAGTCTAATGTCCCTGAGACTTCAGCAGGAGGCGAGCTCAAATCAGGCCCTTGGGTAGTTGCTTCAGCAAGATGGATGAAAGTTTCAAAGTCCTTTCCCTCTAGTTACACGGACAGAGGTTCGTCTTGGCATCCAGAAGTAACACACCGTGTAGGGGTTTTGGCACAGATCTTTATACCCCACAAGTCTTTGTTCTCTCAAAAGTCACAAGTCACTGAACCCAGTCAGAACCAGTTCGGGGAGGTCCTGGGGGCACGTTGTTTACGAGGCGGCATCCTGCCTTTGAGGAAGAGGGGGACTGCCATCAGACGCACAGTGGGGGCTGGAGCCATCATTCACCTTGGCAGGCCCAGTCCTGCTCAGACCAAAGGGTCACCCCTCCCCATACTCCTGCTGCAGATTCCTCTACTCGACCCAGTTCGGGTTCAGCCTACCCTGTCCCGCCAAAACCAGACGGCCAATACACATAACAGCAGAGCACACGGGAAGATTTAGGCAAGAAAATACCCACTTTCCCAAAGTGGTATTTTCAAACACAGAATATAGAAATAACCCTCACTAAAAGATGTACTTTAATATTCTGAGCTCAGGCATACCAAATTCGACTTTCCACTTTACAAGCTGCTTCCGTGGGTGGCGCAATCAGCGCTGCAGGCCCACCAGCACCATTCGGTCTACCAGCCCTGGGCACGCACGGTGCACGATACTAGAGACTAACAGGTAAACCAAATGAGCCAATTATGGGAACATCAATTCATACAGTCAATTTACCATAGGGAGCATTCGCGCTGTGGCACGGAATGGCCGTGGCACAGCGCCCAGAGCATCTAACACCAGTAAACACAGAGGAGACAAAAAGCGTGAAATGGAGGGGAGACCCACGCCAATGGTGCCAGGTCTAACAGTGAGCCACCACTGGAGCTCCTTCCTGGCGTCCGCCGAGAGGCTCACTTTTTGTGAGTACGAGAGGCCTCTGCGTAGGTGTGTGGCCTTGAGGCGCTGGAGGGCTCTGTAATGGAGCGAACCCGGGAATATAGCCTGGATCGAGGCCGAGAGGAGGCCCACTATACGGGCTAGCTGTCTGAGGGAGATTTAAGTCTGCGAGAGAGCTCTCCAAATCTCGTGGCGGATCTTTGTCATCTTGCGAGACGGAAGGCTGAGAGTAGACTCCACGGAGTCGATCGAGAAGCCGAGAAAAACGACTCTTTGGGCTGGAACCAGAGTGGATTTCGCCTTGTTGACCACAAACCCCAGGCTCTGAAGGAGGTCGACCAAAGTCTGAAGCTGGCGAGATAGAGTTTTGGGGCACTGAGCCATCAGCAAGATGTTGCCCAGGTACACAATGAGTCTCATACCGGACACTCGTAGGCGTTCTATCACTGGTCAGAGGACCTTGGTGAAGCACCAAGGGGCGGAAGAAAGGCCGAACGGGAGAGTGGTGAACTTGTACGTCTTGTTCTGCCAGGAAAACTGCAAGAACCTCCAGTGGGGAGGAAAGATGGGGATCGTGAGGTAGGCGTCCTTGAGATCGAGGCGCGCCATCCAGTCGTGGGGCCTGAGAATATCGCGAAGGAGATGGATTCCCTCCATCTTGAAGTGGCGGTAAACCAGCCACTCGTTGAATTTGTGCAAGTTGATGACAGGCCTCTGGCCCCCGTCCGTCTTGTCCACCAGGAAGAGGTTGCTGATAAAGCCTCTGGGGTGGGGAAGGGTTTCCGTAATCGCCTCTTTGTCCAGAAGAGACTGGACCTCCTGGTCGACTAGGACGGCGTCTGCTGACGAAAAGGAGAGGGGGCGCCGGGAAACCGGTTGTGAAGGCTCCCCGTGGAACTCTATGTGGAACCCTGGTACGGTTTGCAAGACCCAGGCGTCCCCCGTGATGGAAGTCCAGGCCTGGAAAAAATGCGCCAGACAGCCCCCCACTTTTAGAAGGGAAGAAGGGAGAACACTCACCGGAAGAGTTGGAGGCGCCACCGCCTCTGCCGCCTCTGTGTTTGCCACGTCGCTCTCGTGTCGGGTAAAAGTTCCCAAACCTGGCCTGGTCCTGATATTGACCGTGGTTGGAGCCTTGTCCCCTTTACTGGTTAGGGCGGCCGGACGAGCGGCCCCTGCCTCGTCCGGCCCCTCGGAAAACCCGAGGGTGAAACACCTTTTTAATGGAAGATTGCGCCTTGTCTAAAGACGTAAAGGTGTTCACAAACCTCCCTAGTTCTTTTATGAAGGGCTCCCCGAAGAGGCCGCCCTGTGAAATTGGGCCCGCTTCCGAATCAGCCAGGTTACCCAGTTTGGGGTCTACTTTGATTAGTAGGGACCTGCGCCGCTCCGTAGAAATAGCGCAGTTGGCATTACCGAGAAATACCACTACGCGCTGGGCCCAAGAAGAGAGGTGCCCAGGGGAGATCAGGGACCCTGACAACTTTGCTTCCTCTGCCATGTCAAGGATTTTGGTGATTGGACCTAGGGCGTCTAGGAGCTTGTCTTGACAAGCACGCCAAGTCCTGTCGATGCCCTTCTTCGGGTCTTTGACAAATTTTTGGAGGAATGTCGCCATGCGGGGGTCAATATCGGGGGTGGTAGCTACTTTCCCCTCGAGGGAGGGGCGGGGGCACTCTGCCCTAGGACGGTTGCGAGCTATGGCCTCTAGCGGCAGGCAGATCCGGCTGGCGACATATTGGGCGACCTTCAAAATACAGCAGATCGAAGTCAGTGGTGTTTGGAGTGCCACAGGGTCAGTTTTTTTTCTATAATTAAGAAATCCTAAGTCTGTCCAAGTGGTAAAACTACTACTTGTGGCCTGCAGCATTTGGTAAAACAACATGCTGAATATGAGTTCCGTAAATATCCAATCCGCATTGAGATTCTCAGTTTCTTGTGACCACCAATATTCCAAAAAGCTGGTTAGTTTTGGGATAATTATTTGTAACTAAATAAGTTCATGCTTAACGACAGTGAGGTTCAAACCTTAGCATCGGAACGGCATAAAAATGTGCATACACCTATATGTGCATGCACAGACTTCGATAAACTAGTTGTTTTATGAATATATAGAAACATTTTCTAATTAAGGACAACCACATGGCACTAGTTTTTAAGATTTATATCTATATATTCGTGGATAGTAATTATTGAAGTCTGAAATATAATAATGTAGATGCAAAGTGTCTTTGATACTGACCTAAGGTATATTCAACATTTGGTGACTGGCATTTTACAGGCTTCCAAAAAAGCTGCTCATTCTCCCAAACAAGAGTACCATATGTTCACAAGCAGCTGTGCT
Source organism: Calotriton arnoldi (assembly GCA_963921515.1). Taxonomy (NCBI): domain Eukaryota; kingdom Metazoa; phylum Chordata; class Amphibia; order Caudata; family Salamandridae; genus Calotriton; species Calotriton arnoldi. Next base: position 2,187,834 of record CAWUFW010002315.1, on the reverse strand, counting down.
CGGCTCCTGTGAGGTGCCGAGGGCAAAGGGCAAGCAAGAGAGAAAAGATAGAAAGAAACATTTGAAATGTTGAGTATGAAAATACGGAGTACGACGATATTGAAAAGTAGGATTTGAACAGATATGACAAATTTTCATGGCACATTATCATTGCTAACCGGCTGTCTGGGAACTTCTCCAACTTGATGTTGGGTTCCCTCTGATAACGTGGTGTTCCTAAGCAACATTACCAGACAGTCTTGTACATACGAATGGTCAGTCATCACAGCGTGACTGCAGAAATTGAATTTCTTTGTTACGTGAAAGTCCATTTTTTTTCTCTTTTTTATTGCCGAGCATGTGCAGAGGGATAAAAAAAAAAAAAAAGACTTGAAAAGTGGGCCATATGCATCAAGCTTAATGTGTTGCAATGTATATTGTATCCTCAAATGTTTAAGTAGCGTTTCGGTTGAGAACAGATGGGACAATCGGTTCAGTCCTAATGTATATCCAGTACCAGCAGTCAGGTCCTTTTACTCCGCGTGTAAAAGACAGCTATTGCTATGTTCGATATTTCAACAAGCTAAAGAGAGGAAAACAAGAAACAATGAAAAAGAATTAACAACATAACTGGCCATTTAATGACCGAGGTTCATTTTCAGCTGATATTTAGATTAAACATTTTAAACTACTGCATAAGAAAATTCGAAACCACCGATGAGCTATTTACATCTCCTAGAAAGGCTAAATTAGGAAAGCAAAATGTGGCATGCTTAAAATATTTTTCTGACAAAATGCAGGAAGAATTATCTATCCATAGATAGAGACTGATAGAGATGGCAGGATTTTCAAGTAATCAATCAGGACGCCATGGTTGTCCTAATCCCTTTGAATACATATATGAATTATACATGTGTACAAATCAGAGAGTTTTATGACCAGCATACCAAACAGAGGCACAGAGGATGAGATATGTAACAATTATGCTCTATGTTCTATCTCCTATCTATAAAACTGTACATTAGTATAAGTACTCATGAGCACCTCTTTAAAGAACATTACATCACAATGCATTAACTATCCACAAACCAGCTACCTCTACAGTCTGACCTTGTACAGACCTCAGCTGTCTTTTGGCTAGGTTTACGCTATAGAAATATCACATACATACAGAGAAATACCCCGTACAATAGCATAAACCTAAATGGAACTTTACAGTAAGGTTAAGAAAAACATCAGCATAGCTAGCAAGTCTCTGGCCAGATGAAGTGGGTATATATTAGGATCCAACATGTGGTTGGTTTAAAAAGGTCAATCTGATGTTACGGCCAGCACCTCTACTCGCTGAAAGGCAGTAGGTTATTATGTATTCCCTATAGGTGCACGTGTCCATGTATATTCCTCTATTTATGCATTCACTGTGCAAATCCAACGACAACCCTTTGTCTATGTTGTTATGTGAAACTTTGATTCACTTACAACTTTAGTGCTAAGCTGCATTCCTTCCATTTACGCAAGTACTTCAAGAAATGACTTATGAGGAAGTGAAGTGAAAAGTGAAAGTTCAAAATATTTGGCTTTCTAACATTAACATGCAGATTGCCTCTCTGAAGGATGGTGCTGACTGGAGCTGTGTCAAACCATCATGAAAGCATCCTCCTGTTCTGGAAATGCAATGTGGTAAATCTCCTTTCATTTCTCTGTCTGCTAGTTTATTTTCAGTGCTTCTGGTAATCCATTCATCTGGTTCTCCTTGTCTTTCTGCAACCTTAACATTTAGAAAGATTATGTAATTGCACCATGTGTTTTAGTTCAGTATGTCTGACATAAAACTTGGAGTCATAAATCCATAGGTTTATGATCTGTCATAATCAGTGACGTACCATCTGATCTTGAGTGTATAAAGGAAAATGTAACTTACTATCTTATTTTAACTATAGACACGGACAAGAAAAGATTTGCAGGTTCTGTGTTTACTGAACAAACAGCAGTAAATATTTAAAGGAGTACAACAACACATACAGAATCTTAGCAAGTGCTAAGGAAGGGAGGAAACCTAAGGCAGGGAGGAAAATATGCCCCTTTAGGCCCTAGTTGGGATGTGAAAGACAACCATAATTGAGGTGAGGTGGGCCCCTCATACTACTTAGGACCGAGTGCCACTACACCAGCTGAACAATGAATAGCTATGTCACTGAACATGGACGCTGCACTGGGATATGGACGACAAAAATTTGCTATGCTCTCAAACTCACCTATTCAAATTCAACTTAAAACCAGCCAATTAATAGATCTCTCATAACTACTACCACTGTATCTGTTTTCTTTTTCAGTTCTTCATTGTGCACTGGGTTTTTGTCACAAACGTCTTGCGCTTAGGGGGTATTCCATGGGTTCACAAGGCCAAACCCATGCAACCACTCATGTGTTTGGATAAAAAGCCCCGTCTGCTAACAATAGTTGACTAGGTTTTCCTCCCAAAAATAGCACCTATTAGAGAGTAGCGTTAACTTGGAGAAATACATATATTTCTCCAAACATTTCCGTCTTTGCACCCTTCCAGCATAAGACCTATGCTAGATATGATGCATACACACTCATTATGGTGCAAAGATGTGTGTGTGGCACTAGGAGGCCTAATATTGTCGCAGCCCTAGGGAAAGAGCAGGACAGTTTCATAACTTAGTAGATATGGTAATTTTCCGCTGTCTACCAGTGGCATAATGAAACTTAGGGGGGCCCCCTGCAAAGTACAAGGAGGGCCCCCCTGGGCAACCACCTACCACTTTGTCCCACTGCCAAAAAATAGAGCGCATCAAACTATCACTAAGTGGTCTCAGACCCAGTCAGTGAACTTTGCAGAGGGGGCCCCCTGAAGCTCAAGCGCCCCTGCACCGTGGGGGCTCCATGGACTAAAGTTACACCACTGCTGTCTACCCTTTCACTCAATGCCTTGCAGAAACCTTGGTTGCTGTACTGCATTGCCAGAGTTTTTGGTAACTATACCCCTATATGTTGTTTGTTAGTACTATGTAATTTGTTGTTTTATGGAACCGCTCCACCCCCCCCCCGATTGTTATGAGGTCTGAGCTATATAAATAGCGCAATAAATAAATAAATAAATATATACCAAAATGACTGTATTTCACACTTCCAATCATTTCAGAAACTGACAAAGTAGAGATTTCTGAAATGGTCGTCCTCTAGATGGATGTCTAGCTATTGTATCTGTTGCCTTTATAGTTTATGTGGAAATGGAACAAATCAAGGCTAATTATCTTCAAATAAAATTATTTTTGTTAAATTGTGGAAATCAATATCAAATTAGGTGGGAATATTTAAATTAAATGATTATTTTCTGTCATAAACTATGACTATTTTGGATTTAGGATCATATGGGAGACTTTTTTAAAGTCTTACCTTATGTAGCAAGCATATACATCTGTTTATAATCATCAGAGCAATGATAAATGTTGACTGAAAATCTCACCCTTTAATTTATGTTCCAAAGACAGTTCCATCTTTGTACAGGGTCCATCTACACATAACACTGTCTTATTCAATTACATATGAACTGTGCCAAGAGATCCCTTGGGGTAGTGACTGTTTTATAATTTCAGCTAGTCTCTCTCTCAGAAAGATTTTAAAGGGCAACATGTACAATGAAAATGGCCTCTTAACGCTGGGACTGAAAGAGGAGACAAATTCAAAATGAGTTCAGAGCATAGAAAAGGCAACATAAAGGTGGCATGGACATGGGCAGATGCGTGTCCATCAACTGTGATCTGTAGAACTACCTTCCAGACTTTGGCTTCTTCTGCTAAGAATAATCAACCAGTTGTATGCATCTTTTTGAACATAGAAAACACAGCGTGGAGCACTTAACATTAAGATGTCTGGGAGGCAGTGCATTTTTTTTAGGTAAGCATGGTGGTAGTGGCATAGGGGCTTGTGACATAGGCAAAGAGATTTAAAATTAACATATAGTCAGACTGATAGCCTATCCAGTCACCTGATTTCTCCTGATAAGTGGTTCCAATATTTCAGAGACAACAGGAGACATACTGCATTATTTGAAAGCACTTTTAATGGTTGAGCTAGAACTCAACAAGATTTCAGTTGAATGAGAGATTGCAGCAACTTCTATCAACTTCTGTTCGATTCTAGAGCAATCCCCTGATCAATGGCTAGGTGTGGTACCAGAATATTGTGTTAGAATATGGACTGACATACGTACTCAGTCATAAATATAGTCCACAGCAATATAGTCTTATTGTTGTTACTAAAAGAAAATCTATACCCAAGAGGACAATATTTTTGTAAACAATAATTCAGGCAACATTTCTGTATACAGTATTCTAGCATACAACCCAATAGTAGCAAGAGACATGGAAAAATATGTCACATGCAACAGCAATCAGATGCTAATGACTGCTAGGTATAACTGCATCATCATCAACGATTATGTTAAAGAGTGCATTAATATGACCAAGGGGTTCATAAAGACTTCATGAAACATACCATCTGTCAATATTTCTGACAGAGGACTGCAAGTTGTATCTAGGCCCCGTATTTTGTGTGTCTCTATGCCCTTGATTTAGTGTGACATTGATGCTCATCTCTCTCCACATACCGCCTACAGACATATGGACAGACGGCACGGGTTATTAACATCTTAGAGCAATACTTGGTTGCTACACCACCTCTGGCAATGATTGGATTTCATCTTTGTGGCTCACAGAGTTTGTGTATAACAGTGCCCCCTCACTCTGCCACTGGGTTTGTCTTTTTCTACCTGACTGTTCAGAACCCAAATATCGTGCCTCCAGATCTACCCAAGACTAGTTTGGTCCTAGCTGTCTAGGAGCACATGATTTGATTTGCAAATTTGTAAAGCGCACGAATGCCCAAGGGCGTCTTGGCGCTAATCAATGTGAAAGACTAGGTCTGCCGGAGAGTGGTATCTAACTAGGAAGTAAACAGCCAGGTTTACACCTCCTTCCTGAATGAGAGTAGCGATGTGCTGTTTTTGATTGTAACAGGGAGAAGGTTCCAAGTCTTAGCTGCCTGTAGCAGGAAGCTTCTCCCCCCACCTAACTTGCTTGAATTTAGGAACCTGAATCAGTTTTGCCTGGCTTGATCTCAGGCTCCTGGATGGCTCATATGGTTTCAAATGAGTTTTTAAGAAGTGGGATCCTACTCCGTGAAGGGCTTTGTAGGCCAGGCAGACTGACTTGAACTTAATCCTCTTTTCAATAGGTAGCCAATGGAGGCCTCCTAGTCTGTGGGCGACTGGCTCGTATCTGGGAATGTCCAGCACCAGCCTTGCTGCAGCGTTCTGTAGGCGCTGTAATTTTGTTAAATGTTGAATTTGTAACCCTGCATACAGGGCATTCCCGTAGTCCAACCTGGATAAGACCAGTGCAGTTACTAATGTTTTACAGGAATCTTGGGGAATAAACGGTGATAGTTTTTTTATCATTTTGAGGATGTACCACACCGTGGAGGATAGTTTGTTTATCTGGGCGCCCAAAGATAGTTTGTTGTCCAGTAGCACTCCCAGGTTTCTAACTTTGTCCACTGGGGATGGGCAGTCCCCTAGGCTGTCTGGCCACCATTTTGGGGGCCAGAAATTCATATCTGTCCCGAGCAACATAACCTCGGTTTTGTCACCATTCAATTTTAGGCAGTTATGTTGCATCCAGTGATTGATCTGACTCATGCAGTTACTAAATCTGCCTGCTGTCTCATCTGTGTTGTTTGAGACTGCTACCACAATTTGGGTATCGTCCGCATAGGAGACTGGTAGGAAACCACAGTTCCTTATTATAGCCGCTAATGGGGCAACATATACATTAAAAAGGGTGGGGCTTAAAGAAGACCCCTGAGGCACGTCACAAGGTGAGTTAAAAGGTTTGGATGTGGCATCTCCTAATGTAACTGAGAAAGTTCTATCAGTTAGATATGAGGATAGAAGCTTAAGTTCCGTCTCGTGGACTCCTGCTTCGGCTAGTCGGGTCAGGAGTGTATCATGGTTTACCGTGTCGAAGGCCGCCGAGAGATCCAAAAGAATCAAGGCAGCCTTCCCTCCAGCATCCAGTACGCTCCTGAGTTCTTCCGCTGCCATGATCAGAGCTGTTTCAGTTCCATGTTGTTCCCGGAACCCATACTGTGAGTGGTCTAGGGCATTTACGGAGGTTAGATATTTTGACAATTGTTTGTTCAGTAGTTTTTCCAGTACTTTTGCTGGAAAAGGGATCCTTGAAATGGGTCTGTAGTTCCCGGAATCCTGTGGATCCAGATTTGACTTCTTGAGTATCGGGAGGACTGAGGTCTTTTTCCAGGCATCTGGGAAACAGCTGGATGTAATTATCTTAGTGAAAACCAGGGATAATTGGTCGCTCAGTAGATCTGGAAATAGGTGCATCACCTTAGGTGGGCAGGGGTCTGTTAGGCCTCCAGACCTAGTTGTCATTACCACCTGTTTGATCTGTTCTACTGATGGAGGCCAAAAATGGAACCCCGTATTAGAGATTTCCATGGGCAGGCCCTGTTTAGATTCTATGAGTGACTACATGCAAAACTACTTCTCTAAAAACAATTAAGGAACGCTGCAAGAAGCAAAAGACACTACAAACATTATGGTGACAGCCACCAACGGCGATGATCACAGTAGAATCCTATAGATCGGATATGGTTGTCAGCTCAGTATCTTTACCTAAAGACATATCAGAAAATACTATCTATGTTTTTTGGGGCATTTCCCATTGACCGTAGAATAAAATCTTTAGCTGCCAAGCTAGATCTACCAAAATTTTAATCAGTACAGCCTGAGTTTCATGTTTTACTGCTGAAGCCCTGCAAAAGTGATACATGTGTAACAGTACCACCACCCCTATTTGTAATTGACAGACAAGCAGCATTCAAGGTACTGCTGCACTATAAAAGAGTGCAGTGTCAGTTCTTCTTGTTTTCTATTGGAAGAGATATGGGCATTAAGAAAGGTCATGAGAACTATTGAGTCAAATCCATGCTCCTCATTTAGTATGTCTTTTTATCCTGCAGTGTGCTGCCTTATGCAACACCCACCCCAAGTTCATGCTGCAACTCTCAGAATCTTTCAGGCTTCTGTGCTTCCATCATCCCATTACCCAGTACCATCTTGTGACATACCCATCCCACACTCCAGCCACCACCCTTGTCCCAGGAGACTTTCATGCTCCATCAGCACCTGGATGGCAGATACCAGTGTTCAATCTCATGTGACGTCTTGAGTTTCCAGTTCTTGTGCCTTCCCACAGTGTCTTGGTTCCAATGGTGGGGTCTCCTGTAGTATTTCCATCGCCCATGGAAACTACACTACAACACAAGAGCCCACATCCTCAGAGAGGTAATCACAATGTCGGGCACAGTTGTCTATGAAAAACATGTTAAAGAGTAAGAAGCAACAATTAGTTTAATTTCCTGGTTTAAAAAATTAGCAGTTATGAGCTCCTGATATCTGATACATGCCTGAATGCCACTATGACTTCTAGCCATGTTTGGGCAATCTCTTGTTCCTGGAATTTTCTAAGGTTGGTGGCACTCTGCAAATTCAGAATCATGAACACTTGTAATAGACAACAAAGGCAGTGAAAAGATTAGTCTATTTACCAGCATATGAGATTGTAATCAAAGATAAAGACAAGGTAGCGTAGAACTTCAGTGAATGCTAATGCAAAATACTGTTGTTATCCCAGAGCTTAGAGAGTGAAGACAGAGAATTGAACTGAAACTGAGAAGTAAGGCAGAGTCTGAAACTAAAGCACTTGTTTGACTCCATACAGTGTGAGGAAATGTTGTGTACATTCGTTGTTAACAGTCATTTGGTGTGAAGTAACACCTGTCCTTCTTGCATGTCTTTATGTGCATTTTGTGTGGAGTACCACATCAGGCTTGTTGTAAAAAGAGCCACAGGCACCAGTATTCCCATGTGTTAATGCTTTTCATGTATTGCTGCAGGTGTTGTGGAGGGTTGATAGATGGAGACCCAGGTGCTGAAGATGTGACAGCCATGACAGGATACGTCTTTACCACACTCATGTACCTCACCCTGTTCCCCCTACCCTTAGTTTCATCAACCTGGACCCTTGATAGAAATATGGGTCTACATTGGGGAAGCTTGGGCCGAGAAAGAATCCATATCTTTTCTACATGTTGCAGCTTCACAACCTCTACTCACAGGATAGTGATGGCAATCGCACCAAATTCACACAGGAAATGTATTCTGTTTTGGTAAGGAAATCCCTCCTGGATGAGAAATCCTTTACCTCTTCTTGATGAAACCTGTCATAGTCATTTCTGAAATCTATAAAGGTCAACAGATTGGAACTTCACACAGTTAGTTAGTGTATCCAAAGAGTCCAACAAGGAGTTTACAGAAAATAAATATGTGGAACATAGTAGTTCTCACCTTACCTCTTGGTCTTTACAGGTGGTCAATACTTTATTACTTTAATTACCCTATGTTGGAAATAGTATTGAGAGCTCAAATTGAGGTACAGCTAAATTTCTATATTTCTCTTTTAAAACAATGATGTAATCCTTTTACTTAGAGAATTCGGGCCCTGATATGAAGCAAAGCTTTAGCCAGCCGTAGCTTAGTTAAATAAATGTTCAGTTATTCTGCAACTATGAGACATTGCAGGCTGTTGGGGAGTACGTTGCACATAATACAAAAACAAATCCATGAGTAGTCATAGCTGACTCTCTAAATTGACAATTTACACTGTATTGACTAATGATGTCATCATACATTCTACTGACAAACCCATAGTCTGAAGTATTAATGTGGTACTATATTAGCAGGGGCTGCACTGAAGGAGAAGTAAAATACATTTTAAAATGAGCCTTTAAAGTCTTAGGGCTGTTCAGAAGATGTCAAAAATCCAGAAGGGAAGAAAGCAAATATACAGAGGTACACCAGGAGGTGATAGGATTTTTTACAGTGAATGTGTGACATGACATGACATGCAAACTCTCATCCACATACACACTTACTCACTAGTGAGTGTTTAGTTTAGTTTATTAAATAATTGCTAAGTAACTTAAAACCATTGAAATAAAAATTAGACAGGATATACATTTCATGAATACATGTGCTGCATAAAATTAAAAAGTTTAAAATAAAGTATTTACATTCAAATTAAAAGTATCGAATTATAAAAGAAGAAGGCGAGGTTCGATGTTTTGGTGAACAGGAACAGCAGCATTGTAGCAAGATAGATGGAGTTGCGTAGGTCAAAATCACATGGAGAAGGAGAACAGTTTAAATTTTGAGACTTTGCATTCAGTCGTATTTTCAACTTAGATATCGGATTCGAAGTTTTATTAGCCAGGATCTGCTCCAGTTTTACCTTAGTGGAAGGGCATACTGTTTCTTAAAGATGATGTGACCAGATTATGTTGTAGTTTGAGTCTGCTAAACTGAACAGATTGCGTTATGATATAGACTTTGCTCCACCTTTAACAGAAATTTAACAAAGTGGCAGTTCAGCTGGGTGTCCCCTGGGTCGAAGCAGGCTAGGATAGCCTGTTTTCTTGTTTGAATTTTCGCTTTGATTAAATGTTTTAGTTAGTAACTGTCTCCTTTCTATGTGAACAGTGTTGCAGGAGCAGACTAGGTGCAACAGGTCTTCTTTACCACTCCCACAGAGACGGCAGGTGTCAGGGAGATTTCCACACAACCAGGGTGCCACCTGATCTTTAACTGGTAATATCCTCAGACGATATTTTATGAACTGCTGCTTGATATAATCTGGGAAGCCAGTAGTGAAGTAGATTTGGAGGGCAATGGTTTTGTAATTATTGAGCATCATCCATCCATGTGCTCTTTTTGATAGTGTTCCCTTGTCCTCTATGGCAGACTGAGTTTTGAGTGACTACATAACCAGATGCTTGAAAGTCTGAAAATTGGTAGGTGTATCCCAAAGTTGTGTGAGTCCTGTGAGTTCGAGGGATTCATGTAGGTCTACTCTTGTCGGTGATGTATTGCGGTGCTGTAGTTCTTCCCATAGCATGTGGTTCAGGGTGTTTGGTTCGGCTTTCTGAATCATGTTCCAACATATTATGTATGCACCGCAACTGGCTAGTAACTGTTTTAGCAATCCAAATTCTAATCTTATCTGCGCAGGTGAGGTGTAACTTGGCCAGGGAGAAAATAATTCTGTAGGCTCTTGTGATTATAGTGTCTAGGGTACTGGCATCCTGCCCTCTTAGAGCTTTGCTTCCACATGAGATTGTTGGCAGAAGCTTCACTCTTGCAACTTCGAGCAGTGGCTTCAGGGAGGGGCCGGCAAGTTTTTTTTAATCACGTTTTTAAATGCTATAGCCAGTTCCAGGCTTTTCCTTTGTATTGCCTCCTTGTGGGCTAAGAAGGTGCAATTTTTGTCAACGATGACCCCAAGATACTTGTATTGCTCCGTGCTTTCCAGCCGAATTTCACCCAAGAAGCATGCCTGCGTTTGAGCATTCTTGGTGTTGCAATTTATGGTTTTCGTTTTGCCCAAGTTAATCATCAGGCCGTTAGCAAGTGAATAGGCCTTCATTGTGTCTATCAGCCGTTGAAGCCCCACCCGAGTGCGACAAACCAGTACCACGTCATAGGCGTATAAAAAGCTTGATATTGCTTTTCTGCCCAGTTTGGGAATGTGAGAGTTGCAGGTTTGTAACTCTTCAGTCAAGTTAACTAGTGAGTGAGTGTTATACAGGCAAAAGAATAATTATAAAGCTGAATGCCACCATCATTATGTACAAGCATACCTGCGAGTAGACACATGCATGAGTGTGTTGGTCTGTGTGTGTGACTCAATGTATGCAAAAGCCTCAATTGTGTTTAAAAAGTGTTTTAATAATATCGAAAAAATAATGCAATTTGTAATAAATGTGCAGAATTAATGTGTAGGTTTTTACAAAAATAATATACGTTTAAAGGCAAAAATTGTAGTAGACAACCATATTTACTCATACTAGTCTTCAAATGACTGAAGCAACACTACTTGAAGAGCTGACCAGACTAGAAATGTTTAAGCGTGCATAAAATGTTTATTTTTTTACCTCTCCATGAACATGTTTTTTTCATAATAAATAATAGTTGCATAAATGTTTTCATATAATTCTGCAAAATGTTTCTACTTACACAAAGATCACTGATTTTGTCATTTAAAGTTCATCCATTGAGATGCAGCATTTTTAAAGAATAAGAATGATTGCTGTATTGAGGGGCTCATTACGATGTCGGTCGGAAAGCATTCCGACCGACTCGGTGTCCAAATGGTTTTCGACAGACTCGGGTTCGGGGAGTCTGACCCACCGATTACGAGGTTTCCGAACACCGTTTGGTCGGACTTCTATTGACTTCAATGGGAGCCTTTGTTCCGACCGACAACACAGGCTATCATTGAAAAAAGGGGTGGGTGCGGAAAGCATTTCACCCTGTGACGAGCACCCCATGGTGCTTGCCACTCTGTGCATGGTTGGAAAGAGGGGACCCATGGGTACCCCCACGTGCCCCAACTGGAGGCCTCCGGGTGAAGGGGGGCCTGCGATGGGCCCCCGAAGTTGGTTTCCAACAGCCGATCCGTGTCGGACTGACCGAGTTGGAACGGCTTTTAGAATCTGACATCGTAATCGGTCGGTCGGAAACACGGCCCGTAGAGCTCTACGATTCGGCTCCGACCAACTAGGACTCTCCAAATGCCGGTTGGAACTGATTCAGAATGATCGACTGACTATCTTTTATCATAATCGGCTGGTCGGAAATGTTTCCTAGTCAGTCGGAAACTTGGCTTCCGACACAGGTTCGCTCCAACGGAATGCCATTCGGAGCCTTTCCGACTGACATCGTAATTAGACCCTAAATGTTTTCTTTTCGTTAATACAGATGTTTCAACTTCTACATAGCTCATTGTTAGCAAATGATTAAACTTGATATATTGGAAGGGTAGATACGTGGTAAAGTAGACCTGAAAGAGAAAATTGCCCATATGAACTTAGGTATTATACAACTTAATTGCAAACTCAGCATTGCTGTCTGTGGACTATTGTATTTTTGTGAGAAGAAGAGGAGTGATCCTACACCTATGAGAGCATCGAAAGCTGATTGGCTAACTGGAGATGGAAGACACAACATGTTTAATAAGCTTCAGAATGTGTTGTCTATATATGTCTCTAGAGTAGGTTAACCCACTTTTGTCCAGACCATTCTTTTACCCACTTCCATTTGACCTTATTCCATGTTGCTTTGATACTCTACTAAGTTTTAGAAACCTCTCTTTAATTTTTGATTGAATTTTCATTTATTGAACTACTTTATATGCCAAAGCTTTATACTTAAACTTTCACTCTCTCAAACTAGAAACCTTTATGGGTTCTAACTGACACCATTCACTCTCTATTACTAGAATAGGGATTTTCTTTCCTTTATGGAATGTGCTTAATGCATTTATTATGATTAATTGATGGAGTTATGCTGATTATCGATTTCTATCCATATGTGATTATTGAGATTAATACAATTTAACTTGTGATTTAATAAAGATTACGTACACCATTTTTTTATAATAAAAACCCCTATCTCTCCTTATTAACTGAAATTTAGATTCGAAATTGTGATTATAATTTATGTGATCTTCACCTCCTGATCTTCTCTACAACAATGGCAAAGATCCATATGCCTCATACTAGCAAAGTTTAAGAGGGGGAATTAGCCCATATGAAGGTAAACCGATATTCTTAATTGAGAAACTGATTCCTGCTCCAGCAAACGTGGTAGTAGGAGGATGTTTTACGTTATGAGAAGAGGAGCTATAAAATAATTATTCAGAGTTAGAGTAATGCCCAAGTCCCAAAGCCCAGAATTTGAAGACTGACAATGTGTAGTTTTGAAGGCATTTGCTGTTTTGAAGTTGTATCAATAGGGTTATGCATCGTGAACTGTGATTATTGATGTGTTTTATTTGTGATGGATTGGAATTCGCTTGTTGAATGAATTGGTGATGTTTATATACTTATTGTGAAGAAGTTCAAGAGATTATCGAACTCCGAAGTAGTCTAAGATCCCTGAATAAGTGCAGAATACACTGTATGGTTTTCTTGTCTGTTAAAGATTTGTGGTGTAGGTCGTGAGATACCATCAACTACACAATTGAGACAGAGATAATAACACACTGTTGTGAATGTATTAATATGTATTGGTGTTGGCAGAACCTAATTGCACAAAAGGTGGAGCTACATTGATTAGAGTGATTTTCCGCTGGTAAAGACTTCTTTCATGTGTGTGAAAAATCTTTCTATGTGGAAAAGTCCGAAGGTGTAAAAACCTTAATATTCTGATTGTTGAATTGGTTTGTTTTCTTTAGTGGAGCAGACAAAGATTGTTTATTTACGTTTGCTTAGAGTTTTAGAACTGTGTGCCCAAGATAAATAACACAGGAGGGTGAACCACTGCAAGGAGTGAGTTCATACATCATAGTGTGCGGTGCTGCGATTGGTTGGTGCTGTTGTGCTGCTATTTGTTGATGACAACACAGAGTGCTGCGCTGTTATAGGCCAATTATTGTGCAAGTGGGACATTGAAATTGGTTAACAAGTTTTGAAGTAATAAAGCTTTAACAGGATTGGAGAAAAGAGATTTGATATATACAGAATTGAAAATCAACATTATTGAATTGAATCGCTGAACACTAATTGTTGAATTATCGCACAAATGAAATGTTCTAAAGGATTTAAGAATCTTGTGAAAGGTAATGTAACAATTCCAATATGGGAAGGTGAAGAGGCATCTCCAGAGGGTACACCAGCACATTATATAGAACAAATATGGGTTGCTGACATGTTGATGGCTTCGTTAATGGTGAAAGATCACTGAAAATGAGGGTCTTTTGAGTTTTTCAAGATATGGTACATTTGAATTAAGTATCACTGAAAGATTGAGAGAAAAGCTATATGATCTGAAGCCACCACCTAGACCCACACAGTACAAAAACATTAAATATTTGGCAGAAAAAAGCACATGTTAAGGAGAGAGAGAAATACCAGAATAAAACTAAAAGAGTTGTGTGTAATTATGCAGATGCTCGATGAGATGAAGAAAAACAGAGGTGGAGGAAAGCCATAGTCGAGGTGTCTAGACTATACTCAGCTATTACAACTAAAAAACCTGGGAAGCTGAAAAAGAATAAGACACGGAAAAGATGATGAGGGAGCTGCAAAGAAATCAGATACTGGGAGTGAATTAGGGGATGAAATTTTGGATGCATTGTTAGTCACGCTTCCACTACTGTATGTGACCCTGTAACAAATACTGAGGGTGCTTTGACATCAAGGGGCCTATTATAATGTCAGTCGTAAGGCCTACGACCTCAGGTCAACGGCCTTACGACCAACATCGTCAGTTTCAATTCCGGTTGGCTGATTATGATTCAGCCAGTCGGAATTTAAACCGGCCGGTCATTCCAGCTGGCTTCCGACAGGCTCAAGGAGCCCATCGGCCAGTTGGAACTGGCCCATAATCCAAACCGCCGTCCAGATTACACTGCATGGTTTCCAGTAGGGTTTCCATGCCAGCCTTTCTAACATGGAAACCCTGTCGTAAAGCGTGTTTGGGGGCCCTCTCCCTTGTGGCCTCCGGTTGGGGGCCGAGTTGGCACTTATGGTGCCCCCCTGTTTATCCCTACACTGCGTGGCAGGCACCTTCAGGGTGCAGGTATTAACACCACCTCCCATTTCCCTATGGTCGTAACACATGCTTCCATAGGGAAATGTCGGAATGCGACCGAACAGCGTTCGGTCACATCCTAATCAGGCAGTCCGGACCCCCGACCAGAGGTCGGTTGGTCCCATTTTTGAGACGATGTGACATCCTAATCAGCCCCCAGATGCGACAGTGGCTACAGCCCCTGTTACCTCAAAAGCCATTCAAACTGAATGAACATTACAGATGACACAGCTGATTGCACAACCTGTTATATCTAATGTTGTGCCTACTTGAAATGAGATTGTTACAACAGTGATACCTCCGGGTGTTACTGCTTGTATTGTATCTGTAGTGGCAACCTTTACTTGTGTTATAACAGCACAGCCATTAGAGATTCGCACAGCAGCTGCTCTGAATAATATTGTTCCAGATGAAGTAATTCCAAGAACTGTTCTAGGACCACCTGTGACAGGGTTTATCCAACATTGCAGAATTCGCAAATTGTTGTTTGGGCACCACTATAAACGGTTCATGTCATTGAGAGAATGGGGAAGGATTGTCTCTACGACACCAATAACACAGCGTGAGACTTACCTACTTGAAGATGGGATTTTTCCCAATGATTTGAAGAGATGGCAGAGAATAAAAAGCCGGAAAATGTCCCAAGATTAAAAGTCGAGTTAGAAGAAATAATCAGAGGATGTTTGGATCTTGAGCATGTGAGTCAGTAGCAGGAAAAATAGCTGATATATTTGTGAAAAGAAATTATCAGACGTTCAGCAGTTACTCATGATAAACTAACTGAATAAGCTCAAAAATATAAAGTTGATCTTTCAAAACATTTTCCGTTGCAGAAAAGTTTCTGGGCACAATTGGATGGTGAAGTTATTGAGACAATATATTCTTCAGGAATACAATTATACTTAACTAAATTAGTAAAATACATTCATAAATGGAGTGATTTTAAGAAGTTAGAGAGCAAATAAGCAAGGAAGCATGAGAAGAAAAAGAAACAATCAGAGGCAGTTGAAGAAAATAATAAGCCAACGACAGGTCCCCCAGAAGATGGAGAAGCTTTGACTTATCCATTGAGAGAAATACCAGGTGGAGGGTATGTTCATACCTTGGACCAGAGGTGATCTTTCTGCATTTATGAATAGTTTTCCAAAATTGAGAGAGAAGCCTGTACAGTGGTACACACAAGTTGACACACAAGTTGACAGATTTGATAAAATGTTGAAAGTGCTGTGGATTGATTTGATATTGATATTGTAGTGCCTAGTGATTTGTGGGCCGAGTGTAAAATTGCTGTACAATGGCCATGTGCAGAACCAATGTGAGATTCCTGCACTAATGCACCAGCTCCTGTGGTTATGGAAAATACAATGAGGTGATTACATTTCTGAAAGGCAATGTTCCACCAAAAGATTTTGACTGGGTGAAGATAAAAAGAACCTCACAAGAGCCGAAAGAGTTAGTGCATGATTACTATGAGCAGTTGCTTCAGGTGTTTCAACAGCACAGTGGATAGGAACATCCCAGAGTGATATGGGATTTTTTTGTGTCTCAGTTTGTTCTAGGGTTAAGACCAGAAATCAGTATGCACATACAACAAGTGTCATTCACTGGCAGACAAAATTGTTGAACGAGATCCTGAGGTATGAAAAATATTGTAGTGATGAACAATAGATGAAACAGAAAAAGCTCAAGGAGAAGTTCATGTTAGCCCAGAAGAGGTTTGCTCAGAAAGGTTGTCAGAATCAGTCGTTTGTGGGACACCAGAGTGAGATGCAAGTTGTTGGTTTGCAGACTCAAAGTGTTCAAGGAGTAGTGGTATTTCAGGTTGGAGGTGTTCTGATTGATCTGAATTTCGGTGTAGATGTTGCAACATTGAAGAAAACAACCCTTTGTCACTTCTATAATAAGATTGGGCATTGGAAGAGGGAATGTAGACTGAAACCAGATAGAATGAGTAGAAATGGTCAAGTGCAAGGAGGAAATCAAAGGCAGATGCAGAATGTACCAGTTCAGTAAATGCAAGTGCCAATGCAGAAACAGGTTCCAAAGATGCAGGTTCCACAAGCCCAGATGGTCTCACAGAATATGGAAAACGTAGATTTAATATGAATCAGATTCCCAAAGCAAATCCAAACTCATTTCAGAACCAAAATCAGAATCCATTTCAACAGTACCCTATGTTAGAAAGTGACAGTTTTGGCTCCAATTATTCCCAATGATGGTGCCTGAAGGGAGAGAAAGATTGCATGCTTGGTGTAGTCTTAGAGGTAGACCAGAGTGGACCATTTGTAGAAGGAGAAGTTAATGGCCACCAAGTGTAATTTTTGATCAACACCGGCGCTACCCGATCCACTGTTAGAACAATAGAAGTCCAAGACCTCCCTTCTTTAGAAGAAGATCCAAGTTGTTCGTTTCAAATAAACAGATAACGAACCGAGTTTCAGAAACAGTTCCTGTAAAAATAGGTTAATTTGAGGAAAATCAACAACTTGTCTGTGATTCTAGTCCTGTAACCTTGTTAGGGAGAGGTTTATTGTGCAAGTTAAATTGCACTATTTACTGTACCTTGGATGGTGTTAAATTTCAAGTGCATGATGAATATGCTGAATTTTAAATGGCCCAACAAGAAACAGCTGTAGAATTGTACCCGGTGGAAATAGTTGTATATTTACCTCCAGATTTAATAGAAAAAGTGAACCCAGAAATATCAGACTTCACAGGGAAAGATATCGGACTGATTAAAAGTGTGGAACCTGTCCAAGTTACAGTGAACCTAAATGCTGCATGTCCGAGAATACCACCAAACAATTTGACCTCAGAGACAGTTGCAGGAATAACACCAGTAATTGAAAATATGCTGAGTTTAGGGATTTTAAAAGTAGTTGTTGGAAGCCCTTGCAACTCTCCAATCATGGGTTTACAGAAGCCCAAAGGTAAATATCGGATTGTCCAAGATCTTCAAAAGATTAACAGCATTGTTGTTCCATGTCGTCCCATGGTACTGAATCCAGCCACCATGCTCTTTCAGCTTCCATGCACTGTAGAAGTTTTTACCATTGTGGACTTGTGCCAGGCCATATTTTCTGTTCCATTACATGAGGTCAGCCAGTTTTTTTTCACTTTTATATTTTGACCAAGGGTTTTTGCATGGTGCCGAGTTCCACACAGAGCCCATCTATTTTTAATCAGATCTTGAAAAAGAATCTTGAGTCACTGCAAATGCCTTACAATTCAGTTCTCGTGCAGTTCATTGATGACCTACATGTGGCATCAGATACACAGGAAGCTTGCAGACAGGATACGATTGCACTGTTCAATCACCTGGCTGAGAATGGACATAAAGTGTCTCCAGGTAAACTGAAATACTGTAAAAAAGAAGTCAATATTTGAGACATATCACAGAGAAAGGAGCAAGGAAGGTGTCATCAGAAGGAGTTGAGACTATTCTTCAGATGAATCTGCCCAGAACACAGAGAGGTGTCCAAGGGGCATATTATCAAGAAACGGCGATTAAAATTATCGCTGCTTTAGCGGCAGAAAACTGCCGCCAAAGCGGCGATAATGGGCTTGATAATATGCCCTTGAGAATTCCAATAGAAGCCCATGTTCTGGTGTCAACATGGGCTTCTATTGGAATTCTCAAGGGCATATTATCAAGCTCATTATCGCCGCTTTAGCGGCAGTTTTCTGCCGCTAAAGCGGCGATAATTTTAACGCCGTTCTTATTAATATGCCCCCAAGTGTTTTTGGGAATGATTGGCTACTGTAGACAGTTGATCCCAAACATTCCCCTAGTGGCTGAGCCTATATTGAGGATGACACACAAAGATGCGCGTGATCCACTTCCATGAGACATAGATTGGTTGGAAGCTTTCCTAGAGCTGAGAGAAAGGGTCTGTCATACCCCGGCACTAGGAATGCCTGATTACAGTAAAATGTTCACATTGTTTTGCAGTGAGAGGGAGGGCTGCACTTTCTCAGTGTTTACTCAGATTCATGGAGATTCACGGAGACCTGTGACTTATTATTTAAGTACCCTGTACCTGCAGGACTGCCCAGCTGCCTTAAATCGATAGCTACGATTGATGTCAGTATAGAGAGATGTGAGAACATAGTGATGGGACATCCTTTAACTGTTATGGTCTTTCACTCCATAGAAATTTGCTCATTTTAATGGAAACCCAGTACATGAGAAATAGCAGACTTACAAAGTACGAGCAGCAGATCCTTGCTGCTGAGAATATAATTTTGAAAAGATGTAAAATTTTAAATCCGTCAATTCTGTTGCCCTGGAATTGAGGATTTCAGTGAAGATGAAGTTGAATATGGTTGTCTAGATATCACAGAGCTACGTAGCAAGCCAAGGCTAGCCATAAAAGATGAACCTTTAGATGACTTTGATTATGTATTTTTTGTCGATGGCTCAGGTCTGAGAAATAATGAAGGCACCCTGAGAGCAGCTTACACAGTCTGTACAATTCAAGATGTGGAAGCTTCATGGCTTCAAAGTGTTACCTCAGCACAAGTTGTAGAAGTAATTGCCCTTCCAAGAGTTTGCAGTCTGACAGCCCAATTGACAGTGACTATATTTACGGATAGTCAACATGGCTTTGGTGTTGTCCATGATTTTGGACAGTAATGGTCACAAAGAGGTTTTTACAGGGCTCACACAAATGAGTCTGAAGAACACACTGGATTTTGATGTTGTCAGAAGCTGATACATGGGAAGAGCTCAAAAGGTTGAAGGAAAATGTTTTGGAAGCAGAACTTCAGGGTTGGATCAGAGCAGGATGCAAGAAGAATACAAATGACATTTGGATGTCAGCAGATGGGAGGCCAGTTTTGCCAGGCAATTTATTGTTTCCCATGACACAACATTTCCATGGTCCCATACATCTAGGAAGAGATGCAATGGTGAGATTATTCAGACAGAATTTGTTTGACCCCAAAATTAAGATGCTTGCAGAAGAATTGTGCTATCTATGTGTGACATGTCAACAGATCAGGTGGTCGTTTCAACTGATTGCAAATGGACTTTATTGAGATGCCTGTTTGTAACGGGTTGAGAAATGTCCTGGTTATAGTGTGCATTTTCTCTTGATAGGTGGAAGCCTACCCAACACACAGAAATTAAGTCTCACTGTAGCAAAATTGTTGTTGTTGGATTTGATAACTAGGTATGGATTACTGGTTTCTCTCATATTAAATCGTGGGACTAATTTCAGCAAAAACCTTCTAAGGTTGCTTTGTGCAGCATTACGGATCAAGCAGAGATTGCACTGTACTTATCAACTAAAAGCCTCTGTAATTGTTGAACAGTTAAATCGAACCATAAAGTCCCGATTGACAAAGGTTTGTGCCTCCACATCACTGAAATGGCCAGATGCTTTACCTTTGGTGTTGATGAGTTTCCGAAGTATTCCTGATAGGAAGACAGGGTTATCTCTCCACGAGATATTGATGGGGCGTGCAATGACACTGCCTGCTGTACCTGCAAATACACTTTTCAACATCACAAATGACATTATACTCGATTAATGCAAAGGATTGGCTGATGTGGTGCATTCTGTTTCCCACCAGATTGAAGCTGCTACCTTAAATCCGCAACAAGAACAGTGCCACGACCTTAGTCCCGGTGACTGGGTGTTAGTCAAGAAGCATGTGCAGAAGTCTTGTTTGGAACAGAGATGAAAGGCCTCTTCCAGTTGATTCTTTTCATGAACACTGCTTTTAAGTGTTACGGAGTACCAAACTGGGTACATGCTTCGCATACCCGGAGAGTAAGAAGCCCATAGGAAGAAATAGTGTTCTTTGAGCGAGAACCAAGACCACTGGTGACACAATCATCACAAGTTGGACAATTGCATGGAACAATACCCACAGAGAGATGACAGCAAGAAGGAGATAGGGGTGAAACCCTACAAACGGTCACACAAATCCAGGTTTCTATGATTTCACAAAGTGGCATTGAAGTCTCAGAAGAAGAAGAAGAAGATACAAGATCTCACCCTGAGAAAGCAGTTGAGACAGCACCAGAACAAACAGACAATTCGTGTGAAGGAGCAAGTACTGGATCAAAGAGTCACCCGCAATGCTGAATGGCCCAAAAAGTATGGTCAAAGGAAATTGAGAACACGTGTCAGTTAATTGCATACCACTGCAATTGCTCAGGGGACAGAGTCAAGCAGTGTAAGTTACACAGAAGAAGATTAACAGACACCAAGAAGGTCGAAAAGAGCTTGAGTACCTTGTCTAAGGTATTCTGCACCTGAATGGACATACCGCACAAATCAAGTGCTAAATGTATCAGTGGAAGATTTGATTGACCTGAGTTCTGAACTGTATGAGCCCACCACGCTAAAAACAGATTTGGACAAAAGCTAACTGAGTATGATTTCTGAGAAGAAACAAAAGTTTGAGAGACATTATTAAATAAAAGAGTGTAAAAGACTGAAATAAAGTTTTGTTATTTTAAAGAAGATTCTTCAGGTCCAAGGCTGCTGAAGAAGAGTAGGGATAACACATTTAGAAGAAGATGGACTAGGGTTACGGTTAACTACATGAAGATTGCTGTAAATAAGAGATTGTTGAGGAAACTGACTTGAGAAAAACTAAACTGTACTATTGAATTATTGCTGCTATATACAGTTTGACTACAGACAAGAAGTATTTACTAACTAGGAATAGATGCAAGATTATTATGGTTATTACATTTTTAGTTACAGTATTAGTGATTATAATAGTATTAGTAGAGTTTTATTTCACAACAAATAAAGATGAGATTAGGTAAAAACTTTCTCCTATGACATCTACACACACAACAGATGAGGAAAAATTGAAGGCATCATTTGTGAGCTACAAGAAAAAAGATTATTCAACAAATGTTTATTCTAGGCTAGTTCAAGAATACACACAGACACTAGACACAAAGGACTATTATGTTTGTGCCCACTTACCTTCATCAGCTGCAGAAGAATTGACTTACCACCACATACCTTTGTCATACACCATCACATGTAGGATTTTTCTTAGCTTAAATTAAATTAAATATGGTATTTATTAAGTGCAAACTAATCACCCCTAAGGGTCTCAAGGCGATGGGGGCCGTCGGGGAGATTAAGTGAGCTATTGCCCAGTGTCACATGGTGCTGAGCAGAGTTGCCGCCAGTGATCGAACCGTGAGCCCCGCGCTCCGGAGTCATGTTATGTTATGTTAAAAAGGACTTGTAGAGCGCGCAGCTACTCAATAGAGTGTCCCGGCGCTGAGACAGAAGATACGTGGACCAGAAAGGGAGACTCTAATACTGGGGTGTCGGCCATTATACTGATTGTTGGAACAACCAGGTTTTCAGTTGTTTCATCTGCTCTGGCTGCTGCGCCACACCTCTCCCTATAGCTTAGTGTATAGGCGAGAACACTTTGACTATTTCTACTCAAATTATGGATCTTTCAAGAGTACTATTACAGAAGAGCATGAATCTACACCCAAAGGCAAAAGAAATAGACACAGCTTGGCATTATTTCAGAACATCCACACTTATAGATAGTGTTAAAGCTTACGAAAACAGTTTGAACTGCTTAATGAGGCCCTTAGAGAAAGTATTCATTATGACATTAGAGGGAAGGAGTGTAAACATTTCACATAGTGAAAATAGAGAGGAAGACATTTTGAAAAACATTTGGAAGTTAGAAGAAGATAAATTAAAGAAATTATCTATCCCAAATTAAAATTAGATAGGTGTCAAAAGGGTAAAATATGTGTTTACAGAAGCAGAACCTAACCTAGAAATAGACATGTAAAAATTAGTAGTTGTGAACACACATTTGAAAATTATGGAGGGTACATGGCAAATTTTACAAGTAGGAGAAACAGTCAATCCTGGAGTTTATTTCGTTTGTGGACAGGATGCTTAATTTTCGATTACCAATTGATTGGGAAGGTGTTTACTGCTTAGCTTTGCCATTTCCTAAGATCTACCATGTAAATAGTATAGATGCACTAAGAATGACACCACCACACAGACATACACATAGCATAGGCGATGGAACACAACTAGTTGGAGACATTTTTGGGGCAATCATACCACCACCTGTGGGGATATATTGAATGATGAGAAGAACAGGCAGTTGTCGACAAATTGACAGCCAGTATTTCACGAGTTTTACTAGTAGTAAATATGGAATTAGTGGCTATTAGGTCAATAGTTTTACAAAATCACCTAGCATTATACATTTTACTCGCAGAAAAAGGTGGAGTCTGCAACATGCTGAAAGATCAGTATTGCTGATCATACATACTTGACAAAAGTAAGAAAATTCAAGAATTTGCAAAGAACATTTCTCATCTGAATCAGAACCATTAGAGACTCCTGGGATTTTGGCAAAGGAATTTTTACAATTGGCAGCTGGTTTGCTACTGCTGCAGGAGGGATTCTGAGAGCTATATCTGTGCCAATATTAATAGTAGAGGTTTGCTAAATAACCTTGCTTGCCTTTTATAAAAGTTATAGATATTATTTAAAAAGAAGAAAGAACAAAGAGAGAAACAGACAGATAAAGAAAGAATTAGAATCAAATGATCACATCAATCGGGAATACAAGAAGGTAATGGAATGTGAGAGGCTGAAAAGAAAAAGAACTGACTCAACTGAGGATAAGAGTGAACTCTAAAGATTAATTTGTGAAGAAAGTGTGAGGGAGAATTATAGTGGTGTTTTAATAATATTGAGAAAATTATGCAATTTATAATAAATGTGCAGGATAAACGTGACAACGAAAATATGATGCAACGGAAATATGATGCGTGTAAAGGCAAAAATAAGTAGCCAACCATATTTACTCATACTAGGCCTCAAATGTCTGAAGCAACATTGCCTGAAAAGCTGACATGACTATGAATGTTTAAACATGCATACATTTTTTTATTTTTTAACCTCTCCGTGAATATTTTTTTCATAATAAATAATAGTTGCATAAATGTTTTCATATAATTCTGCAAAATATTTCTAGTTACACAAAGATCACTGTTAACTCATGATCAGTTTTTGTCATTTAATGAGGTGATGAAGAAATTCATGGAGATGCAGGATTTTTAATGAATATGAATGGTCGCTGTGCTAAGTGTTTTCTTTTCCTTAATACAGATGTTTCAACTTCTACATAGCTCATTGTTAGAAAATGATTAAACCTGATATATAAGAATGGTGAAAATGTAGTTTAAATCTGGGAAAGTTGACCTGAATGAGAAAATGACCCAAATGAACTTAGAAATTATACAACTGAATTGCAAACTCAACAATGCTGTTTGTGGACTATTGCATTCTTGTGAGAAGAAGAGGAGTGATCCTGGTCCCATAAGAGCATCAAACCCTGATTTTTCATACTGGAGAAAGAAGAAGGAAGAAACAACATGCTGCAAAAGCTTCAGAATGTGATGTCCATTTCTTTACCCACTTCCATTTGTCCTTATTCCACATTGCTTTGAGACTCTACTGAGTTTCACAAACCTCTCTTTATTGGAAGTTTTGATTTGATTGAATTTTGATTTATTGAATTACTTTATATGCCAAAGCTTTATCCTCAAACTCTCACTCTCTCTAACTAGAACCCTTAATGGGTTCTGATTGACACCATTCATTCCCAATTCTTAGAATAGGGATTTTCTTTCCTTTATGGAATGTGCTTAATGCATATATTATGATTAATCTATTGACTAATGTTGATCATTGATTTCTGTTCATATTTGATTATTTAGATTAATACAAATTAACTTCAATTATCTCTCACACAATGCCAAAGATACATTTGCCTCAGACCAGCAGAGATTAAGAGCGGGAATTAGCCCGTTTGATGGTACACTGAGATTCTTAATTGAGAAACTGATTCCTGCTCCAGCATACCCAAAAGCCTCTCAGTCACTGGAGTAATTGACTTGTGTCTGTGTCACCCACCATAGGGCATGGCAATGAACCATTTTCTGCACTCAGTGCCACCTGCCTTCAGTACTCAGAAAGCAGATCATGAGATATTGTCCTTTGGGCAATGACACCAGGGTATTACCTGCGACCATGACCTGTGCCTATCATACTGAAAGGATATGGCACTGGTACAGCAGGTTGTGCGTCCATATTGCCCACCCAATCTCTAACGGGAAATGCAAATTTCTGTACTTGCTCTATATTCTTATTACGATTCCCCAAAGTGATGTTGATTAAAGATGTGTTAAATTAGGTCACAGTTAAATGCAAACTAACAAATGTATTTCAAACAGTAACTGGAAATGTCGTTATATCATGGCACCAGGAGCAAGGACCTGCACGCATTGTATTCCAGTACAACTATATTCTGGTCTTGTGTGCATAGGTGAATATAGTGTCAGCGGTGTAGGCTAATGCATTTGCATCCTAAATGTGGTAGTCAAAGAACATATTGCAAATGAGATCGTGTTTTTTCCAGTAGCAAAATCCATCCACTTTTCTGGGAACAATTTGCATTGTAGGAAATGGCCCAGCCATCCACGGAAACGGGAATGTAGTATCCCATTTGGATATGGGACCGTCACAATGACTGCGTAAACAGTGAAACCACGGAGAGAGACATTTTGTCGTTGAACCTGTATCTTACCTTACATCATGTGACTTTTGAATGTAAAGTATGACCACATATTGAAATTCACGAAATAGCAATAAGTACATATCATAAAACTTCATTTAATTTTGAATGTTTGTGAATTTTATTGAAATCCGCAAAAAGCTATTTCATGATCTCACCCACCCCTAACTACAGTGAATGAGAAGACTCTAATGTCATGAAATAGGCAACATTATGACAAAACATAGAATTCCGTTAAAAACTTTCAGTCAACTGAAGTTATGATATTATTAGAGGACCTGCAAACCAATACAATATTGTGCTTGTGTTGAGCTACACACTCACATATACCATCCACTAAATACATGGCTCTTGACTACACATATTGTCACAGATGATATTAGCAACTAGATAACTGATGACATCACAGATGAAATCATCCTGTACGTGATTATTGGCATCATTACTTAAAATGCAATTGCAATAATAAAGTACTACTGTCAGTAAGTTGCTGTTGTTTTAATTAATATATTGAGACGACACACTGCTACAGTCAATTGCAGGTGGAAGGCTTTAATATGACCTATAACCTTTGGCCCTGTTCATTTGGCCCTGAGAGCATGGAATAAACTACAGATTGTGCCCAATCACAATGTCCGTACAAGGTTAGCTTGTCCTTCGGCTGCACCCAGGTCACTCTAAATTCAGCAGGTGGCCTAAGGCCACATCTTTTGCACAATCCAGGCTGCATTTCTACGGTCAGCAAACAAATGTGGAAAAGTGCAATGTGATGAGAAATGACATGATGTCACCAGAGATATCAGCAATGATGTAATTTCTGATAACATCTATGAGTGGAGATACTAAAGACTGCTGCTATTGCAGCCACTGGTAATACATATGCCCTTAGACATTCAGGGGCAGATTTACAAGCCCCTTGCGCCACTTTGCGTCACTTTTCCCATGTTAAAAATGACGCAAAAGTGGCGCAAGGGGCTTGTAAATCTGCCCCTCATTGCATTGAACATACAGATGTACCCATAATGGATACATCTTAAAACAAAGCCATATTTCGATGGTCAGTGACAGGATGTGGAAAAAGGGTATTCTTGGAGCTACAGTGATGTCATTATTAATGTCAATGGCAATATGATAAGTGGCGTCACTAGAGATGCCATCAATGATTTATTTTTTCTGTCATCCGTGAATATAGCTAATAAAGGCTGATTCAATAGTAATACATATGTTTACAGACATTAATTTTACATGTGAGGCTGCTGTATCATTTTAACATCTGGCTATCACTGCTAAGAATATGTATATAAACTAGCCTGCATTTCGACTGTCATCAACGTGAGAAACTGCAGCTGTTAGCAGGTTGTTTTGTTGTTTTTTAAACTCTTTTCTGTGTGGAAGTACGCACAATCCACATAGCTTTTTTTTGTTCCTGGTTAGTGGGAGGCCGCAAAAAAGGGTTGTTTTCAAAACCCTTTCCCATTTTCTTATTACGTGGAGGGGGATCTCTGTGTCAGCTGACAATGATCCAGGCTTCTCAAAGTCTTATTGCAACCACACAAAACGTATGGATCAGCTTTCAAGATTCCATGGTTGTAGGGAAGAGGAACACCTTGGGGCAGATTTACAAGCCCCCTGCGCCACCAGTACGTCACTTTTCGTGACGTACTGGTGGCGCAAGGCTCCTCGATATTTACAAGGAGAGGAAAAGCCACCATGCGTGACTTTTCCTCTCCTTGTAAATACCGTCCCTTCACACGCAGCACTTTGCGTTGAAGGGGCGTTCCATGGTGTTGCTGTGGGTGTTCCCACGCAACACCCATAGAACAAGACACATCTCCAGATTTACGAGAAATCGTAACTCTGGAGATGCGTAGTGAATGCTACGCCACCCTAGAGGTGGCGTAGCGAAGCTACACCGAGGAGAAATGTTTTCATTTCTCCTCGTTTTTCCTCTTTCAATGCGTGCTGCATTCTGCAGCACGCATTGAAAGAGGAAAAGCCTGTACTGATTGTTTTTGTGCAGAAAGGTGCCCCTTCCTGCACAAAAACAATCTCCCCATGGCGCAGGCATCCTTGCACCATGGTGCAAGGGTGCCTGCGCCGGCGCTTGGCAGCTGTTTGTGCGCCAGCGCAGGGAGAAGCACAGGAATGCGACATATTCTTGTAAATATGTCGCATTCCTGTGCTCTGAAAGTGCCGCAGCGTGGCGCAGCCAAAGGGCTTGCAGCGCCACGCTGCGGCACTTTCTTGTAGATCTGCCCCCGTGTTTCCTTCCTCTTGAGAAAGATTAGGGGACTGACAATTGTAAAGTAGCAAAAGAGCTTCTGAAACACTGGAAGTAATCTCCAGCTTGATGATGGGCTGTGCAATAAGTCGCTAACTCCCACTCTTCTTTGGTAGGCAAGAAATTGTGCAAGGGCCATCCTGTTTCTAAGCATTATCTGACTGTTATTTTATCTCACTCTAGGCCCTGTCCGCAGGTATTTGCAGATCCTCAGTTCATGTGCCTGACTAAATGTGCTAGACGTTTATCCCACTGAGAGGACAATTTGGATTTCTATTTTTTGACTTGGAAATATTGTCAGTAGAAATGAGAGATACCTTCCACATCAAGAAAAAAGTGACAGTTGTGCCCCCCGGAAGTGATGTGACTTTGTTATTGGGATTCCCGGGCCCCTGTGATGTCACTTCCGAGGGGGGGGGGGTCATGTGACTGTGTTGGGTCATGTGTGCTGTGATATCACCCTGGTGACATGCTGGTGACATCGGCCTCCCAGAAATTCTGATGGCCAGACTACAGGTTATCATGAACGATGCTGCCAGATTAATCTTTAGATTGCCTAGGAGGGCCCATGCCACCCCCTCCTACGTCAGTTGCACTGGCTCCCAGTCAGGCAGAGAACTAAGTTCAAGGGCCTTTGCAACGCGCATAAAGCCATCTACGGCCAAGCCCCAACTTACATTAAAGATCGCTTAACCCACTACATCCCTAGTAGGGTGCTTCGGTCCTCAGAGGCCTGCTTGCTGGCCTGCCCCCGCTTCAGCCTAACTTCCAAAGGAGGAAGAGCCTTCTCAGCCTCTATTCCTCCACTCTGGAACAAGCTGCCGGAGAACTTGTGTAAGGAACACACCCTTCTCCCTTTTAGAAAGAAGTTAAAAACAGTCCTTTTTGCGGAAGCTTGGGGCACACCCTAATCAATAAACACCCCCCCCCATGTGCTAGGGCCTGGCTCTCTCTAACAGCGCTTAGAGACCTGACGGTGATAACGCGCTCTACAAATGCGAATTACAATTACATGCTAGTCGTGCTCATGGTTCTACAATGTGGTTAGGGCTTTGCGGCAGCCCTCAACGAACCAGAGCCCCTGGAGATCAGGTGACCATGATGTAATGTAGAGGAGTACGCCCCTTTTTGATGCTTAGAATACATATATGGAGCCCCTAAGCAGCCTATGCCAAATATAGGAGCTGCTTTTCAGACAGAGCTCGCTCGGTCATTATGAAGAGATACAGCCACCTCATCAAAAAGACACCCTTTGATGATGGTTTGAACACTATCAATATATATTATCGTAGCCTGACACCAGTGGTAATGGAGCAGAATGTACAGCAGAGCTACCTTAAAGAGGGTGTTCATGATGTCACTGGTTTTGACGAGGAGCTCTACCAGCATTTGGAAACTCTCAGCCTCAAAGATTTGCAGCAACTTATATCCCCTATTAAGGGCTCCAGCAGCTGCAGCGAAGCCTCGAGTAGTGAAGCAAATGCTAGAAACAATTTTATCAACATTGAAGATGGTGAACAATCTATAGCAGATCCTAACTCACTAGTCTAGGAAGATATGGAGTTTCTGTAGTAGTTTCTGGATGCTATCATCGTACAACAGCCCCACACAAACTCAGATAACGGTTATGCCTAGATGGACCTCAGCGACTCTCAAGATATCAGAGCCGCTTCACAGTCCCACGAAAAGGACAAGATTAGTTAAAATCATTATAGACTCTTACTTATATCGTATATATGGCTATATTTTATTTTTGACTAATAGTCTGTCTTTCTTTCTTTTTTGACCTGTAGAAAGCATCAGCAAAAAGAGCCGTGGTAGAGGGGATGCCGCCAAAGGTTAACGCCGTAAATTTTTACTGCTTATGCTGTTCAAAACAGACTGAAAGTTCCACAATCTATAACAAAGAGCTGCATAAGAAATGTGTTTGTACCTATAATATTGCAGATTTTGAATAGGAAGCTCCAGGCGTACCCTACAATGCTGTATGGCCTGTTAAAGGTTTTGCTGTGATTGTTTTGAATGTGTGCGTAAAACATGACTAATATAACCTCTGTTACAGCCAGAAAATCAATGCTCCGCAGCAGGAGGCTCACAAGTGTCTATACAACTCATACACTTCAAGAACAATCCATCATATATGTAGCTTGCTGTACCCGCACAAAGTACATAAACTGTTACGGTTGGTTTATGGTTTGTCAGAGGAAAAGAAAAATGTCCACCCTGATATGATTAAGGTCTGGTCGACCACGCTCAAAGAAATCCGATTCTTGAGCGAGCCAAGCTCAAAACTCTGTTGTATGCAAGGTTTGTGTATGGGTTTTGTTAGAAGGATGGCAAAAAGGGATATAGAAAGACGTATGTGCGATATTTATTTTAAAAATAAAAGAGTTGGCAATTTAGCCCCACCAAAACTGTTTTAAAAAATGATGAGTCCCCTGGTAGTGCGTCATTATTGTATTATTTAATGTTACATACTTTTAGGACAAGCATCTAAATGTCAGTGCGCAAGATGCTTCTGAGTTACACCCAGGATACATATGTATTGCCAGATTGGTATATATATGTTCTATAGGTGAAATACAATCTGTAACTCTGCGCTATCTGAATCTTGGTGAGCCGCCCTTTGCGATGCAGTGTGACAGTCCTACATGCATAGCCAACTGTACTATGTAGCTACCTACAATGGATGAATGCAGGAGCGTGTACACATGCCATCTGAGGGAGTTAATACAATCACCGACGACCAGCTTGCATATCGCCTTGGAACGTCTGACCGAAGGTTATTCAAAAATTAAAGGTTTTGTATTGTGCGACAAAGAATTGTACGATCTTTTGAATGCCATCAGTATCCTGAGTGTATAAAGTTATAGGAGGGGTGAGCTGGAAGTCCTGTCTAGAGCCATTGAGTTTCTAGCTGTAAACATATCAAAACTTGTGACGCTGAGGCAAATTTTCTGCTGGGCCCCTAGTAATGTATGTAGCATGAATCATATCATGTATACGTAGTGAAAAGTCAGCAAACTGTCCAACAACAATGACAAGCTGTGTACCATGAAACTGTGAAGTATGCCCTGTTTATGTTTTAATAAAATGCCCTTACACAAAATCATTGTCTTTCATTTCATGGGAGTTAGGGTCTGATGGCATGTCGGGGGAAGGGTTAAGGAAGCTTTATTACGATACAAGTGGGGGCAGAAACTTCAGAAGCGTGAAAGCTCTCTTTCGTAGGGCTCTAGTTGAAAATAAGCCAGTAAACAGAGTGCAGGTGAAGACCTGGTTAGCTGGGGGAGAAGCTTATTCACTCCACAAGCCAGCCAGGAGGCATTTTAAGAGGAGCTCAATGTGCAGCTAGAATATCAATTGCAGGCAGACATTATCAGTCTTCAAGATCTAGCCAGGGATAATAATGGAGCTCAATACATATTAACAGTAATAGATGTAGTGTCCAAGTACAAATTTACATCTTTACAGAAGCACTAAGTGATAAAAGTGGTACTAGCATCACCACAGACTTTAAAGCTACCTTCAGGAAAGGGCGAACCCCTCAAAAATTGTAAACCCATGCCGGAACAGAATTTTTAAACAATTCATTTCAGACAGCACACTGTTCTTCATTTTGTAACACACACAGAGGTAAAAGTTGCTGTTATGGAGCATTTTAACAGAACTTTAAAATCTAAGATGTGGAGATATTTCACGGCCTACAAATCACACCAATATGTGCATGGTCTACAGGCGTTTATAGGTGCTTATAACACCAGTTATCACAGAACCCTCAAAACGTCTCCCGTAGAGGTAATGACGAGAGCCGCTTTGCTGCCAAGGTAAAGAAGCAGGTGATCATGTCAGGGTTTCAAAGTTGAAAGGAGCCTTTACGTAGGGCTACCAGCAGACCTTTAGCGACAAAATATTTATGGTGGAGAGTCTGGAGCTTAATGAAAGCATATATATTTACAGGTTAAAGGACTACGATTGCTAAATGGTGTTGGGTGCCTTTTACAACAAAGAGTTACAAAAGGTAACATACTATCCACACAGGGTGTACAGGGTTGAAAAGATTCTGAAATGGAAAGGTAGCAGGGCTAACAGACAGGCCTTTATCAACTGGAGGGAATGGTCTGAGAAAGTTAACAGTTGGGTGCTTACCTGCTCCCTGCAGGGTGTGTGAGTACGGGTGGCTCTCTGTAGGTGACAATATGGAGACACTGTAATTTTATATTAGCTTGCTATCCAATGCCTCGGAGAACATGTTCCTCAACAATCACATTTTTAATTATACCATGAAACTGGCTAAACCTGTGGACCAAAAAGGGAACTGGGAGGTAGCTCAAACCAAAATCTAAAACCCAAGTACATGGAATACATTTACAATGCTCGAAGCCAAATTTACTATAGGACCCCTTGAGCATCCACGCTGGCTTTTGTCACAGCTATTACCCCAGTGTCGTGGTGGTTTTCAAAGCCATCAACAAATCCATAGACAGCATCAAAACGTATTCAAATTTTCAGCTAGTCTTTGATAATGTTAGAAGGAAGGTGTTTCTTAAAGCTCCAAATTGTGATACAGAGTTTAGCTGTATGTGAAATTAAGAAGAGTGTTAGGAACAGTACAACATATAAAAAGCCAGGTACATGCACCGATATTAATGGAGGCTTCTATACACTCTATGTGTATAGTGACATTGTAGAGCAGCAGAGGATTGGGATAGTTATTCACCATTGTTAAGATGGGTCATGGGGAAGGGGGAAAATACACAGTGATTAATATTAAATATATCAAACCTGACTACGTAGAAATTTCTAAATACCATTTTGACACTATGTCGGTCATGATTATCAATAATCAATCTGAGCCGGTGTAAATACAGAAAAATCAATGTCAAGCTTCATTTAAGACCACTATGCATTAGCGAACATTAAGAAGTCATGGTGATCATGGAAATATACTGCAAACCCGCTCTGTACAGGGACTATTACAGACACCAGGCCGGATATGGAGGGCCACCATTCTTTCAAGGTGCCTTGTTATGTGCGGGGCAGGACTTGGAGGTTTTTTCCGTAGTTTGTTTAGAAGAGCTATGACTTTCTTGAGAAGCGGCTATGAAATTTCAAAATCCCACATTAAAGTGGCGGCCTCGAACATTACTAAGGATGTGATGGGATCTGTGACTTCTGCTGTCACCAAATGCATGAAAAAACAACCCCAAGAAGGAGCAAGACTTGTGTACAGGCCAAACACAGGTATTAAAAGGAAGCAAAGGTCTTTGAGGCGTAGGGCTCTGCCGGCTCCCTATAAAAAAAGGAGGCGCTCTTCAAAAAACTCTCACAAAAGAAGATTTGTAAGGTTGAAGAGAACCTCGAACAATAAGAGAACACCCACTAGCGCAAATATCTTTTAAGACACAATAGCCTGAAACATGTTCTTCGTACATTGCACATTGGGAGAATGCACCAAATGAGAGTTAGACTTGTTTTCTCTAAAGCCCACTCAGACCAGTATCGAAAACTGTTTTTTCATGGAAGTATCGCCTCTAGCCCCTTTAAAGCTGTTGGCGCTGATAGCGTTTTTTCTGTTAGGGTCCACGGATATGTATCTGGTTCTCAGCAATACTCTGCTGCATCTTGTTTGAAAATAGTTAAAAGCATACTGGCCACCGCTAAAGTGGCGATGTTCGCGTACCCCATCGCGACCATGTTTAATCAAGTGGACATTACCGTCGGCGACCGACTCATCATGCAAAGGTATAACATCTATGCCTACAGAGTTTGTATTCAACAGTATTCTAAATTACAGCTGCAATGCCCTGAACACACAGCTTTCAGCAGGGTTCTTTGACAAGGATACTTATGCACATTTTGAAAGACAAGGAGCTGGACAGTGACAATCATGGTTTTGTAAAAAGAGCAAGACTTGCCACTAGCAGTAGACAGTTTGACCTCCGTGAGCGTATACATTCAGGCCTTTTCTTCCAAGATAAACTGCTTATCAACAGTATCGATCTTAAGATCAGACTTAACCGCAGCAAGGACTCATTCTGTCTCATCAGCCGGAATTTATAAACGTGATGCTGTCCATGAGTTTATAAAGAGAGCAAAAGTGTACCCAAACGTCAGACTGGCTCACGCCAAAGCTTTACAGCTATTGAACACCAAGTACCCCGTTGAAAGAGTAGCTCTGAAGATATTCAGAATTCCAGCTTGTACCAGATTAACCTAGCAGCAAAATTTATTTTTGGGGCAACTACTGAAACTTCCTATCATAGGTTGTGTTGACAACACAGCTATTAGTGGTCTCTATACCTGAAACCCTTTCAATTTCAAAGACTACGAATTCAACTATGCAGAGCTGTTCCACGAGGGGACTGTGATTCCTGCAAAACCATACAAACCCAGCTATGGAGACGCTAATGTTATCAGGAAATATCTGCACTTTGTTTTAATAACCGGGAAGCATCTGCATGACTTGGGAGTTGCTGTGTCAAGAGATGGATATGGGACAGGCTCCACGCTGTTCGCTTTCGATCTGAACCCTGACATAGAAGACAGCGACCACTATAGCTTGATCAATAA
This sequence comes from Calotriton arnoldi, assembly GCA_963921515.1. NCBI lineage: Eukaryota > Metazoa > Chordata > Amphibia > Caudata > Salamandridae > Calotriton > Calotriton arnoldi. The sequence continues at coordinate 2,153,638 of CAWUFW010002315.1, read as the reverse complement.
TGGAAATCTAAAAGCAGAAATATATTTTAGTCAGCCCTTGGCTACGAATGTGAACATGGTTATAACCTCTGTATTCAACAACGTCATTCCGATCACCTATGACCAGCAGATTTTGTTTGACTATCTTTAAAATATTGGAATATGGACGCTATTCAGATTCAGAATATCGTAAGCTGCCATAAATACGCTAAGAAATACTTTTTAGGTGTTTTTCCAAGCGATACTCTATCTGGTGAAATAGGGTCCTAAAGACCCCGCAGTCTTTAACTCAGATCCGCAATACATGGAAGGAACTCACTGGGCGGCCCTGTTTTTAGATAGAGACATGGTTGCAGTGTTTGACAGCGCAGCAGCATTCCCCGAGCATACCATCTATATAAAACCTATGTTCATGTATGCAAAAAAGCTGCTGCAAGGGTGGAGTATAACAAAATACATGTGCAGGATTCTTTCGCCTTCACATGCGGAGAGCATTGTATTTGTTTTATTAGTAAAATATCTGAGGGTATGACATTTAGAATTTGTTTTAATCTATATTCAAACGATCTAGATAACAATGATAGCATGGTTATGAAATGTGTGAAAGAAAACTCTAGGTATGCATCAAGCGCTATTAAATCAGAATACGCAGTTTGTCAAAAGTGTAAGGTTGTGTAACACCTCTTATGTGTAATGGTGACTATCTAAAAAGAATAAAAACTTGAATGCCACCTCAGTATCTTTATTCTGATGCAAGGACATACATTTAAAATGTTTTTAAAAGATGACAGAAACACTTTGAAAAGTTAAAAGGTTCATTTACAAATCAGTTTTTTCATAGTATAAGCATAAGTATAAGTATAAGTATAAGTATAAGTATAAGTATAAGCATCACATCACATACTGCCCATTTTCACTCAGATTCTAGAGTAGTGTGGTCCAGGGAGCAGATATTTGAATTAAGATCAAATAGCTGCCGAAATCCAACTTGTCTGGATCCCAACACCATTGAACATTTACAACTTGGCCAGTGCCTACATTGTACCACGTGCCTCTTTGAGTTCGATAAAGAATGGTCAGGAAAAAAATGTAAGGTCACAGTTACGGCCTCCCCCTCTAGAACACTGCCCACCAACTCTAAAACTACTATTGACGCTTGCCTAATTAATTGTAGGTCCTTCCCCAAACACGCGGATGATGTCTGGCTAATGCTAGAATCTCGTGACTGGGATCTTATATTTCTCACAGAAACCTGGTTGAGAGAAAGCTCCAACCCTGACATCAAGATGGCCATCCCTATTGGCTACAAAATTACCACGGTCAATCGAGCTGGCAATAGGGTGGGTTGGCTGTAATTACACGAGACAACTGGGAGATTTCACACAAGAGAATTGAACTAACAGGTCTGATAGAAGCAATGTCCTTTAGCATTAAAATCTCCCCCACCTTGTCTATTGCAGGAGTACTAGTCTACAGACCCCCTGACTCAAAACCTCTTGAGATATGGGAACTTTGCGATGCCATCGCAGATCTCTCGCTGAAATATGCGAATTTTATAGTCTTGGGCGACTTTAATGTCCATATGGACAGCGAACAGTGTACTCTAGCCTCTCAATTAGCCGATATTCTTAAAGGACAAAATCTCATTGAAAAGGTCTCCATGCCTACACACGTAGCAGGACATACGTTAGATCTTATTTTCACCAACATTCCAACCCTTACCACTAAGGACCATATTCCCCTCACGTGGTCAGACCATAGTCTGATACCATTCAACTTGTCCGTGACTAAGGGGCCGAATCCGATTCGGGCCGGAAAAAATACCGACCGACTCGGTACGGGATCATAGTCCGACCGACACGTACTGGCGTTGCCCGACCTGGGAAGTACGATGAAATGCATGTGAATCACGACCGACTCGTACGGAACTCAAGGCGAACGACCGACCCGGACGGAAACAAGCTATCCGGCCGGGAAACCACGCCGAATTGAACCGACCGACACGCACCAGGAATCAACCCGAACGAAAGCGTACCCGCGAACTCCGACCCGTGCAGTACGATGCAATGGGTGCAAAATCAGACCGATTCGCACGGAGCCCAAGCCGTACGACCGACACGCATACAAAACCCAGCCGAACAAACACAATACTCCGCGACCGACGCGTACGCCGCATATGAAACTGAGCTGAAACACAGCGGGAACGACTCGGAGAGGCGCGCACGAGATAACTGCAACGTCCTACTCGGTCAGAAGAACGACTCCTACATGCACAATAATCACAAATGAAAAAATACAAAAAAGAGGGCCAAACAAGCAATGACAAAGCCAATAAATACAGGGGGTGAAAAAAATGGAACAAGAACACACCCCCAACTCCACCTACATAAAGGCCACAAATCCCTACCATGATCCTTTGCAAATTCCACTGACCTGCCAGCACAGAACACCAGCAGACAGCAGACACACACACAGCTCATCCAACACAAAAGCCACACACCATTAGCACCTCAACAAATAGCACCCTCACACACACACAGCAAAACCTACACACACACACCCTCACCTGCACACACATACACATCAATCACCACCACCACCCATCACCATGCCCCTAAAGAAGAATCCAAAGTTCCTAGATAGTGAATTGGAAGTCATGGTAGAGCGAGATCCTGAGGGTAGAGCCACAGTTGTTTGGCACATTGGTCCAACAGACCCCCATGGCACAGAAAACCAAGATGTGGGCGAGGATCGTCGACAGGGTGAACGCACAATCACCATGTTTGCGCACAAAGGAAGACATCCAGAACAGGTGGTATGATGTGCGCAGGAGGGTCAGGGACCTACTGAAGAAGGATTACCTCCTGAGCCAGCACACCGGCAGTGGCCCTCCTGCCAAACCAGTATACCTCAGGCCCTGGGAGGAGAAGGTGCGGGCCATCCTACCACCAGTGAGCGTATACGGACTAACAGACATCCCAGAGCCTGGTGAGTACACAACTAATATACACAATATGGTGTGCCAATACACACACATCACTGTCAAGGGGATAGTCAAACCATGCACCCCTAGCAAATCAACAGCAACCAAAAGATAATCATCCCAAGAAGTGTATGTTAGTCATATAAACACAATACATGCCATGTCATAGTGATATGTAACTGTGTCATGACATGTACAAACCCAATACCAAATAGAGCTAGGCAGTGGCACAAATCTAACTAACAAACACTGTCAGATATTTAGCCACCACTAGAACACCACCTCACAGGGAAGCTCACAGAAAGGAAGGAATCCTGTGTATGCTGGTGAAGTCAGTGTAGCCAAGAGCATGATGGGACTCGTAGTAACAGATAATGGGCAGCCTCACATTTGGACCATCAACACCACTCTGAACCATGCTCACAACACAGGGAGTGGAAAAGGACTGACAATATGGCTGACACTGGGTACTGCTGTGGGGAGCACAAGGCCCTGCTGGGAACTGGGCACCAACAAACAACAGGACCACACTGTCAGCCATCTTGCCATTGCTGTCACACACAGTGAAGTCCACTCAAAAGGAAGGAAGTATGGGTATGCTGGAAAAGGGGGTGTAGGCAATATCATGATGGGAGTTGTAGTCACAGATAATGCTCACCCACACAAGTGGCCCATCAACACCACTCTGAACCATGCTCACATCACAGGGAGTGGATAAGGACTGACAAGATGGCTGACACTGGGTACTGCTGTGGGGAGCACAAGGCCCTGCTGGGAACTGTGCACCAACAAACAGCGGAACACCACTGCCTGACATCCTGAAAGCCAACTTGCACTCCCTGCAATGCAAGCACGTTGCATGGTGGGATATCTGGCTGGGTGGGAAGGAGGACTGACAGCACTGACCATAGTTACAAGCAGCTCTCCTCACACACCCCCTCAACACAAACTCCACATAACCCACCTGGGAGAATGCAATGCCTCACACACCAAATGAAGATACCACAAAGAACCACCACCCTGGGTAATGCTGTGTGAAGCACAGGGACACTCTTGGGACTTGTAGCCAAACAAACGCAAGGACAACACTGTCAGCCTTCCTGTCAGCACAGGCACACTACCCCACAGGGAAGCAGAGTCAAAAGGAAGAAGTACGGGCTGTAGGAGAGTAGGATCTGCTTCACATGGGTACCCCCACTTTTTGCTGATGCTTCACTGTTTTTCGACTTTAGTCTGGCTGGGGCCCCGCTAATCAGAACCCAAGCCTAGCTGCTTCCTCTCTAAAATGGTTTCCATGTGCCCTAGGCACATCTCTGATTGGAATCTGGAGTGAACTTATAAGTCCCTAGTATATGGTATACTATGTACCCAGGGCATAGGTACCTCAGAGGCCTACCAGGGGCTGCAGCATGTATTGTGCCACCCCTGGAAGGCCAACTAAAATGACACCACAGGTCTGCTACTGCAGCCTGGGTAAGGTGGTGCATGCACCCCTTACAGTGGTATAGGCTACCTATATCACTACCATTGCACACACATATAAACCTATAAGTCACTCCTATGGCAGGCCTTACCAATCCTGAAGGCAGGGTGCTTGGTTTTTATGTGAGAGGGTGCCCCTGCATGAGCAGAGCCCCTCTACAGCATTCGGAGTCCCTCCTCTGATGCTGTTTGTGGTACAGCCTGACCATATACTCTTAAGTGCATTATATCCTCGCTGTACAATGCTAACTTTGGACTGGCTGCACCAAAACATGTCGTGTTTGGTGTCAAACATCTTGGAATACTACCCCCCGCCAGTCCTGGCGGCGGGAGTAGCATTCCACCCTTCTAGAGGGAGAGACATGTACACACCGGGCTACCCGGTAACTTCTTTCCAGAGCCCTGGCATCACAAAATGGATGCTGCTGCCACAGACACGGGTCTGGCCTCCTGCTGTTGACTGAAACTCCGGCAGGGGAGGCCTGGACAATAGGTTTCCTGTCGCAGGGAGGTGTAATCACCTCCCCAGACAGGATAATGTGTATTGGGGCTGGGCGGGAGCACTCTCTGGTGCTCAGAAGTCCTGCACTGGGGGCACACTTGGTGTCCCTGTGCATATGCCAGTTCAAACCGGTTGCAGGGGCTACCTGCCCCTGCTCTGGCATGAAACTGGACAAAGGGAATGGGTGTAGCCACCCCTCTTCCTTGACCCTCCAATAGGTGGGTCCCCAGAGTATGTCCAACCCCCTAACTTAGTATAAGTATGGGACCCCAGTCCTTAGGACTTTAGATTTACCTGGACGAAACTCTGATACAGAATCCTGGACCTTCGACGCTCTACTTGAAGATTAGAGGACTGAAGAATCTCCCTTGGGGTCAAGGAGTGACTCCCCTGCTTGGCAGGCACCTAAGAAGCAATTGTCCAGTCTGCATCGCTGAAGCTCCCGCCGGACACCGAAGTCTTTGCATCACCAGAGGTGGATTTCCAGACTTCCCCGAGGCTGCCCTGAGTCTCCAGCAAAGCTGAGGCCCTTAGCTGTCGTGGGTAACGTGGAACCGTGACCCCTGGACACCGAGCACATTTGCAAGTGCATCCTCTTCCTGGTCTCCCACGAAGTTGTGCTTTGGGCTCCGAGTAGTCCCCGCCTCCAGCACCAAATGCACCAAAGATCACTGGCCTCCACTCCACGAGTGTCCTGTGAGCCAGCTCTAAGGGTCGTCCACTTGAGGCTCCTTTGCGGTCGCTAGTCCGTTGGCTAGTGGGCCCTCCCGAAGGCAACTCTTCTTTTGCTTGGACTTCCCTGGTTGCTCCAGATGTGCCCTGACTTACCCTTGCTGGGTGAGTCCCTCAGACCTTGCTGGTCTGTACCACCATCCTTCTTCTATTTCCACGTGACTTGCTGTTGCCAAGGCTTGTTGGGTCTAATCCGGTCGCCGTCACCCCTGCAATCGACAGACGTTGTGGGACAGCTCGAATCCAGCTCCTGGTTGTCGTCGACGCCTCCTGGACCTCGTCGCTGAAGAGTCAAGACGACTGTCAACCTACCTGAAGCACCCGACATCGGTGGGCATCTGCTCATCGCCTTCCTGGTCACTGGCTAGTGACCCAGACTCTGTCCCCTCTGCTTTCAAGTTCTTCAGATCTTCTATCCACCTTTGGATCCACCCGAACACTTTTGACTTGGTCGCCAGCAGCACTTTGCAGCAGATCGCCATTGAAAACGACAATGAAACCCGACCCCGAAAGACACCTATGCACCCGGCTTCCCTGGGTGAGGTAACTCGAGTACTCCGGTGCTCCCGTGGGTATAGACTCTAGAACAACCTAGTTCTAAAAGGGTTTGCTCCAAGTCCTCCTCTAAGTGTCCTTTTTCTTTAAAACTCCAACCGCGACATTCCCCATAGAAGTCAACGGCGGCTCGCGGCTGTGTTCTCACACTGCACGCGTCCCCGTGGGTCCCCTGTGTCACTACCTTGGGTGGTTCCTTGAGGGCCAAGCACTTCTACAGGCTCTAGGCCTTGTGTCTAGCTCAGTCATGGTTCTTATACCACTTTATTGGTATATGGTTTGGTACGCCCCTAGGGCTCAAACGTGTATTTGTACTATTACTGTTGATAACTAACTTATAACTTATGTACTTCAAACTCTAGCCTCATAAAGAGACTATAGACGTGTTTTTAGTAATAAATACATATATTTTGAATATATACCTGGTGTGGTCCTCTTTCATTTGGTCACTCAAGAGATTATAGACTGGTAAAACAAGCTGCTTAACATTCCTTCAAGACTTAGCCTGAAGGCTGCTCTCCATAGCTACCACAAGGATAGCTTTCAATAAAGGTTGTCTTTAACCTATCTCCAATAAGGGGTTGTTTGGACTGGTGCAAGGTGCCCACTATAATTAGTGGACAGCATATACCAGGCCAACTTCTCACACGGGCATGCTGGGAAGGGGGGTGTAGGCAATAGCATGATGGGAGTTGTAGTCACAGATATTGCTCACCCTCACAATTGGCCCATCAACACCACTCTGAACCATGCTCACATCACAGGGAGTGGATAAGGACTGACAAGATGGCTGACACTGGGTACTGCTGTGGGGAGCACAAGGCCCTGCTGGGAACTGGGCACCAACAAACAACAGGACCACACTGTCAGCCATCTTGCCATTGCTGTCACACTCACACACAGTGAAGTCCACTCAAAAGGAAGGAAGTATGGGCATGCTGGGAAGGGGGTGTAGGCAATAGCATGATGGGAGTTGTAGTCACAGGTATTGCTCACCCACACAATTGGCCCATCAACACCACTCTGAACCATGCTCACATCACAGGGAGTGGATAAGGACTGACAAGATGGCTGACACTGGGTACTGCTGTGAGGAGCACAAGGCCCTGCTGGGAACTGTGCACCAACAAAGAGCAGAACACCACTGCCTGACATCCTGAAAGCCAACTTGCACTCCCTGCAATGCAAGCACGTTGCATGGTGGGATATCTGGCTGGGTGGGAAGGAGGACTGACAGCACTGACCATAGTTACAAGCAGCTCTCCTCACACACCCCTCAACACAAACTCCACATAACCCACCTGGGAGAATGCAATGCCTCACACACCAAATGAAGATCCCACAAAGAACCACCACCCTGGGTAATGCTGTGTGAAGCACAGGGACACTCTTGGGACTTGTAGCCAAACAAACGCAAGGACAACACTGTCAGCCTTCCTGTCCGCATAGGCACACTACCCCACAGGGAAGCAGAGTCAAAAGGAAGGAAGTACGGGCATGCTGGGAAGGGGGGTGTAGGAAATAGCATGATGGGAGTTGTAGTCACAGATATTGCTCACCCTCACAATTGGCCCATCAACACCACTCTGAACCATGCTCACATCACAGGGAGTGGATAAGGACTGACAAGATGGCTGACACTGGGTACTGCTGTGGGGAGCACAAGGCCCTGCTGGGAACTGTGCACCAACAAACAGCAGAACACCACTGCCTAACATCCTGAAAGCCAACTTGCACTCCCTGCAATGCAAGCACGTTGCATGGTGGGATATCTGGCTGGGTGGGAAGGAAGACTGACAGCACTGACCATAGTTACAAGCAGCTCTCCTCACACACCCCCTCAACACAAACTCCACATAACCCACCTGGGAGAATGCAATGCCTCACACACCAAATGAAGATCCCACAAAGAACCACCACCCTGGGTAATGCTGTGTGAAGCACAGGGACACTCTTGGGACTTGTAGCCAAACAAACGCAAGGACAACACTGTCAGCCTTCCTGTCAGCACAGGCACACTACCCCACAGGGAAGCAGAGTCAAAAGGAAGGAAGTACGGGCATGCTGGGAAGGGGGTGTAGGCAATAGCATGATGGGAGTTGTAGTCACAGATATTGCTCACCCTCACAATTGGCCCATCAACACCACTCTGAACCATGCTCACATCACAGGGAGTGGATAAGGACTGACAAGATGGCTGACACTGGGTACTGCTGTGGGGAGCACAAGACCCTGCTGGGAACTGTGCACCAACAAACAGCAGAACACCACTGAATGACATCCTGAGAGTCAACCTGAACCCACTGCAAGGGTGGCATGCTTCATGGTGGGATAACTGGGCTAGGTGGAGAAGGATGGCCGGATGTCCACCAAATACAACCAATGCTGGCCATGCACACACCTCAACATTCACATTGAAATGCCCCAGGTATGCAGGACAATGTGCTACACCAATATCAACCTCTTACTGTGACAACTTAGGACAATGGAATGTACATGCCCGCATCCAGAGGTACAGTCACAACTGTCAGGTGTGTGAACCATTGATGCCTGTAGAAACATAACATACAATGTGTGTCTCTTCCAAATACAGGTGATGATGATGGGGACACAGCAGCAGACGAGGAGGAGTCCCTGTCCCAGGCTCCGGGGGACACTGAGCTCACTGGTGTGGAACAGCCTCTGCCCTCCTCGGATGGCGAAGACCTACCTGGCACCTCCGGTGTGAGTCATCATGCAGCACCAGCAGGACCAACATCTGCACCCCCTGCACCCACCCCTCCAACAACTGCCAACACACAGACCACCCCTGCCGACACAGACAGACCAAGGACCACTGATGATAACAGCACAGGGCTCCAGGCCCACCGTGGAGCAACGGACAACAACACCACTAACAACCCCCAAGTGGGCCTTGGGTCACCTGTGCGTGCCACCGCAGGTCCTGCACGTGTCGCCAGGGGTGGTGGGAGGGGTGGTAGACATAGGTCGCTGCTTGCAGAGGGGTCTGGACTGCATGATGACCCACAACTGGCACGCACCCATACCCCTTTGGGGGTATGGGTGCGCTTTACAAGTACAAATTTCATTCATTTCATTTCATTTCATCATCATCATCATCACTGGCATCGTGGTCCAGGCCAGGATCCTCCACAGGTGGCGGACGTTGGTCATCGTCATCCAGGATGAGAGGCAACTCCTTCCGCACTGCCAGGTTGTGTAGCATGCAGCAGACGATGACAATCTTGCACACCTTTGCTGGGGCATATCGGAGGGCCCCTCCTGTCTTGTCCAGGCAGCGGAAGCGGCTCTTCAGGAGACCAAAGGTCCGCTCAATCACTCTCCTGGTCCGACCATGTGCCTCATTGTAGCGCATCTGGGCTGGTGTCACAGGGTTCCTGAGGGGTGTCAGCAAACACGGCATGTTGGGGTATCCAGAGTCACCTACGGACAGACAAGTGCACATTAGCTGAGTTGGAAAAGTGGGCGGTATACTACAGATCCGAACACACACAATGGTACAAAGTCAGTACACATCGACAAGCCAGGCACGCTGGTTCTGCATCTGTGCCATCATCCTCAGGATGCGACTACTCCTCATCACGTAGGCATCGTGTGCTGAACCAGGGAAACGGGCACACACATGTGTGATGGTCATATCTGCAAGACATACCACCAGAGCATTGATCGAATGGTAATGTTTCCGGTTCCGGTATGCCTGCTCATGTGCCTGTGGTGGTACCAAAGCCACATGTGTCCCATCAATGGAGCCAATGACATGTGGCATCCTCCCCAGGGCATAGAAGTCACTCTTGACGTCAGTGAGTTGTTGGCATGTAGGGAAATAGATGTACTGGTTCAGGCATCTCAACATTGCCTCCAAAACATCGCGTAGCACACGGCTGAACATATTCTGTGACATCCCACCGGCAGTCGCCACAGTGTGTTGAAAGGTACCGGTGGCAAAGAAGTGTAGGGCTGCCATTACCTTCACCTTAGGGGTCAGCGCCGTAGGGTACGGCCGGCCAGGTTGCAAATGTGGTGCCAAGCGCACTGCCAAATCCTCAATCAGCTGCCTGGTGAAGCGGTACCGTCGGATGCTGTCACGTTCCACCATCGTTGCCAGGTCAGGGAATGGTCTATGGACAGCTGGAGCCCTGTAGTGCATAGGTTGAGGAAAGAAAGATTGTCAGTCACCCCACATATGTGCCATTCACCATACTCAATTTCACATGATACATCATTACGAGACACAAGTACTTGATGTGTGTGCCGTTCTGTTCGGACATAACTCGCACCTACATGGCCATCATCTAACTTCTCAGTACAACATGTGTGGACAACAGGTTCCAGGTTGTGCTATGGGAAACCATTAGGCTGTGTCACAGTACCCATTTACTGCTGTCACGTTCCACACACACACCACAGTGACATTTCTGGACAGATGCGCCACAGGCATCACAGCTCATTGACAGGTAGATTCCCAGTGACCCTGTCTTGCCACATGGACACTGGCATGACATGGCGTATCATGTACACGTCAGAAAAACAAACACGACTCCCACAGGTAGTGGCCCCTGTCGCCTACGCAGGACAGACATGGACGCCAGTGACGCACAACATCAAAGTCCATGCACAAACAACGTTGATGTGGAGACTGTCTCCCATCGTGCACATGGAATCAGAGACATCGGAAACACAACATGCACACAGACTGTGGAGGGACATCACTATTGTGGCAATGGGTCACCCTGTGACGTACATGCCTTCCCCCATGGGTCCCTGGGGGTATGTGACATGTCACACACATACGCAACCTGGAAATGTGACCATGCCACATGCTCCGAAATGAACTGTTGCACATCACAGTGGTCATGTGCACAACACACAAAGGACCCTGTCCCCATTAACACATGCACAGTCTGGGTGTGGCTGCCCACAAGTGCCACCACAGAAACCACATGTTAACCCCCATACACAGAAAAGGTAATGCAGCCTTACATGCCTTAGGAAACAGTGTGGACTGGGTGTGGTGTTGTAGGTGTGCCCCTGGGTCTCTGGCAGGTATATGTGGCTGGCATACGTTCACCAGTGACAAGCATGGTGACATATGCGACTGACCTGTACAGGTACGCGTTGTACAGCAATGGCCCGATCGGTGTGCCCGGCTGGCCCATTGCATCTGTTGTGAGCGGGTACGCGTTGTATCCCGAAATACGCGTTGTACAGCAATGGACCGATCGGTGTGCCCGGCCGGCCCATTGCATCTGTTGTGAGCGGGTACGCGTTGTACAGCAATGGACCGATCGGTGTGCCCGGCCGGCCCAATGCATCTGTTGTGAGCGGGTACGCGTTGTACAGCAATGGACCGATCGGTGTGCCCGGCAGGCCCATTGCATCTGTTGTGAGCGGGTACGCGTTGTACAGCAATGGACCGATCGGTGTGCCCGGCGGGCCATTGCATCTGTTGTGAGCGGGTACGCATTGTACAGCAATGGACCGATCGGTGTGCCCGGCCGGCCCATTGCATCTGTTGTGAGCGGGTACGCGTTGTACAGCAATGGACCGATCGGTGTGCCCGGCCGGCCCATTGCATCTGTTGTGAGCGGGTACGCGTTGTATCCCGAAATACGCATTGTACAGCAATGGACCGATCAGTGTGCCCGGCCGGCCCATTGCATCTGTTGTGAGCGGGTACGCGTTGTACAGCAATGGACCGATCGGTGTGCCCGGCCGGCCCATTGCATCTGTTGTGAGCGGGTACGCGTTGTATCCCGTAATATGTTGTACAGCAATGGACCGATCGGTGTGCCCGGCCGGCCCATTGCATCTGTTGTGAGCGGTTACGCGTTGTATCCCGAAATACGCGTTGTACAGCAATGGACCGATCGGTGTGCCCGGCCGGCCCATTGCATCTGTTGTGAGTGGGTACGCGTTGTACAGCAATGGACCGATCGGTGTGCCCGGCCGGCCCATTGCATCTGTTGTGAGCGGGTACGCATTGTATCCCGTAATACGCGTTGTGCAGCAATGGACCGATCGGTGTGCCCGGCCGGCCCATTGCATCTGTTGTGAGCGGGTACGCGTTGTATCCCGAAATACGCGTTGTACAGCAATGGATCGAACGGTGCGCACGCGTTGGCTGGGGCCTGGCATGGCAACGGACGTGTATTCGAAGCTTCAACGAGTCTGATGCAGTGAATTCAGTTGGCCAGCCACAACAATGTTGCACAATCATGGGTGTCATGAACTTGGATTTTTGAAGGATGCTGTGGGCGTGTATTAGTGCTGCTATTCCATGGATTGGTCAGATTCAAAAGATGCAAATGACTTGGACCTATCACTTTGGACACATGGGACAGTATCTGCCTCTGCAGCACACATATAATGCTGGCTGTTCCCCTGAGAGCTCACTTGCCTGCACTACATGCTCCAGGACGACATCTGCCACCAACACTGCTGCTGTCTCTGCATCCTCTGGCTACTGCAATGGCACGTACTGTGGAGAGAGCCCCAGCCTTCAGCCTTGAGGAGAACCAGGCCCTGCTGGACAGCCTCCTTCCACAGTACAGCAAGCTGTATGGGACACCAGGGGAGCAGGTGAGTGTGCTGTCCACTGCCTTACTAATTTTGCATGTTGTCTGACTAGCAGGACTTACAGTGTGCACATCACTGGCTAGCATGCTCACTGAGTAGTTCTGAGCCCCCAAAGTGTGTAGTTACATGCACTGAACAGGTACAGTGCAGTAACAGTGCATTCCCACAAGGTTTACTTTCCATGCAATGATACCATGTAGTAACTGCTGGCAAACTGTTCATAGCCATCGTTGCACTGCCTGTGTAAATCATGTGCCCCAGTGATTGAGACATGTATATCCAACTGTGTGATGCACGGATATGTTGCATGTGTAGTAATGGCATTTTCACTTTGTCATCCTCACAGGTTGATGCCCACCAGAAGCAGAAAATCTGGCTGACCATCGCCCGGGCAGTAAGATCCGTGGGGGACTACAAGCACCGGATCCGCAACTGCCAGAAGAGGTGGCAGGACCTTCGAGGCTGGACCCGGAGGATCGCAAGGGTCCAGCTGAAGCTGTCGCCTCCTCGCAGGAGGGGCGGACACCAGACCCTGACCCCCCACATGCTCAGGATCCTGGTGGTGGTCTTCCCTGACCTGGATGGGCAGCTGAAGGCAAGACAGCAGCAAGGAGGGGGTGAGTCCATGACAGCACTGTGCACTTTGTCTGACATGCTATGTGCCCTCCTCTGGCATGGTTAAACTTCCACAGTACATCAGTCTTGTGGTCCAGGACCCATGTCCCTCTATTGTGACATGCCCACTCCTCATCTGATACGTATATGTGTGGCCCTTACAGCCAGGAAATTGTGTCACTTGGGGACTGTGTCATTGCATTTTGCTTTGCTCAAGGTGGGGGACAGCATTTGTTCCGGTGACTATGTTGTGGGATTCATGGGTGGGTCAATTGCTCACACAATGCCCAAGTCCTGACATGTAATCTGGGTGTAACTTTGATATGTGGTCCACTTGCTGATCTGATTCACCACATGTCCCTGGGGTATTTGGCACACCCCCATGCTGTGGGTGGGAACAATGTTTGGGCCTCAGGAGTATGTATATCAAGTGTGTCACACATGCTTAGACACCTGCCTACTGTCCAGGACTCATCCCTCTTACAGGTGGAGCTGGACAGTCATGCCTACTCCAGGGCATACAATAGACTTTGTACTCCCACTCCCGTGGATCATCTGACATGTTGTGATCAGTGACATGTTCCCTCAGGTGTCTGCCTCTGTGTCAGTGTGCTGTGGCTTCGTTGTCAGGACTACTGGTATGTTTGTCGGTTAGGGTTCAGCATGCCATCTGAGATGTGACCATGTGAGACGATACTTCTGTGACTTATAGATGTTTGATCACTTGACTGTGCACACAGGTGTATGCGACTGTGACTTTCAGGCAGCTGTTATTCATTCACAGCACACTGTGAGGTGCTCAGGTTCTGGGAGTTGTGTTTCATGTCCCCCATATGTCCAATTGGCATGACGTGGACAAATACTAGTTCAGATGATGTGGTGTGTGGGGGATGGACATGTGCACTTGTCAGTTACATAACTTGCATTCCCCATGTCCTAGGATTGTGATACAGTGCAGACTGTTGTTGGCAGGCTGCCATGGCCATGTGACTGGAGACAGTGATGTATAACTTTGCAGGCATGCCTGTGTCATGGCATTAAACTTCCTAAGAGTGATCCTGAAAGGGAAGTGACATGTGCAACATGCACCCCATTGTGGCATGGACTATCCGGACATGGGTGCATCATGGTGTCTGGTGCTGGTATGCATCACATGCATTTCTATTTAGACTCTGGCCATCCCTTTCTCTGGACACCTGCACTGACTCAGTGGCAAGAGATGTGATGTGTGCATGTTCACATACTTCACTGTGTTCCCTGCAATGTCCAACAACTGTGTAGGTGGTGCATGTGTCCACACTGGGGTCTTACCATCAGACAGGCACCAGACAGATGGGTGCAAGGGCAGGAGGGGTGTGAGTCCCATGGTTGACCATCAGACTGACAATTGGCTTCTCCAAATCTGTGTGAGGAGTTTTGGCAATGTTCTACTAAGGATGCCAGGGCTGGCTCTGTAAGTGCTGTACTTACTGTGGTGTGTGCGGTCAGTGCAGGCGACTGATGTTTGTCTGTTTCCATAATTGTTTGCAGATACATCCACGGCCACAGGAGGGGACAGCTCCACGGACCAGGAGGAGCAGCGGAGCCAGACTGGGTCAGCATCCAACGAGTGGTCAGAGGGACCCAGTGGCACGGAGGGCGAGGGGAGCCACAGCGAGGAGTCCTCAGCACCATCCACCTCAGCTGAGGACCACAGCAGCTCGGAAGATGACTCCCTTGTGGAGGCGGGTGTCAGCAGCCACCACACCCCCGCTAGTCTGTCTGGCCCCGCCACCACCACCACCAGCACCGCCATCCCATTGGCTCCAATTCCAGACGTCCGTGGAGGCTCCCATGTTCGGGAGCGTGTCTCCTTCATGCCAGGCACCGCACCCCCTGCCCCTGTGTCCCCTGCTGCCCTGAGTGAGGAGTCTGTGTACCTACTTCGGCAGCTCCATGTAGGGCAGACAGCAATGCTGAGTGTCCTCCATGCACACACCACTCTGTTGACACAGCTGGTGTCGTTCATGGAGGTAATCTCGACGGGTATGTCTTCCCTACAGAGGAGCAATAAGTCCATGGACTCCTCCCTGACGGCAGCAGTGTCCCTCCTCCAGCAGTCCCTCCCACCTCCTACCTCTGCCCCATCCACACTTCCTGGCACCCTACCTGTCCAAAGCACATGCACACCTGCACATTCACCCAAGCACACAGACACGAGCAGCACAGACACACACAAAAGAAAGGCAAGACGTTCACATATGCGTCCTCAGGGGACAGATACCACACACACAGGGGATGGGGAACAGACACACACACAGGCATCCACAGTCACTCCGCAGTCCTCCAAATCCTCTCCCTCCAAGACCCCTTCCCTTGCCTCACCTGCAACCCCACCCACACAGCAGGTCTTCCTGTGTGACCTCGGCCTCTTCCCCTCCGATCCTGCAGATCCGGCATACCGGGGAAGAGGAAGTCCACCCACACAGAGGGGAGTGCCCTCGCCCCCGGACACCCTCCCCCAGGCGCAGACAGACTGAGGACCCCATTCGGAAGTCCCCCCGGACCAGGAAGGGCAAGACCCCACCACCACCACCAGGCAGCTCCACCACCCAGTCTCTCTCCTCCATCCCCCAGGCCACCACTCCACAGGTACCACCGCCACACCCTGCCCCAGGTTCCCCCACACACCGATACCGCATCCCCAAACTGCTTAGGCCCTCCCCCCTGCCACTTGCTCTTCCACCCCCAACCCAGACGCTCAGCCTGTTTGTGCCACTGGTGTGGAGACCGGGTCCCCCCTCTGTCCTGCCCACCTCATCTGCCCCCCTTCCACTCCCTTGGAGGCATGCATTGCAGTGGAGTCCACAACCACCCCGTCTGACTCGGGCACTGCAGTGGTGCCGGCCCCCCCTGAGTCAGACTCCTCCACTGCAGTTGCTGGTGACACTCCTGCACCCACCACCCCTTCACTGCCTCACTCTGGCATCCCCTGATCCTGTCCCTGCGGTGCCTGGCCTGCCCCTTGTATGCCCCTCCAAGGGGGATGTCCCCTGTCCCTACCAGTGCAGGCAAGCAATGGGTGACAAGTTGTCACATATCACCCTGTTGGGACTGTATATTTGGACTGGCCATTGGCCTTAGTTTAATTTGGACTTCTGATTTTTTATTGACATTTGCTGAATAAAGCCTATTTTTGTTTACTTGTGGGTTTTCTTTTGATGTACATGATGTACATGGTTATCATCATGCATTTGCAGTTGTAATAGTGTTCAGATCAGGGAAATGAAGTGTTGCAGTGATGGACTCCATGTGGTCCATGGGATGTGTGTCCTGTTGTAGTCTGGATCTATGGCATCCTCTGCTGCAGTCTGAGGGTGTGATGTTCAGCATATGACACAGGGATGTACGTTTTGCATTTGTAAATTAACATCTTTGTCTTACAGTGATGCACATCTGGTGGGCTTACCACTGTTCAATGTTCCTATTTCCCTGACTGTGTGCCCATCTCCACTGGACATGCAGTTTAGCACACCAATGTTGAAGGACTCATCAGTGTATACAGTGCACCTTGCTTGACACGTGTTTTGGGTGTATGCAGATGACTGACGTGACACTCCCGTACCCAGGCTGTTGTGAGCAGAGCCTTCAGTGTGTTGTAGTTGTTGACTCACTGACCGAGTGTTCTGCCGACATGTTTGAGTCGTGCACAGACAAGGCTTGGCACAGCGGACCTTCCACAGCAGTGGAGTGCCCTCATGACAGTGTGTAATCCCGTGACATTGCCTGGGCCCGTGTTTTGTGTTGTGTAAGCATGTCTGTGCGTGTACCCTTCCCTTTTCCTACACAGGCTGTGTCCCTACGGATGTTCCTGTTTCTGATGCTTGCTGAGTTGTTCTGTGTTCATCAAGCATCTTGGACCTGGTTACTCCGGGATGTGGGTGCATGGCTAACTAAGGTTCATCAGGTTGTCATCCCAGGTTGTCTTTGTTGTCAGGGCTGGGGATGTGGGCAAACGCAGATGGGACACATTCAGGATTCCCTTGGCACTTGTTGGTTACACATGTCATGTAATTTACAGTCTATGGTAGCTTTCAGTGATTGTGACATGTTGTGTGTGTGACTGCTGCCACTCCTCAGGGTCAGAGCTGCAATGTTGGAAGTTGTGTACATGTGTTCTTTGTGTATCACCTTGTCTTCTTCATTGGTGTGTGACTATGGCCAGGATCCCATTGATTGTGGTGGATTTCACGTCATGCCCATGTACCGCGTAGTGTGCAGTGTGTCAGACATTCACGAGTCTTGTTGACTGGCCATGTGTGATAGGTTTCTGCACCTTAGTTCCCCCCACCACCCCTGGGATTGTCATGGGTGCATGTGCAATGTCACCAGTCCATGTGAGCTTCACTGCTGCACATTGGTGGAGATCAAGGTGTGTGGTGTTGAGTGTGTGCAAATGTGAGTTGTTACACGGCTAGAACCCTACCTCCATATTGGCCATGGCTGGCAGGCCGTGCTGTTTGATTTGTGCTTGTGTAGGTGTGATGGTAGTTTGTTGCTCAGGACACATGGCTGTGGTTCACAGTGTGAATGACATCTACCTTTGTCATCACAGTGGGATTATCATGCAGGGTAGTGTCACCACAATGTGGGGTCCCTGGGGGTTGTGCTGTGGTGGGTCTGTCTCTTGCTGTGTTAGTTGCTGTTCCTACTAGCTTGTGTGACATGTGTAATTTGGGCTCCCTCTCATCTAACAATGCCTCTTTGCCCACATAGGGGAATCCGATCCATGAGTTACTTTTGTATGGCACTGTATACACATCTGTGTAATTGGAATTCGGGCCTCCTCATGTGTTGTGTGGTTGCCTGGGGACACTGGCACACACCCCCATCACCTGTTGTGTTTGATATGCAGTGTGGGTCTGCCTGTTTGTGTTTGTGCATTTGCACCACTGCATTGGCATATCTTGAGTGTGCCATTGGCTGTATGTTGTTTGGTGGCTTTCCCCTGCTGTCCCTGGGACTCCTAGGTCATCAGTCAGCACAATAATCATGGTTTGTATGTCCCATTGCTGCCATGGTATGGTATTTGTTCACCTGACATCTACAGTCTCCCTAGGATATCTACATTTGTGTGTCCATTGGTGCAGATATGTGGGTCTGCTTTATGATGGTCACTTCTGTCATTGTGTTATTTGTGAATGTTGACAATGTGAGCCCCCATGGGTGATGTTTGTATGCACATGGCCAAAGGTATGTTTTATTTGCACTGCACTGTTTGCCTCAACCAATCGATGTTGCTATGGGACACAAGCACTACTATGCCACTGATGTGTTTGTTGTTGTGTGACCAGGAATCATCCATGCAGTTTGGCTTTGGCAGCTTTTACCCAGACTACACTTCCCTTTTGATCACTGTGGTGATGGGGCTTTGGGCCCCATTGCCACACTGTTCAAAAGGTGCATCAGCTATGGACCCCACACTTCCCTTCTGGTCACTGTGGTGATGGGGCTTTGGGCCCCATTGCCACACTGTTCAAAAGGTGCATCAGCTATGGACCCCACACGTGCCTTTTGCTCACTGTGGTGATGGGGATTTGGGCCCCATTGCCACACTGTTCAAAAGGTGCATCAGCTATGGACCCCACACTTCCCTTTTGGTCACTGTGGTGATGGGGCTTTGGGCCCCATTGCCACACTGTTCAAAAGGTGCATCAGCTATGGACCGCACACTTCCCTTTTGGTCACTGTGGTGATGGGGCTTTGGGCCCCATTGCCACACTGTTCAAAAGGTGCATCAGCTATGGACCCCACACCTACCTTTTGGTCACTGTGGTGATGGGGCTTTGGGCCCCATTGCCACACTGTTCAAAAGGTGCATCAGCTATGGACCCCACACTTCCCTTTTGGTCACTCTGGTGATGGGGCTTTGGGCCCCATTGCCACACTGTTCAAAAGGTGCATCAGCTATGGACCCCACACTTCCCTTTTGATCACTGTGGTGATGGGGCTTTGGGCCCCATTGCCACACTGTTCAAAAGGTGCATCAGCTATGGACCCCACACCTACCTTTTGGTCACTGTGATGATGGGGTGTTATACCCCATTCCCACAGTGGTTATGGTCTGCTTGCATTGTGGAGGCTACACACATTTATGTGTGACACATGTGCTAGGGGGTCACATTGTATGTTCAATGTCATGTTCAGTGTTGTAGGCATTTGTCACAGCCTACACACGCTTGTCATGGTGTTAGGGGGGATGTCATTTTCAGACATTCCTTATGTGGGAGTATGCTGGTTGTGTCATGCATTACGCATCCTATGAGTAGGGGTGGAGGTAGTGGCAGGCATCTAGCCCCCTGAGGGTAGGGATGGTAGTGGTGACAGGCATCCAGCCCCCTGAGGGTGGGGATGGTAGTAGTGACAGGCATCCAGGCACCCCTGAGTAGGGTGGTGGTAGTGGTAGGCATCCAGCCCCCCTGAGTAGGGGTGGTGGTAGTGGTAGGCATCTAGCCCCCTGAGGGTAGGGATGGTAGTGGTGACAGGCATCCAGCCCCCTGAGGGTGGGGATGGTAGTAGTGACAGGCATCCAGGCACCCCTGAGTAGGGTGGTGGTAGTGGTAGGCATCCAGCCCCCCTGAGTAGGGGTGGTGGTAGTGGTGGCCATCCATCCCCCTAAGGGTGGGGATGGTAGTAGTGACAGGCATCCAGCACCCCCTGAGTGGGGTGGTGGTAGTGGCAGGCATCCAGCCCCCTGAGGGTGGGGATGGTAGTGGTGACAGGCATCCAGGCACCCCTGAGTAGGGGTGGTGGTAGTGGTAGGCATCCAGCCCCCCCTGAGTAGGGGTGGTGGTAGTGGTGGCCATCCATCCCCCTGAGGGTGGGTATGGTAGTAGTGACAGGCATCCAGCACCCCCTGAGTGGGGTGGTGGTAGTGGCAGGCATCCAGCCCCCTAAGGGTGGGGATGGTAGTAGTGACAGGCATCCAGCCCCCCCTGAGTGGGGTGGTGGTAGTGGCAGGCATCCAGCCCCCTATGAGTGGGGATGGTAGTAGTGATGGGCATCCATCCCCCTAAGGGTGGGGATGGTAGTAGTGACAGGCATCCAGCCCCCCCTGAGTGGGGTGGTGGTAGTGGCAGGCATCCAGCCCCCCTGAGTAGGGGTGGTGGTAGTGGTAGGCATCCAGCCCCCTGAGGGTGGGGATGGTAGTAGTGACAGGCATCCAGGCCCCCCTGAGTAGGGGTGGTGGTAGTGGTAGGCATCCATCCCCCTAAGGGTGGGGATGATAGTAGTGACAGGCATCGAGCCCCCCCTGAGTGGGGTGGTGGTAGTGGCAGGCATCCAGCCCCCCTGAGTAGGGGTGGTGGTAGTGGTGGCCATCCATCCCCCTAAGGGTGGGGATGGTGGTAGTGGCAGGCATCCAGCCCCCTAAGGGTGGGGATGGTAGTAGTGAAGGGCATCCAGCTACCCCTGAGTAGGGGTGGTGGTGGTGGCAGGCATCCAGCCCCCCCTGAGTAGGGGTGGTGGTAGTGGTAGGCATCCAGGCCCCCCTGAGTATGGGTGGTGGTAGTGGTAGGCATCCATCCCCCTAAGGGTGGGGATGGTAGTAGTGACAGGCATCCAGCCCCCCCTGAGTGGGGTGGTGGTAGTGGCAGGCATCCAGCCCCCTATGGGTGTGTATGGCATTGGTGATGGCCATCCCACCCCTATGGTTCTGCTGTTGCTAGTGTACGTCATTTGTGCATCCCTATGTGTGTGTGACATATTTCGTGTACGTGTCGTTTGTTTGTATTGTTGGTGTTTGACTTACCGTCTGCGCCGTACGCGTCCGTGCCGATCCCGGTAATAGATGTAGAGTATAGGTAGGACCTGCGCAATGGGATTCATGCTTGGATCGTCTCGTTCGGGTTTCTCGTGTCTTCGAGTCGTACTCGTAGCAGGCTTGTTCGTCTCGTAGCCGTGGATCATCTTGTGGCGCGAAACGGAGCTTATGTACGGCTCGCCCGGATGCTCAAACGTCCCGGACGTAGCAACGGGTTCGGCGCGTACGGAGTGCGCATCGTACTCGTCCGGCCGGAAGGTGCTGTGTATTTGCTTCCGTACGACTCGATTCGGCGTTTACGGATCCGGCTCGGGCGGGGAACAGGAGCTGAATTGGGTAAGTACGGCTCGCTCGGAAACTGGGTTGTTATACGCATCGTACTTGTTCGTCCAAACGAATGTTCGAATCGGTCGGGAAACACGCAATCGGCTGTTTTTTTTTCCGGACAAATACTGTTAGGTGCGCTTCCGGCCGGGCTCGGAATCGACCCCTAAGTGTAAGAACCTGGTGAAACCGGTCTATGAAAATAGAAGGAACTGGAGGAAAGTTACACCTGATACATTAGGTCCTGTTCTTCAAAAAACTCCTATAGAACTGACCGGTGAACCCAACCGTGATGCCATCATATTCAATCACTGGGTCACATCCTCCCTAGACACTATAGCCCCTATAAAATCTATGAAACCGACTAGAAACAAACCCACGGCCCCTTGGTTTACTCCAGAACTCTGTATTGAGAAGAGTCTCTGCAAGAAGCTCGAGCGGATCTGGCGGAAAACCTACAATACTGAGTCTAAAAATGCTTACAGAATAGCATTAAAACACTTTCATAGATCAAAGCGCAAATCCATTAGGGACCACACCGCAGCTCAAATTAAATCTGCCAATAACTCCGCAAAAGAAATTTTTAAGATTGTCCAAGATTTTATTAAACCTGATTCAACGCATAGCAAAATAGTACCCTCTACCACCCTCTGCGAAGGTCTCTCAGTCTTCTTTCAAGACAAAATACAAACCATCTACTCCTCATTTCCCACAAGGGAACTAACTACCTCACCTCCTCCCTCCTCTCCCCTTCCTCATACCTGGTCCGAATTCAGTCCTTTTAGCCTGGAGGCTTCTCTTAGTCAGTTGAAAAAAACGAAATCCAGATCTCCACTAGACCCTTGTCCAGCTAGGCTTTTTAAACTTCTGGCCCCACTATTAAACCCCCACCTTAATCTATTTGGAATTCTTCTTTGAATACTGGTATCTACCCTTCAGTCTGGAAAACTGCACTTGTTCAACCAATCCTTAAGAAAGAAGATGCAGATCCGGCTGAATTGAAAAACTTCAGGCCCATCTCCCTCCTGCCAGCACCGGCCAAAATTCTGGAACAGGAAGTACAAAAACAGCTATCCGAATACCTAGAATCCAACAAACTTCTCCATGACTCCCAGTCTGGCTTTAGGTCAGGATACAGCACCGAGACAGCACTGTTGGAAATAACTGAGAATGTCCGGGAGACCTTGGACAATGGCCACTGTGCTATGATCGTGCTGTTAGATCTGTCGGCAGCGTTTGATATGGTGTCTCACATGATCCTGCTTGACAGATTAAGACAACTGGGAGTGACATGGACCACTATATCATGGTTTGGTTCCTTTCTGGAAGAACGGTCCCAGAAAATATTGCTGCATCCTCACATCTCATCTTCGCGCCCTATAGTTTGTGGAGTCCCCCAGGGCTCGGCCTTGAGCCCGACTCTTTTTAATGTTTACCTCTCCCCGCTAGCCCCGCTTATTGAACAACATGGGGTAAGTGTCATCTCGTATGCTGATGATACACAGCTAGTGTTCTCTTTCAGGGATATATCCGAGGCAGCATTCTCTAACTTTAGACATTGTCTGGTCGATATTTCAGCATGGATGACTGAGAACTGTCTGAGGTTGAATACCGACAAAACGGAGGTTCTATTCTTCAATCAGCCATCTCCGCCCCACTCGGACTTATGGTGGCCACCCGAGCTCAATCCCCCATCCCACCCTGTGCCCTCGGCCAGGAACCTGGGGTTCAAGTTTGACTCCGCCCTCTCTTGCAAGACTCAGATTAGCCATGTCTCCTCTTCATGCTTTTGGAAAATGAAGTCCCTACGGAGATTCCTCCATCTCTTACCCATGGACTGCAGAAAGACAGTAGTTCATGCACTCATCACGTCTCAGTTAGATTATGCCAACAGTCTATACCTGGGTCTGCCTGACTACCTGATCAGAAGGCTACAGACTATACAAAATGCGGCCGCCAGGCTCATTAGAAATATCCCAACACGACACCACATATCCCCCCATCTACGGAGCCTACATTGGCTGCCAGTAAAAAGGAGGGTAGAATTCAAGGCGCTAACTCTTGCCTATAGGGCAATTAAAGAAACGGGCCCCCACTACCTGAGAAAAAGACTCTGCAAATACCATCAGACGAGGATTCTGAGATCTAATCACCAAGTACTTCTTGTTACTCCCCGTTTCAAAAAAGCCAGATTAGGTGGCCGGTCTTTTACGGTAAGAACTGCCCATCTTTGGAACTCCTTACCCGAGTTCATAAGGAAGGCCAATTCGGAATCTGCCTTCCGCAAACTCCTAAAAACCTGTTTTTTTTGCCTCCCCTAGCACCTGTAACTCTTGGCAGTCTGCTTCCTCCTCCTGTTCTCCGCAATTAGCACCGGGACATCTCCGCTGGAGGTAGCTGTGCGCTCTATAAACTTCAAAATAAATAAATTGATAAACTTGCTAAAGAAATAAAAGGAGAAAAAAGTAAAAATGTTAACTGTGGCAAAACTATATACAAAAACACAGACACACACATACATAGGTTCAAAAGTCAGAAGAAAGATCAGACATTTAACCCCTTGTATGCTCAGGACGGCTCCCGGCCGTCATGCGTCACGGTGGGCGTGTGCGCACGACGGCCGGGAGCCGTCGAATCCCCGCCCACTAATAAAAAACCCTGCACAGCGCGAAATTCACGCCGCATGGAAGGGGTTAACCACGTGTTCATTTTGGGCAATGTCTTTTTTTAGACTCCAGAGGCAGAACCCCGGTGCTCCAAGAGGGGGATAGCCAGGGAAAGAAAGGGGATGCTGGCATCTTAGGTAGGGGGTTAAAAACAACAGATGTTGGAGTAGGTATTCAGTCAAAATATCGGGTTTTAAATGTCGTGACACAGAAATATCAACAGCAAGAATATTGTGGTCAAGAATATCGACTTTAAGGTAAGAAATATAGATTTTAAAAATATAGAAGTCATTAATATCATTTGCAAAAATATAGTTGTTTAAAATATCGATTTTTTAATTAGTGTTTTCTATTTTAGTATATATTTTAAATGTATGATGTATTGTTTGTATGAGTATTGTTTATATTTTTTAATACATGTGTTACATTTTTAGTCATTTTTAATTTTACTTTAATTACATTTTGCGTTTTTTAGTTCCGTAGCGGGTTGTGGGTTTATAGGGGAATAGGATGGAAAGTAATTTAATTATAATAAATTAATGATTATTTTATATTTATTAATAATTATTTAATTGAGATTTTATAATGTTAATTGTGTTTTTAGTTTTTTTTGGTAAATTGTAGGTTCGGGTTGAGGGGTTTATAGGGGTAAAGGGTGAGAAGTAATTTATTTTTAGTTAATTAATAATTAGTTGTTAATTAATATTAATTAATTAATTGACAATTAATTATGGTAATTGTGTAATTAATTGTAGGTGCAGGTTGTGGGGTTTATAAGGGTAAAGGGTCAGAAGTAATTTATTTTTAATTAATTAATAATTAGTTGTTACTTAATATTAATTAATTGACAATTAAATATGGAAATTGTGTCATTCATTTTAGTTGCGGGTTGTTGGGTTTTTAGGGGTGAAGGGTGGGGAGTAAATTAATTTTACTTACTTTACAATTAGTTGTTAAATACTATTAGTTATTTAATTGATTTTTTTTTTTAATTGTGTAATTCATTTTTTACAGTTTAATATTAGGTGTGGGGATTATAGGTGTAAAGGGTGGGAAGTTAATAACATTTTATGTTTTTATTTGTTTTTAAATTAATAATATTTGTATAATTAATAATTAATTATGCAAATACATTTTTTTATGTGGGTTGTGAGTTGTGTGGTGTTATAGGGTAGGAAGTAAATAGAATAAATGTATGTAATAATTAATGTTTTTGTTAATAAATAATTTCTAATCCCTGAGTACTCATGACCTCAATCCTGACAGCGGAGTACGAGCACTATGTCCGACGCCCGGTGGAGCTGCTCTGTTCAGCTAATGAGGAGATCGGACTTGGTTCACCCCCTGACCGTCACCTGCCCAGCCGGAACTTGGGCACAGTTTCTCCCCTTCTCCCTGTCTCGCCCACCCTCCCCCTCTTCGGATATCTGCCGTCCTGCTTTTGCCTTTTCTCCTTTCTATCCACCTTTCTGACTGATACCCGTTGGAGCTTCCTTGAGAGCTATAGGGGAGACTGGCCTTGGACTACCTCCCTGGCCGTCTCCTACCCATTCGGTCTTTGGGCTGACTTTACCTCTGTCTCTTATTCTGTCTTCCCCCGTCCTCTCCCTTCTCACTCCCCCTCTCCCCTTCCCTCTCTACTGGTCTCTCCTTCTCTCCCGTTAATGTATCTCATATATTGGATGTAACGTGTAATTGTTATTATTGTTGTAACTTTGCTGACCTTATGTAAAGCGCTCTGATACCTACGGGTCTAGCCAGCGCTATATAAAACTGTTTAAATAAATAAATAAATAAAATAAATAAAAATAAATGTATGTAATAATTAATGTTTTTGTTAATAAATAATTTCTAAATAAAAATATTTATTTGTTTGAAAATAATTCTTTTTTTAATATAATATTTGTGGGTATTTGTGATATTTATTTAACATATTACAATATTTTTATTTTGTTGATGATATTTTGTTTGTTTTTAATTTTGAACTGACTGGAGTAAGAATAGAACATTTTACCCCTCCGCAATCCAACACTTTCCCGATTGATGCACTGACTGGAGTGGGAATAGAAATGTTATCCCTCCGCTATCCAACACTTTACTACTGTTGCACTCACTGCAGTGGGAATAGTAATGTTTACTCCTCCCCTATCCAACACTTTCCCTACTGTTGCACTGACTGGAGTGGGAATAGTAAATTTTATCCCTTCGGTATCCAACACTTTCTCTACTGTTGCAGTCACTGGAGTGGGTATAGTAATTTTTACCCCTGTGCTTTCCAACACTTTCCCTACTGTTGCACTCATTGGAGTGGGAATAATAATTTTTACCCCTCCGCTATCCAACACTTTCTCTACTGTTTCACTCATTGGAGTGGGAATAGTAATTTTTACCCATCCGCTATACAACACTTTCCCTACTGTTGCACTGACTGGAGTGGGAATAGTAAATTTTATCTTCCGCTACCCAACACTTTCCCTACTGTTGCACTCCTTGGAGTGGCAATAGTTATTTTTACCCCTCCACTATACAACACTTTCCATACGATTGCACTCTTTGGAGAGGGAATAGTAATTTTTACCCCTCCACTATTCAACACTTTCCCTACTAACTGGAGTGGGAAATTTTTAAGATTTTTAAATAGTTTAATGTTTTAATATATAATATAATATTTTTTTAATAGATTTTATGCTATTAGTATATGTGTATATATATATATATATATTTGTTACATTTTTATATAATTTTAAAATTATAAAATACATTTATTTTAAATACATAAGCCATGACCAATGAAGGTCAACAGAGTCAGTCAGCGGCGGTTCTGGTAGCCCCTAAATGAAATACGACCACAATTCAACCTTGGGCCACCGAACACTCGGCGGGTGCAACCGAGAAGCGGGGGTGGAACCCGTTTGTTAATTGTTAAGAAAAGTTCAGTGCACTCACGGGGCTTATCGCAGGCGTACATCATCCGCAGACGCGTTTCTGGCTTCTGCCTTCTTCAATGCGGAAAGCCTTACTTAATGAAGCTCAGTGACATTTAAACCAACCAGAAATCTAATTGGTGGTACTTTAGCCAATGGGAGAGCTGTATTCCCCAGAGGCCGGTGGTGGGGTGCCCGCACTTCCGGCACGATATGTTATTATCCGGGCCTTAATGCTCCATACCGTGCTTTCGAAGTGCCACTGCCACCGCCTCCAATCACAGTCACTGTGCTTCCATACCCCTCGCCTGCCGCTGGATGTTATGTCTGACTTCCCTGTGGGTGTCCTTCTTATGGTAGGGCACCCTGGCTTTGTATAAGCCATGACCACCGAGGGTCAACAGAGTCAGTCAGCGGCGGTTCTGGTAGCCCCTAAATGAAATATGACCACAATTCCACCTTGGGCCACCGAACCCTCGGCGGGTGCAACCGAGAAGCGGGGGTGGAACCTGTTTGTTAATTGTCAAGAAAAGTTTGGTGCACTCACTGGGCTTATCGCAGGCTTACATCATCCGCAGATGGGTTTCTGGCTTCTGCCTTCTTCAGTGCGGAAAGCCTTAATTAATGAAGCTCAGTGACATTTAAACCAACCAGAAATCTAATTGGTGGTTCTTTAGCCAATGGGAGAGCTGTATTCCCCAGAGGCCGGCGGTGGGGTGTCCGCACTTCCTGCACGATACGTTGTTATCCGGGCCTTAATGCTCCATTCCGTGCTTTCGAAATGCCACTGCCATCACCTCCAATCACAGTCCAAGGTGGAATTGTGGTCGTATTTCATTTAGGGGCTACCAGAACCGCCGCTGACTGACTCTGTTGACCTTCGGTGGTCATGGCTTATACAAAGCCAGGGTGCCCTACCATAAGAAGGACACCCACAGGGAAATCAGACATAACATCCAGCGGCAGGCGAGGGGAATGGAAGCACAGTGACTGTGATTGGAGGCGGTGGCAGTGGCATTTCGAAAGCACGGAATGGAGCATTAAGGCCCGGATAACAACGTATCGTGGGGGAAGTGCGGACACCCCACCGCTGGCCTCTGGGGTATACAGCTCTCCTATTGGCTAAAGTACCACCAATTAGATTTCTGGTTGGTTTAAATGTCACTGAGCTTCATTAATTAAGGCTTTCCGCACTGAAGAAGGCAGAAGCCTGAAACGCGTCTGCGGATGGTGTAAGCCTGCGATAAGCCCCGTGAGTGCACCAAACTTTTCTTAACAATATATATATATATATATATATATATATATATATATATATATATATATATATATATATATATATTAATTATTATATATATATGTTTAACTTTTTTAAATTAAGATTATTTGTTATATTTGTAAAAATCTATATTAAATCTAATTTATTTTTTGAATTAATTTTATTCTTTAATATATTTAATATTTATTAATTTATTTTATATATATAAAAAACTGTCTTTTGTACAACTATATTTATGACATCGATTTTTCTTCTCGATATTTTTGTACTTACAATTATAAGTATAGGATGTAGATATTTTTACATCGATATTTTAGTCACAATATTTTTGTATGGAGATATTTTGGGTGTCGATATTTTGTCAGTGTACCGTTGAAATACTTGGGGGGCTGTAAGTCAGATCTTTCAAACTTTCAAGCAGCTGCCTGTGTTCAGTATTACCGGCGATCATCAATGGAATGTTGAGTTCCACAGATGCTCACAAAAACTGTTCCCAACCTCTAGGTGCTTTCTGGAGCGATAATGTTTTGGGTGCAAAAGACCTTTGACTAGGTCATACATTTGGGATCCAACAACTGGTTGACCATTTTAGAGGAATTCGCCTCTCTCATTCCAAAAGGACAGGTCTTTAGAAGTTGGTATTTTATTTAGCAACATTTCGCGGTCCCACTGTACCTTTAACTTATATTTTTTAAAAGTTCTTCAACAATGATGTGTGAGGATGGAAGTGGTTCTTGGAGCATTAAAGGGGGTGTTGGAGGCTGTTCCATGTCAGGGGCATATAGAGTAAACCTGTTTTTTCAGCATTCCCTTGCTTATAATATTTTAAAAGGTTTGAAGAGCACTGGAGTATAGACCTGTTTTTTTAATCAGTATGGTTCAAAATGTCTTTAATCTCGACATCCAGGTTCTGAGTCTTATTTTTCCGGATATCCCAGGCATTGCCTGTAGACGTCTCCAACTGTTCCAGCTGCTGCCGTGAAACCAAGTACCACTGGGCATAATCCATCAGTCCCCGGTTAGGAGACTGGTAATTAGTGGTATAGCTATGCCCAACAAAGAACCTATAAAACCACCCGACTGATTTATCAGTTTCTTCTTAGAAATGAAGGGAAGCCCTTTCATTACTGAGCTTCTTGATAAGGTGGTGCTTCTTCTTCAAAACACGGAACTGGCGCTCTGATAAAGGGACATTACCTTTTAGGGTGTTTAGAGCAATTTCTGAAATGGCAGCCACTAAATTTTCTGAATCCACACACAGGATGGCCTTTCTTTGCTGGGGGATAGCAGTGACTAGCATTTTGAGGAGGGCTAGATTACGGCATAGACGCGTCAACATGGTCAATACGGGTATTATAAGGTCTAGAGTGCAAATGTTATGGGAGGCTTTTTAACGATTCTTTTGCTAGCCTTTGGGCGTGGTTTTAAGCGTGTAAGTGATGGGGAAATGGGTGGGGAAACACCAGCACACAGTATGTAGTCTTCTAGAGTATTGGGTTTTAAGTCTACCAGTAAGTAACTGTGGGGTTTCTCGGTAGCATTGTTAAAGGCTTCCAAGAAGAACTGGGTGTTTCCGGGGTACATCTGTTTAGCTTTAAGGGATATCTGTTGTTTGTCTCTGGGTTTATAAATCAAACCAGGTATGGGGTGTCTAGAGCTATAGAACAACTGCTCTTACTCTTGTAAAACAAGTTCTGCACGATGTAACATATGCCTAGATTGCGGTGGTGTGAATATTGAGTAAAAGCTTTCTCTACCGCAGGGTGATCCCCACCTTTGCTCATAAGGTCATCTACAATCACCATGTTTACAAGGCCTGTAGGTAACAATGCATCGTCGTTGAGATTATTTGGTATTCCTTCTATAAATTTGATGTGTGGGAACCTTAGGGATAGTTCCGTATAAAGATTTTACCACCACGAATAAAGCCAAACAATATTGTTAGAGTTTTGGGATAAAACACTGGGAACATTTTCTAATTGTGTCTTTATAAAATAGCTTTTACCGCAATTTGAGGGGCCTGTCAAAATGCAGTAGAACAGGTGCTGCACCTGGTGTCTGTATGCAGGATTACGAGACTATAATGCAACTTTAATAACCATATGGTAGGGTTTTGTAGTCTTCAGTCAGGACCCTTCTATCAAACTTCTATCAAACACTACGCGCAAGGTTTACAAAATGGCTGGGTTGTAATTTCCCAGTGTTTTTTGGACTGGACTATGCTAGGTTGCTTTTACAATGATTGTTTTATCATTTTAATGGGACTGGGTGACTTAAACTCAACTATGTATTCATCCTTTTCTAGCTTGCTGGTCAAATCAACGAGATAATCACAGAGGGGTCGATTCCGATTTGGGCCGGAAAAAGCACCGACCGACTCGGATCCGGAAATAATACCGACCGACACGTACCCGTGGCGCCCGACACGCCAAGTACGATGCAAGGCGTGAAAACTCCGACCGACACGTACCGAAACCAAGTCGACCGACCGAGCCGCACGGAAAACAGCAATCCGGCCGGAAAAACACGCGAATCCAACCGACCGACACGCACCCGGAACAAATCCGACCGAAACGTACACGCGAACTCCAAACCGCAAAGTACGATGCAAGGCGCGAAAACCACGAGCGAGTCGGACGGAGGCCAAGCCGCACGACCGACACGCATACAAAACCGAGCCGAAGCAACACAAAACACCGCGACCGACGCGTACGCAGCATAGAAAACTGCACAAACACAGCGCGAACGAAACGGAGAACACCGTACGAGACAAATGCAGGGTCCGACTCGGTCACAAGAACGTTTCCAACATACACAAACAGCACAAAGGAAAAAACACCCAAAAAAAGGCCAAACAAGCAATTACCAAGCCAATAAATACTGGGTGGGGTGGGGACAGAGAACAAAGACACACCCACAACTCCACCTATATAAAGGACACAAATCACAACCATGAGCCTTTGCAAATGCCATTCCACTGCCAGCACCCAAGAGAAAGCAACCACACACCCACAGCTCATCCCTCACACAAGCCACACACCATCAGCACACCAACAAATACCTACCTCACATACACCCAGCAAAACACACACTCACACACCCTCACCTGCACACCAACACACACATCACTCACCATCACCACCCATCACCATGCCCCCCAAGAAGAATCCCAAGTTCCTAGATAGTGAATTGGAAGTCATGGTAGACGAGATCCTCAGGGTAGAGCCACAGCTGTTTGGCACACTGGTCCAACAGACCCCCATCTCCCAGAAAACCAAGATGTGGGAGAGGATCATCAACAGGGTGAACGCACAATCACCATGTCGGCGCACAAAGACCGACATCCAGAACAGGTGGTATGACGTGTGCAGGAGGGTACGGGACCTGCTGAAGAAAGACTACATCAACAGCCAACACACCGGCAGTGGCCCTCCTGCCAAGCCAATATACCTCAGGCCCTGGGAGGAGAAGGTGCGGGCCATCCTTCCGCCAGTGAGCGTATATGGACTAGAGGACATCCCAGAGCCTGGTGAGTACACAACAAATGTACACAATATACTGCCACAAAACACACACATCACTGTCAAGGGAGAGTCAAATCATGCACTCATAGCAATTACACAGCAACCAGAACAGAATCATCCCAAAATGTGTATGTCAGTCAGATAAACACAACACATGCCATCAAAAAAGTCACATCCAACTGTGCCAACACATGTACAAACACAACTACAACTACAGCTAGGCAGTGGCACAAATAGAACTAACAAACACATCCACACATGTAGCCACCACAACAACACCTACACACAGTGAAGACCACTCAAAGGAAGGAATCCTGTGTATGCTGGCCAAGTCAGTGTAGCCAATAGCATCATGGGAGTCGCAGTCACACATATTGCCCCCCACAACTGTCCCATCAACACCACCCTGAACCATGCTCACATCACAGGAAGTGGAGAAGGACTCACAAGATGGCTGACACTGGCTACTGCTGTGGGGAGCACAAGGCCCTGCTGGCAACTGTGCACCAACAAACAGCAGGACACCACTGAATGACATCCTGAGAGACAACTTACACTCCCTGCAATGCAAGCACGTTCCATGGTGGGATATCTGGCTAGCTGGGTGGGAAGGGGGACTTGCAGCACTGACCATAGTCACAAGCACCTCCCCTCACCCCCCCAACACAAACTCCACAGAACCCACCTGGTAGAATGCAATGCCCCCATCCTAACACAAGATCCCACAAAGAACCACCACCCTGGGTTATGTTGTGTGAAGCACAGGGACACTCTTGGGACTTTTAGCCAAACAACTGCCAGGACAACACTCCCAGCCATCCTGTCAGCACAGCCAGCCCACCCCACAGGGAAGGAGAGTCAAAAGGAAGGAAGCATGGGCATGCTGGGAAGGGGGTGGAGGCAATAGCATGATGGGAGTCGTAGTCACTGATATTGGTCACCCCCACAACTGTCCCATCAACACCACCCTGAACCATGCTCACATCACAGGAAGTGGAGAAGGACTCACAAGATGGCTGACACTGGCTACTGCTGTGGGGAGCACAAGGCCCTGCTGGCAACTGTGCACCAACAAACAGCAGGACACCACTGACTGACATCCTGAGAAACAACTTACACTCCCTGCAATGCAAGCACGTTCCATGGTGGGATATCTGGCTAGCTGGGTGGGAAGGAGGACTTGCAGCACTGTCCATAGTCACAAGCACCTCCCCTCACACACACCCCAACACAAACTCCACAGAACCCACCTGGTAGAATGCAATGCCCCCATCCTAACACAAGATCCCACAAAGAACCACCACCCTGGGTTATGTTGTGTGAAGCACAGGGACACTCTTGGGACCTCTAGCCAAACAACTGCCAGGACAACACTCCCAGCCATCCTGTCAGCACAGCCAGCCCACCCCACAGGGAAGCAGAGTCAAAAGGAAGGAAGCATGGGCATGCTGGGAAGGGGGAGGAGGCAATAGCATGATGGGAGTCGTAGTCACAGCTCTACATCCCCCACCACATGGCCCAGCAAGCTCACACTCACGCATGCACATCCCACAGAGAGTGGAAAGGCCCATCAAAGATGTCTGACACTGTTGCTGTGTCGTGGGGAGCACAAGGGCATGCTGGGTACTGCACACCAACCAACAGCAGGACACCACTGTCAGCCATCTTGCCATTGCTCTCACACCCACACACACTGAACTCCCCACAAAAGCAAGTAAGTATGGGAATGCTGGGAAGTGGGGTGGAGGCAATAGCATGATGGGAGTCGTAGTCACAGACATAGCTCACCCCCACAACTGTCCCATCAACACCACCCTGAACCATGCTCACATCACAGGAAGTGGAGAAGGACTCACAAGATGGCTGACACTGGCTACTGCTGTGGGGAGCACAAGGCCCTGCTGGCAACTGTGCACCAACAAACAGCAGGACACCACTGAATGACATCCTGAGAGACAACTTACACTCCCTCCAATGCAAGCACGTTCCATGGTGGGATATCTGGCTAGCTGGGTGGGAAGGGGGACTTGCAGCACTGACCATAGTCACAAGCACCTCCCCTCACACCCCCCCAACACAAACTCCACAGAACCCACCTGGTAGAATGCAATGCCCCCCATCCTAACACAAGATCCCACAAAGAACCACCACCCTGGGTTATGTTGTGTGAAGCACAGGGACACTCTTGGGACTTGTAGCCAAACAACTGCCAGGACAACACTCCCAGCCATCCTGTCAGCACAGCCAGCCCACCCCACAGGGAAGCAGAGTCAAAAGGAAGGAAGCATGGGCATGCTGGGAAGGGGGTGGAGGCAATAGCATGATGGGAGTCGTAGTCACTGATATTGGTCACCCCCACAACTGTCCCATCAACACCACCCTGAACCATGCTCACATCACAGGAAGTGGAGAAGGACTCACAAGATGGCTGACACTGGCTACTGCTGTGGGGAGCACAAGGCCCTGCTGGCAACTGTGCACCAACAAACAGCAGGACACCACTGAATGACATCCTGAGAGACAACTTACACTCCCTGCAATGCAAGCACGTTCCATGGTGGGATATCTGGCTAGCTGGGTGGGAAGGGGGACTTGCAGCACTGACCATAGTCACAAGCACCTCCCCTCACACCCCCCAACACAAACTCCACAGAACCCACCTGGTAGAATGCAATGCCCCCATCCTAACACAAGATCCCACAAAGAACCACCACCCTGGGTTATGTTGTGTGAAGCACAGGGACACTCTTGGGACTTGTAGCCAAACAACTGCCAGGACAACACTCCCAGCCATCCTGTCAGCACAGCCAGCCCACCCCACAGGGAAGCAGAGTCAAAAGGAAGGAAGCATGGGCATGCTGGGAAGGGGGTGGAGGCAATAGCATGATGGGAGTCGTAGTCACTGATATTGGTCACCCCCACAACTGTCCCATCAACACCACCCTGAACCATGCTCACATCACAGGAAGTGGAGAAGGACTCACAAGATGGCTGACACTGGCTACTGCTGTGGGGAGCACAAGGCCCTGCTGGCAAATGTGCACCAACAAACAGCAGGACACCACTGAGTGACATCCTGAGAGACAACTTACACTCCCTGCAACGCAAGCACGTTCCATGGTGGGATAACTGACTGGCTGGGTGGGTGGGAAGGAGGGCCGGCTGTCAACCAAACACAACCAATGCAGACCATGTTCACACCCCAGAAAATACATAGAAATGCCCAAATAATGCAGGACAATGTGCCACACCAATATCAACCCCTGACTGTGACGACTTAGGACAATGCAATGTACAGGCCCGCACCCAGAGGCACAGTCACAACTGTCATGTGTGTCAACCATTGATGCCTGCAGAAACATAACATACATTGTTTGTGTCTCCCAAAAACAGGTGATGATGGGGACACAGCAGCAGACGCTGAGGAGTCCCAGTCCCAGGCTCAAGAGGATGCCGAGCTCACTGGCGTCGTACAGCCTCTGTCCTCCTCGGACGATGAAGAACAACCTGGCACATCCGGTGCAAGTCAACATGCAGCACCAGCAGGACCACCAGCTGCAGCACCAGCAGGACCACCAGCTGCACCCCCTGCACCCACCCCTCCAACGACTGTCACCACGAATACCATCCCTGCCGACATGGACAGAACAAGGAGCAACACCAGCACAGGGACCCTGGACCAACCTGGGGCCATGGACACCACCACCACCACCAACCCCCAAGGTGGACCAGGGTTATCTGTGTGTGCCACTGCACACACTGCACATGTCAGCAGGGGTGGTGGGAGGGGTGGGAGACAGAGGTCGCTGCTTGCAGACGTTGCTGGTGTGCATGATGACCCACAACTGGTACGCATAGCTGATGCGTACCAGTCCAGCACCGGAGAGCTCAGCCAGGTAGTGGGGCTCCTCAGAGACATGAAACAGCAGCAGGCTGCCCATCATGCCCGCTTGGACTCCCACATGTCCCACGTGGAGTCACACATGTCCCGTGTGGACTCACACATGTCCCGCGTGGAGTCCAAGTGGGATGCACTGCATGAGATGACGGCGGTGCACAGGGACATTTTACAATGCCTCCGCCAGATGAACAGCAACCAGTCCACACCTCCCTGTGTGCCAACAACATCTGGTGCCGAACAAACTGCAACTGCCACAGGGAGGGAGGAGGACTCTGGCGGAGAGTCCCCTGCACCGCAGCAGCCTGTACTTGAGGGGCCCCCTCCCAAGAAGAGGGGTCGTCCGAGGAGAGAAAAGTGAGAGGCCGATGGCCAAGCGCAACTCCCAGGAAGCCTGAACCTGTTCTGGATGTTCGCCTTTGTGCACAGACTGTTCACCCTGTTGACGGCAACACTACTCCCACACATTGCATGGGGAGTACAAGCTGGACCAATGTGTCAGACAACTGTGGCCCCGATACTGGGGATCCTGTCTACCAGGACTTTCAATTCACCTATAGGAACTTGGGATTGCAAGATTTATGTACAGCACTACCCATCCTATGCACTATTAACACAAATGTATCACAATAAACACACTAATACACCATACTTGCCTCTGTCGTGATTCCAACGTGGGTGCTGTTATGGGGATGATGAACTGCAAAATTACACTGTGTATGCGAACTGCAACAGCAAGGACAACACAGGCATGTGAGTACAGGCAACGTGACACACATGAGGGAGACACACCACCAGGGCTACACAACACATACACACCTAGGCCATCTGACTCATTGCCTACACTGATGTTGCCAGGGAAGACGGTGCAATGCACAGACACCACACCCATTCCCAGTTGTAGTCAAGTAGCCCACAGGTGCAGTAAGCAAATGGCAGTCAAATGTGTGACCACAGACAACGCACATCACAAAGTGAAGCACAGGTTTATTACACAGTTGCAACATGTCGTAACCACTACAGATGCAAGGTAATCCCACCTGGCAGCGGGCACACAGTCAACAACTGTAGACGGAAGGAAGTCCATGGGTGTGGCGCACATCACCTGTAGGGACACAACAGCTACCAGCCTGGATGTGCAATCACGTCGTCGGTGGACACAGTTGACCAAACGAATCTGAAAGTACCCTGTGAAGGACAGAAATGACACACAGTCAAAAGCAATGGAGTACAGGACAGAACAGCAAAACTCATGCACAATACATGTTACAAGATACCCACCCAGAACCAAGTTAGCATGTCAACACTGTTGGGGAGTACAGCCCACCTGTTAGCACACATCGCAACACACATCCAGTCAAGTAGCCCATGGACACACTCCAACAGCACCAGAGCACCACCCACACATCATGCCAACTCACATCATTGACATGACACCTCAGGATACTCACATTCAGCTAAAGAAGTTGGTGATGAGCTGTGTGCGGACATCACCATCATCATCATCATCATCGTCACTGGCATCGTGGTCCAGGCCAGGATCCTCCACAGGTGGCGGATGTTGGTCATTGTCATCCTGGATGAGAGGCAACTCCTTCCGCACTGCCAGGTTGTGGAGCATGCAGCAGACGATGATAATCTTGCACACTTTCGCAGGGGCATATGGGAGGGACCCTCCGGTCTTGTCCAGGCAGCGGAAGCGGCTCTTCAGGAGACCAAATGTCCGCTCAATCACTCTCCTGGTCCGACCATGTGCCTCATTGTAGCGCATCTGGGCTGGTGTCACAGGGTTCCTGAGGGGTGTCAGCAACCACGGCATGTTGGGGTATCCCGAGTCACCTACGGACAGACAAGTGCACATTAGCTGACTTGGAAAAGTGGGCGGAATACTACAGATCAGATCACACACAATGGCACAAAGTCAGTACACACCGACAAGCCAGGCACGCTGGTTCTGCATCTGTGCCATCATCCTGGGGATGCGACTACTCCTCATCACAAAGGCATCGTGTGCTGAACCAGGGAAACGGGCACACACGTGTGTGATGGTCATGTCTGCAAGACACACCACCAGTGCATTGACCGAGTGGTAGTGCTTGCGGTTCCTGTAGGCCTGCTCCTGGGCCTGTGGTGGTACCAAAGCCACATGTGTCCCATCAATGGAGCCAATGACATGCGGCATCCTCCCCAGGGCATAAAAGTCACTCTTCACGTCAGTGAGTCGTCGCAGTCTAGGGAAATAGATGTACCGGTTCAGGAAGAGCAACATTGCCGCCAAAACATCGCGGAGCACACGGCTCAACATGGTCTGTGACATCCCACCAGCAGTCGCCACAGTATGTTGGAAGGTACCAGTGGCAAAGAAGTGTAGGGCTGCCATCACCTTCACCTTGGGGGTCAGCGCTGTAGGATACGGCCGGCCAGGCTGCAAATGTGGGGACAACTGCACTGCCAAATCCTCAATCAGCTGCCTGGTGAAGCGGTACCGTCGGATGCTGTCCCGTTCCACCATCGTTGCCAGGTCTGGGAATGGTCGATGGACAGCAGGAGCCCTGCAGTGCAGAGGAGAAGTAAGCAAGATTGTCAGTCACCCCACATATGCGGCATTGAACACACTCAAGATCCCAACATACATCATTATGAGGCACAACTACATGAAGTGTGCAGTACCGGAAGGACATGTATGGTACATACATGGCCAACATCTGTCAACACGGTCCAACAGGTGGCATCAATTAGTCCCAGGTTGGCCCATTGGATATCATGAGGCCGTGTCACAGTTCCCATCTCCTGCTGCCGTGTCACAATAACCCCCCACAGTGACATGTGAGGACAGATGTGCCCCAGGCACCACAGCTCAACGACAGGTACATTCCCAGGGACCCTGTAATGCCACATGGACACTGGCATTACATGGAGTATCATGTATACACCACAGCAAAACAACCATGACCCCCACAGGTAGTGGCCCCACTTGCCACGGCAGGACAGACATGGACGTCTGTGACACACACACGCACAACATCAAAGTCCATGCACACACAACGTGGATGTGGAGACTGTCTCCCATTGTGCACATGAAATCAGAGACATTGTAAACACTACATGCACAAAGACTGTGGAGGACCATCACTATTGTGCCACTGGGACACCCTGGCTCAAACATACCGTCCCACATGGGACTCACGGGGTATGTGACATGACATACACATACACCACCGTGAAATGTGACCATGGCACATGCACAGATATGAACAGTTGCACATCACAGTGGTCATGTACACGTAACACCCAGGATCCTGTCCCCATGAACACGTGCACAGCCTGGGGGTGGCTGCCCACAGGTGACACCCACAGGACAACATGTACACCAACATACACACAATAGGAAATGCAGCCTTACATGCCTTATGATAAAGTTTGGACAGGCTGTCGTGATGTAGGTGTGCCCCTCACTCCCTGGGAGCTATCTGTGGCTGGCATATGTCCATCTGAGACAGGCATGCTGACATATGCCAGTCACATGTACAGTGATGCGTTGTACTGCAATGGACCGATCGGTGCCTCCGGCCGGCCCATTGCATTCAATGTGTGCGGGTACGCGTTGTACCCCTGTGCGCGTTGTACTGCAATGGACCGATCGGTGCCTCCGGCCGGCCCATTGCATTCAATGTGTGCGGGTACGCGTTGTACCCTGTGCGCGTTGAACTGCAATGGACCGATCGGTGCCTCCGGCCGGCCCATTGCATTCAATGTGTGCGGGTACGCGTTGTACCCCTGTGCGCGTTGTACTGCAATGGACCGATCGGTGCCTCCGGCCGGCCCATTGCATTCAATGTGTGCGGGTACGCGTTGTACCCCTGTGCGCGTTGTACTGCAATGGACCGATCGGTGCCTCCGGCCGGCCCATTGCATTCAATGTGTGCGGGTACGCGTTGTACCCCTGTGCGCGTTGTACTGCAATGGACCGATCGGTGCCTCCGGCCGGCCCATTGCATTCAATGTGTGCGGGTACGCGTTGTACCCCTGTGCGCGTTGAACTGCAATGGACCGATCGGTGCCTCCGGCCGGCCCATTGCATTCAATGTGTGCGGGTACGCGTTGTACCCCTGTGCGCGTTGTACTGCAATGGACCGATCGGTGCCTCCGGCCGGCCCATTGCATTCAATGTGTGCGGGTACGCGTTGTACCCCTGTGCGCGTTGTACTGCAATGGACCGATCGGTGCCTCCGGCCGGCCCATTGCATTCAATGTGTGCGGGTACGCGTTGTACCCCTGTGCGCGTTGAACTGCAATGGACCGATCAGTGCCTCCGGCCAGCCCATTGCATTCAATGTGTGCGGGTACGCGTTGTACCCCTGTGCGCGTTGTACCGCAATGGACCGATCAGTGCGCACCCATTGACAATGGGCTTGCCTGGCAACGGACGCGTTTTCGAATTTCGAACGAGTCGGTTGCTGTAAATTCAGTTGGTCACCCACAACAATGTTGCAAAATCATGTATGTCATGAAGTTGAAGATTTGAAGGATGCTGTGGGCGTGTTTTGGTGCTGCTATTCCATGGATTGGCCAGATTCAGAAGATGCAAACGACTTGGACCTATCACTTTGGACACAAGGGACAGTATCTGCCTCTCCAGCACATATATATTGCTGGCTGTTCCCCTGAGAGCTCACTTGCCTGCACTACATGCTCCAGGACGACATCTGCCACTGCACTGCTGCTGTCTCTGCCCCTCTGGACCCTGCAATGGCACGTACTGTGGAGAGAGCCCCAGCCTTCAGCCTTGAAGAGAACCAGGCCCTGCTGGACAGCCTACTTCCACAGTACAGCAAGCTGTATGGGACACCAGGGGAGCAGGTGAGTGTTCTGTGCACTGCCTTTCTGAATGTGCATTTTGTGTGACTAGCAAGGCTGAAAGTCTGCACGCCACTGGCTAGCAGGCTCACTGAGTAGTTGTCACCCCCCATAGTGTGTAGTGACTTGCACTGGACAGGTATGGTGCAGTGACAGTGCATTTGAACATGGTTTTACTTCCCATGCAATGATACCATGTAGTGACGTCTGGCAAACTGTCCATGGGCAGCTTTGCACTGCCTGTGTACATCATGTGCCCCTGTGATTGAGACATGTATATACAACTGTGTCATGCACGGATATGTTGCATGTGTGGTAATGGCCTTTTCACTTTGTCATCCTGACAGGTTAATGCCCATCGGAAGCAGGAAATCTGGAAGGACATCGTCCGGGCCGTCCGGTCCGTGGGGGTCTACAAGCGCCGGATCCGCAACTGCCAGAAGAGGTGGCAGGACCTTCGGGGCTGGACCCGGAGGATTGCACGGGTCCAGCTGAAGCTGTCGCCTCCTCGCAGGAGGGGCGGAACACGGACCCTGACCCCACACATGCTCCAGATCCTGGCGGTGGTGTTTCCAGACCTGGATGGGCAGCTGAAGGCCAGACAGCAGCAAGGAGGGGGTGAGTCAAAGACTGCACTGTGAACTCTGTATTACATGCTTTGTGCCCTCCTCTGGCCTGGTTCAACTGCCACAGTGCAGCAGTCATGTTGTCCAGGAGCCATGTCCCTCTATTGTGCACTGCCCACTGCTCATCTGATACCCAGGTGTGGCCCTTACATTCAGGGAATTGTGTCACTTGGGACTGTGTCCTTGCAGTTTGCTTCACTAAAGGTGGGGGACAGCATCTGTTTCCCTAACTCTGTTGTGGGCATCATGGGTGGGTCCATTGTTCACACAACGCCTGGGTTTGGACATGTGATCTGCGTGTTGCTTTGATATGCGGTCCACTTGCTGAGCTGAGCCACCACATGTGCCTGGGGTATGTGGCACACGCCCATGCAGCGGGTGGGAACAATGTTTGGGCCCCAGGAGTGTGCAGATTACGTGTGTCACACATACATAGCCAGCTATCCACTGTCCAGGGCACATCCCTCATTCATGTGGAGCAGGACAGTCATGCCTACTCCAGGCCATGCAATGCACTCTGTACTCCCACTCCCGTGTATCAGCTGACACATTGTGCACAGTGATTTGACCCCTCAGGTGTCTGCCTCTGTGTCAGTGTGCTGTGGATTAGTTGCCAGGACTGCTGGGGTGTTTCTTGGTAGGGGCTCAGCATGCCCCTGGAGATGTGACCATAGGAGACGATACTTGTGTGTCACATAGGTGTTTGATCAGCTGC
Organism: Calotriton arnoldi; assembly: GCA_963921515.1. Lineage (NCBI taxonomy): Eukaryota > Metazoa > Chordata > Amphibia > Caudata > Salamandridae > Calotriton > Calotriton arnoldi. The sequence goes on along the minus strand of CAWUFW010002315.1, from coordinate 2,111,579 downwards.
CCGTGCAGACTGGGGTATGCGAATGTGAAGTTCAGGCAGCTGTTCCCCATTCACAGCAAATTGTGAGGGGCTCAGGTTCAGAGGGTAGTGTCACAGGTCTCCCATATGTCCAATAGGTGTGACCTGGACAGATGAGGGTTAAGATGATGTGTTGTGTGGGGGATGTACATGTGCACTTGTGCAGCTCCAGGACTTGCATTCCCCATGACCTACTATTGTGACACAGTGCATAGTGTTGTTGTCTGGCTGCCAAGTCATACATCACTGAGACAGTGATGTATGACTTAGCAGTCATGCCTCTGCCATGGCATGTGTCAACTTATTGGTGGTCCTGCAGGGGAGTGACATGTGCTACATGCACACCATTGTGGCGCTGGCTATCAGGACATGGGTGCATCATGGTGTCTGTCGCTGGTATGCATCACATGCATTTCCTATTTGACTCTGGGCATCCCTTTCATCCGGAAACCTGTACTGACTCAGTGGCAAGAGCTGTGATGTGTGCATGTCCACATGCCACACCGTGTCCTCTGCACTGTCCAACTACTGTGTACTTGGTGCATGTGTCCACACTGGGGTGTTGCAATCCAACAGACACCAGACAGATGGGTGCAAGGCCATGTGGGATGTGAGTGCCATGCTTGGCATCAGACTGACAATTGGCTTCTCCTGTTCAGTTAGGGCACTTTTAGCAATGTACAACTAATGATGCCAGGGCTTGCTCTGTAATGTGCTGTGCTCACAGTGGTGTGTGCGTTTGGTGCAGGTGACTGATGTCTGTCTGTTTCCCCATTGTTTGCAGATACATCCACGGCCACGGAAGGGGACAGCTCCACGGACCAGGAGGAGCCAGAGAGCCAGACTGGGTCAGCAGCCGAGGAGTGGTCGGAGGGACCCAGTGGCACGGAGGGCGAGGGGAGCCACACCGAGGAGTCCTCAGCACCATCCACCTCAGCTGAGGACCAGAGCAACTCGGAGGATGACTCCCTTGTGGAGGCGGGTGTCAGCAGCCACCACACCCCAGCTAGTGTTGCTGTCCCCGCCACCACCAGCACCACCACCGCCCTCCCATCGGCTCCCATTCCCCAGGTCCGTGGAGGCTCCCATGTTCGGGAGCGTGTCTCCTTTGGGCCAGGCACCGCACCCCTGCCCCTGTGTCCCCTGCTGCCCTGAGTGAGGAGTCTGTGTACCTCCTTCGCCAGCTCCATGTAGGGCAGACAGCCATGCTGAGTGTCCTCCATGCGCACACCGCACTGTTGACTCAGCTGGTGTCGTTCATGGAGGGCATCTCATCGGGCATGTCTGACCTACAGAGGGGCAACAGGTCCATGGACTCCTCCCTGACGGCAGCAGTGTCCCTCCTCAGACAGTCCCTCACCCCTCCTGCCTCTGCTCCATCCACACTCCCCAGCACCTTACCCGTCCCAAGCACACACACACCGGCACAGGCACACACCAGCACACACACGTCCAGCACACAGACACACACGCCACAAACTAAACGCACACGCACGCACAGTCAGGGGACTGAAACCAGACTCACAGGGGATGGGGCCCTGGTACACACACACGCATCCACGGGCACTGCGCAGTCCTCAGTTGCCTCTCCCTCCAAAGCACCCTCCCTTGCCTCACCTGCAACCCCAAAGACCCAGCGCCTCTTCCTCAGTGACCTCGGCCTCTTCCCTCCGATCCAGCTGCCCCAGCATCCAGGGGGAAGAGGAAGCCCCCCACACGGAGCAGAGTGCCCCTCGCCCCCGGACACCCTCCCCCAGGCGCAGACAGACTGAGGCCCCCACCCGCAAGTCCCCCGGAGTGCTAAGAGCAAGACCCCGCCGCCGCCCTGCAGCTCAAGCACCAGGTCTCCTTCCTCCATCCCTCAGGCCCCCACTCCACAGGTGCCCCCACCACACCCTGCCCCAGGTTCCCCCACCCACAGATATACCATCCCCAAGAGGCTCCGGCCTTCTCCCCCTGCCACTTGCTCTCCCGGAACCACACCCCCGCTGCGCTTGTCTGTGCCACTGATGTGGTGAGGGTGTCCTCCCCTCTGTCCAGCCCACCTTGCCTGTTCCCCATTCTCCTCCCCTGGTGGTAGGCACTGCAGTGGAGTCCACTACCACCCTGTCTGACTTGGGCACTGCAGTGGCGGACCTGTCCACTCCATCTGCAGGGTCCACTGCAGTCGTGCCGGCACCCACAACATCTGAGCCATGCCCCCCAGTTGTGCCGGCACACACCATGTCAGACACCTCCACTGCAGTTGTCAGTGGCTCTCCAGCACCCACCACCCCTTCCCTGCTTCCTCCTGGTGAGCCCTGATCCTGTCCCTGCGGTGCCTGGCCTACCCCCCGGTTGCCCCTCCTAGTGGATTGTCCCTGGTTTTGTGCAGGCATGTGTAGGGTGGCATCTGCCACTGTCACCCACTTGTGACTTTGTTGATGGACTGGCCATTGGCCTTTGTTTATGTTCTACCGGACTTCTACTTTTAATGCCACATATGCTGAATAAAGCAACTTTCTGTTCTCTAGTGCTTTTGCTTCTGATGTACATGATGTTGATGATGCTAACCATGCCCTTGCTGCAGTGATGGTGATATTTGGTCTCATGATAATGAAGTGTTACTGTGCAGGAACCCATGTGGTCCAGGGGGAATGTGTCCTATCCTGTGGTGTATCCATGTCATCCATAGCAGCATCTGAGGGTGTCATGTGTTCAGTATTTGGCAATGGGATTTCCTACTTAGATTGGCAATTTCACATCTGTGGCTTCCACCCCTGCACATCTGTTGTGCCTGCCATTGTTCAATTCGTCTACTTCCCTGACCGTGTGGCCATCTCCACTGGACATGCAGGTTTGGGCATCAATGGGGAAGGACTCATCTGTGTTGTCAGTGCAACATTGCTATACAAGTGTGTTGGATCTGTGCTGATGATTCCGTTGGCACTTCCATGACCAGGCTGATGTGACGGGAGCCCTCATTTGGTGCTAATTGTTGATTGTGTGACCAAGTGCTCAGCTGACATGGTGGGGCCCTACTGAGGCAACATATGGCACAGCTTTCCTCACACAGGAGTGGAGTCCCCTCATGGCAGTGTGTACTCCTGTGACATTGCCTGCGCCCAAGGTGTGTGTTGTATGTGCATGTCTGTGTGTTCACTTCCGTTTAGCTGTGCATGCTGTGATCCCTAGTGTTGTACCTGTTTGTGATGCTAGCTGAGTTGAGCTATGTTCCCCCAAAGTCTTCTCCCTGGGTTCTCTGTGATGTGGGTGCATGGCACATTACTGGTCATCAGGGTGTCACCCATAGGTGTGCTTGCTGTCAGGGCTGAGTTTGTGTGCAGACGCAGCTGGGTCACAGTCAGGTTTCCCCTTGGCACTTGTTGTTTGCCCCTGTCATGTGATTTCCAGTTTGTGTTATCTTTCAGTGATTGTGACACGTTGTGTGTGTGACTGCTGGCACTCCTCAGGGTCCGGGCTGCAATGTTGGTTGTTGTCTATGTGTGTTCTTTGTGGGTGACCTTGGCTTCTTCATTGGTGTGTGACTGTGGCTGTGATCCCATTGGTTGGTGTGGTATTGCCGTCATGTCCATGTACGGCGTAGTGTGCAGTGTGTCAGACATTCAGGAGTCTTGTTGAGTGTCCATGTGTGATGTGTTTCTGCACCTTGGTTCCCACCCACCACCCTGGAATAGTCATGGGTGCATGTGCAATGTCACCAGTGCATGTGTGCTTCACTGCTGCACATTGTTGGAGGTCGAGGGGTGTGGTGTTGAGTGTGTGCAGATGAGAGTTGTTGCCCGGCTAGGCCCCTGCCTCCATGTTGGCCTTGGCTCACTGGCCATGCTGTTTGATTTGTGCTTGTGTAGGTGTGATGGTAGTTAGTTGCTCAGTACACATGACTGTGGTTCACAGTGTGAACCACATTTAGCTTTGTCATCACAGTGGGATTGTAATGCAGCCCAGGGTCACCACATTGTGGGGGCCCTGGGGGTGGTGCTGTGGTGTGTCTGTGTCTTGCTGTGTCAGTTGCTGTCCCTACGTGCCTGTGTGACATGTGTGATTTGTGCTCCCTCTCATCTGACAATGCCTGCTTGCCCACATAGGGAATTTGGATCCATGAGTTACCTTTGTGTGGCACTGTATGCACATCTGTATGATTGGTATTCATGTCTCCTCATGTGTTGTGTGGTTGCCTGGGGACACTGGCACCCCCACCCTCACCTGTTGTGTATGATGTGCAGGGTGGGTCTGCCTGTTTGTGTTTGTGCATCTGCACCACTGCATTGGCATATCTTGGGTGTGCCATTGGCTGTATGTAGTTTGGTGGGTTTCCCCTGCTGTCCCTGGGACTCCTAGGTCATCGGTCAGCACAATGATCATGGTTTGTGTGTCCCATTGCTGCCATGGTATGGTATCTGTTCACCTCACATCTGCAGTCTCCACAGGGTATCTGCATGTGTGTGCCCATTGGTGCAAATATGTGGGTCTGCATTCGGATGGTCACTTCTGTCATTGTGTCATTGATGATTGTTGACGGTGTCAGCCCCCATGGGTGTTGTTTGTCTGCACATGGCCAAAGTTATGTCTTATTTGCACTGCAGGATTTGGCTCCCCCAATTTATGTTGCAATGGGACACATACACTACTTTGCCACTGATGTGTTTGTTGTTCTGTGACCAGGAATCATCCATGCAGTTTGGCAGTTGCACCTCTTTCTTTGTCAACACTTACCTTTTGGTCACTGTGATGATGGGGGTTTGGACCCCATTGCCACAATGTTCAAAATGTGCTTCAGCTATGGACCCCACACTTACCTTTTGGTCACTGTGATGATGGGGGTTTGGACCCCATTGCCACAATGTTCAAAATGTGCTTCAGCTATGGACCCCACACTTACCTTTTGGTCACTGTGATGATGGGGGTTTGGACCCCATTGCCACAATGTTCAAAATGTGCTGCAGCTATGGACCCCACACTTACCTTTTGGTCACTGTGATGATGGGGGTTTGGACCCCATTGCCACAATGTTCAAAATCTGCTGCAGCTATGGACCCCACACTTACCTTTTGGTCACTGTGATGATGGGGGTTTGGACCCCATTGCCACATTGTTCAAAGTGTGCTTCAGCTATGGACCCCACACTTACATTTTGGTCACTGTGATGATGGGGGTTTGGACCCCATTGCCACAATGGTCATGGCCTGCTTGCATTGTGGGTGCCACACACATATATGTGTGGCACATGTGCTAGGGGGTCACATTGTATGTTCAAAGTCATGTTCGGTGTTGTAGGCATTTGACACAGTCTACACACGCTTGTCATGGTGTTGGGGGATGTCTTCTTCTTGCATTCCCTGGGTTGTGGTGTGCTGGTTGTGTCATGCATTGTCCATCCTATGAGTGGGGGTGGTAGTGGTGGTAGGCATCCTGCCCCCTGGCTAAGGGTGGTAGTAGTGGTAGGCATCCAGCCCACCCTGGGTGAGGGTGGTAGTAGTGGTAGGCATCCAGCCCCCCTGGCTAAGGGTGTGGTGGTAGGCATCCATCCCCCTGGCTAAGGGTGGTGGTAGGCATCCAGCCCCCTGGGTGAGGGTGGTAGTAGTGGTAGGCATCCAGCCCCCCTGGCTAAGGGTGGTAGTAGTGGTAGGCATCCTGCCCCCCTGGGTGAGGGTGGTAGTAGTGGTAGGCATCCTGCCCCCCTGGGTGAGGGTGGTAGTGGTGGTAGGCATCCTGCCCCCCTGGCTAAGGGTGGTAGTAGTGGTAGGCATCCAGCCCACCCTGGGTGAGGGTGGTAGTAGTGGTAGGCATCCAGTCCCCCTGGCTAAGGGTGGTAGTGGTAGGCATCCAGCCCCCCTGGCTAAGGGTGGTGGTAGGCATCCAGACACCCTGGGTGAGGGTGGTAGTAGTGGTAGGCATCCAGCCCCCCAGGCTAAGGGTGGTAGTAGTGGTAGGCATCCTGCCCCCCTGGGTGAGGGTGGTAGTAGTGGTAGGCATCCTGCCCCCCTGGGTGAGGGTGGTAGTAGTGGTAGGCATCCAGCCCACCCTGGGTGAGGGTGGTAGTAGTGGTAGGCATCCAGCCCACCCTGGGTGAGGGTGGTAGTAGTGGTAGGCATCCAGCCCCCCTGGGTGAGGGTGGTAGTGGTGGTAGGCATCTTGCCCCCCTGGGTGAGGGTGGTAGTAGTGGTAGGCATCCAGCCCCCTAGCTAAGGGTGGTAGTGGTAGGCATCCAGCCCACCCTGGGTGAGGGTGGTAGTTGTGGTAGGCATCCAGCCCCCCTGGCTAAGGGTGGTGGTGGTAGGCATCCAGCCCCCCTGGGTGAGGGTGGTAGTAGTGGTAGGCATCCTGCCCCCCTGGGTGAGGGTGGTAATAGTGGTAGGGATCCTGCCCCCCCTGGGTGAGGGTGGTAGTAGTGGTAGGCATCCTGCCCCCCCTGGCTAAGAGTGGTAGTAGTGGTAGGCATCCAGCCCACCCTGGGTGAGGGTGGTAGTAGTGGTAGGCATCCAGCCCCCCCGGCTAAGGGTGGTGGTAGGCATCCAGCCCCCCCTGGGTATGGGTGGTAGTAGTGGTAGGCATCCAGCCCCCCCTAGCTAAGGGTGGTGGTAGGCATCCAGCCCACCCTGGGTGAGGGTGGTAGTAGTGGTAGGCATCCTGCCCCCCCCTGGGTGAGGGTGGTAGTAGTGGTAGGCATCCTGCCCCCCCTGGCTAAGGGTGGTGGTAGACATCCAGCCCCCCCTGGGTGAGGGTGGTAGTAGTGGTAGGCATCCTGCCCCCCCTGGGTGAGGGTGGTAGTAGTGGTAGGCATCCTGTCCCCCCTGGGTGAGGATGGCAGTGGTGGTAGGCATCCTGCCCCCCCTGGCTAAGGGTGGTGGTAGGCATCCAGCCCCCCCTGGGTGAGGGTGGTAGTAGTGGGAGGCATCCAGCCCCCCTGGCTAAGGGTGGTAGTAGTGGTAGGCATCCTGCCCCCCCTGGGTGAGGGTGGTAGTAGTGGTAGGCATCCTGCCCCCCCTGGGTGAGGGTGGTAGTAGTGGTGGGCATCCTGCCCCCCCTGGGTGAGGGTGGTAGTAGTGGTAGGCATCCTGCACCCCTGGGTGAGGGTGGTAGTAGTGGTAGGCATCCTGCCCCCCCTGGGTGAGGGTGGTAGTGGTGGTAGTCATCCTGCCCCCCCTGGCTAAGGGTGGTAGTAGTGGTAGGCATCCTGCCCCCCCTGGGTGAGGGTGGTGGTGCGCATTCAGGCCCCTGTGTGCATATGTGGCATTGGTGATGGGCATCCCGCCCCTATGGTGCTGCTGTTGCTGGTGTAAGTATATTCTGCATCCCTCTGTGTGTGTGTGATGTGTCGTGTACGTGTTGTATGTGTTTTGTGGTTGGTGTCTGGCTTACCTTCTGCGCCGTACGCGTCCGTGCCTGTTCCGGTAGTAAATGTAGAATATTGGTATGATCGGGACGAAGGGATTCATAGTTGGTTCGTGTCGTTCGTCCTTCTCGTTGCTTCGCGTCGTCCTCGTCGCTTCGCCTCGTCCTCGTCGCTTCGCGTCGTCCTTGTCGCTGCCGTGTTCTCTCGGAGCCGTGGATCGTGTTGTGGCACGAATCGGAGCTTATGTGCGCCTCTCCCGGATGCTTTGACGTGCCGTGCGTAGCGACGGGTTCGGCGCGTACGGAAAGCGCATCGTACTTGTCCGGCCGGACGGGGCTGCATTTTTCCTTCCGTGCGACTCGATTCGGCTGTCCGGATTCGCCTCGGTCGGGGAACAGGACCTGGTTTGGGTGAGTACGGCTCGGCCGGATTCTTTGCTGTTGTGCGCATTGTACTTACTCGTTCGGTGTGCTGTACGGATCGGTCGGGAAACAGGCTTTCGCATGGCTTTTTTCCCGACCGAATGGTGTTGGGTACGCCTCCGACCGAGATCGGAATCGGCCCCTTGGTGTCTTGTTCTTTCAAATTAAATAGATAGCATGATTGCATTTTTGAGGAATCAGAAATCTGTAGTGCAAAATTGAACAGACTAAAATCTTGTTCCAAAAAGATAATAATATCAGTTTAATGCAAGTCAAATTAACAACCTGCTTTAGAACAGAATATGTAGAAACATGCAAAGAGATTCTATCTATTCTCTCATGACTTAAACCATGCAAAAATAAACGTTTCAACAAATATCTATCACTGTTCACTTTAGAAAAACTGATCAGAAGATCCTTATTGTTGTTTTTAAACTGCAGATGTTATTAAGCTCTATGACGTGCATTTCACCTTGAATTCTGCCTCTTGCCTAGGTGATTATGTCACAGCTCAACTGAAATAACTTATTACAGTTAAGCAGCTATATCATTTCATTATTACATGTGCCTACAGAAGTCGCAACTCTACTATAATATGGACATTATAGACAGGCTCTTATACAGAGATTGAAGAGGCCCATGTATTATCAATGAATCCCGATAGGTCCCTAGGGAATAGGGCATACCATGTGGAATAAATATTACCACACCAATATCTACATGTGACCCCGTAATTCATGGACTTTTTCCACAGACAAAATTGCTTGAGGTATGACCTGAAAGATTTGTCCTTGGAAATCGATGCAGACCACTCCAGAGTACATGAAAAAGTATGTCAATGAAAAGAGGGCTTGAAAGAGAAGAGATGTACTGAATCTGTTTCTTACTTAGAAGTATGGCCAAATAACACAAAATTTCACACTTGGTTCTCAATTATTGAAATGTCAAATTAATAACAAGGAAGACTCAGGTGCCAAGCCATGTCCCATAATTGCTGTAATAGCAATTGGAAACGGGTGTGCGAATTATCATTGCTCAATTAGAGGGGCACATGCTTGAGTCCTTAACAATAATCTGCTTTACCCCAAGTCCTAGTCTCCTTGTCAGAGTCCTACGAGACAATGCATTTTCTACCCTATGGAAAGTATTGCACTTCTTTTCTCTGTGTATTATAATCCCTGCGCCGGGACACTATTTAGTAGCTGTGCGCTCTACAAATCCCCTCATTCATTCATTCTTCTCTCAAATCTTCTGCTATTCCCTGACAATGCAGTACAGTGTGAGCTGCAGGGATCACGAAAGTCACCATCACACAGCTAGATAGAGGCAGTGACAGCAGGTCAGGAGGCCGAAGTCCAAAAAGAAAGCTATCCTTGGGTGATATGCGCAGGCCCTCCCCTGCCACATTGAAAGCACGTGACACAAAAAGCCCCCACTTGTCTGATCCAACCAGAGCAGCTGCTCACTGCTATTGTAATCCCTGTCGTGTCCCTGAACCCCACAGATTCACGCAGGATACAGGTAGGAGACTTATCCTTCTTTATTTGTACTCAGCTCCCCTGCCCACACACGTGTCTCCTCTCTTCCTCTGCTCCCCGATACTGCCCCCTCTTCCCCACACCCTGACCGGATGTGGTGTCCGGTTTCCCTTGTCCCCACTGTCCATCTGGGGTCCTAGTGCCCGTCTCCAGGTCACTACATCTCCCCTTTTTGTCACGAAGAAATGAAAAGAAATTGAAAACACAGAGATGTGTCGATAGAGATGAGAATAGATAAGATAGAGATAAATGCGCTTCCCATCGTTACATTTCTTCTATTAGTCTTCTCGGCCATCTGATTACTCTCTTTGGGCAAGCCTCCGTCTGTTGCTCTTCTGACGTCCCCTCCCCATTGTGTGTTCCCTTTCTCTCATGCTCCGACCATTCTCTTTCTTTAGCCTCTTTGTCTTCTTGATCTTCTTCATTCTTCTCCTTCAGTCCTTTGAAGTGTGAGCTGTTCCGGGTTATCCTTCGGTGTTCTGACTCCGCTGTGATCATTGGGCCTTTCACTTGAGTTACTGTTAGCGGGTCTGTCGAGAACATGCTGTCAGACTTCCTTTGTTGTCTTTGACGCACTACCACAGTGTCCCCTTCTTTCAGGTGCGACGAGACGGCGTGTCGCCTGGCGTCTGCGTATCTTTTCATTTTTTCTTTAGCCTCCTTGTCTCTTGCCTCAATGCTGCTGTGTTCTGGTGTCATAGTTGCTTCTACTTGTGGCAGCCTTGTTCTGCTTGTCCTTCCTAATACTAGCTCTGCAGGGCATTTTCCGGTGGAGTTATGGGGCGTGTTTCTGTAGTCACGTAACACCTGGCATAGGGCCTGGCCAATTGATATCTGCGCCAACTTTGCCCTTTGTACCGCCTTTTTGATGTTCCCCATGAACCTCTCCACCATTCCATTTGCTTGAGGCCACAACGGAGTTATCTTCCTGTGGTTTATTCCGAAGTAGGCCATGAACCTGCAGAATTCTTCTCCTGAGAATGGGGGCCCGTTGTCTGTTTTTAGTGTTTCTGGTGAGCCCCAGGCCGCAAAAATGTCATCTAGTATCGGTAAGGTTGCTGTCGCTGACGTCGATGACACCTGTCGCACTATGGGGAATCGCGAGTATTCATCAATGACCACAAGCAGATAGCTGCCTTTGTCTAGTGGCCCGAAGAAGTCAGCCGCTAGTGTTGTCCACACCGCTCTTGGGATTTCTGACATTTGTAGTGGTTCATGTTTTGGTGGTGGTCCTGTCATTTGACAGAGGTGGCATGTTGTGATTGTGTCTTCCACCATGCGGTATAGCCCAGGGAACCATACTTTCTCCCTTAGCAGTTTCTTTGTGGCTACTATTCCTCGGTGTGACTCATGAGCCAGATCGACCAGTTGTCGTCCTCAGTGAGCGTGGTATCACTATTCTTGTTCCTCGCATCATTATTCCTGTTGCTGTTTCTGACAGTTCTTCGTTTATCTTCTTTAGGGCAAGCATTTCTTCTTTGCGTACTCCCTCTCCCCAGGTGCAATTATTGTTGATGTGTTTCCATCTCTGCTTTCTCATTGTCTCCATGGCCGTTTGTAACGTGGCATCATCCTTGGTCTCGTTTTCCAGCTCCTTTACTGTTATTGGTGCCGGTGTGTTTTGCTTTAGCACGAAGTTGAGGTACTCTTCTGCCATCGATTTCTTCTCTTGGGCCTGCGGCAACGGGTGTCTTGACATGTAGTCTGCCGGGTTGTGCTTCTTTCCGGGCTTGTGCACAATCGTGAAATCGTAGTCCATCAACCTTATGCCCCAGCGCTCAATCCTGGGTGGCATTTTGGCCGACGGGCTGCCATAGATTGTTACCAGCGCCTGGTGGTCAGTTATGATGGTGAATTGCTTCCCGTAGATGAACATGTGATAATGTTCACACGCCCATACCACCGCTAGGCTTTCCTTTTCCGGTTGCGAATATGCCCTCTCAATCTCTGTCAAGCTTTTGCTTGCGTACGCGACAATTTTCCTTGGTGAATCTCTCCCTGGCAGATGCTGCGCTAGTATCGCTCCTAATCCAACTGGGCTGGCGTCCACCGTCAGCTCAGTGCAGAGCATGGGATCAAAATAAGCAAGATATTCCACAGTCATCACCGCATTTCTGATTACCTCGAATGCCTTGTTGCACTCTGGTGACCAAATGAACTTCTGTCCTTGTTTGGTCAGTTCTCTTAGTGGTGTGCTCACTGTGGCGAAATCCTGTATGTATCTAGCGCAGTAGCTGGCAAGTCCTAGAAATGATCTTACTTCTGCGACGTCCGTCGGAGGATTCGCGTTTTCAGTGTCTCTACTTTGCTGGGATCTGGCCTCATTCCTTGCTTGGAGAAGATGTGTCCGAAAAACACCAATTCCTTTCTTCCCAGCTCGCATTTGTCTCCATTCAACGTTAGTCCCGCTTGTTCCAGTTGTGTGCACACTTGACGCAACGCAGTGTCATGTTCTTTGTCTGTTTTTCCAAACACTAAGATGTCATCACTATAATTTAGACTGTTCTGTACTGGCCTTATCACCTGCCTTATTGTCTCTTGGAATATTTCCGCAGCCGATGAGATTCCGAAGCTCAGTCGCTTGTACCTAAACAGGCCCAAGTGCGTGGAGAATGTTGTGATGTACCTGGACTGGTGGTCTAGTTCTAGTTGGTGGTACCCTTTGCACAGGTCCAGCTTCGAAAATTGGCAGGCTCCAGTGAGACAGCTGATCATGTCATTTAAGTGTGGTCCTGGGTGACGTTCTCTCGCGATTGCTGTGTTTGGGATCCTCATGTCTACGCAGATGCGGATCTTTGAAGTGTTCTTCTTTGGGACTGCCACGATCGGAGACACCCAGGGCGTTGGCCCTTCAGCAGGCTCAATTATGTCTTGCGCCAGGAGGCTGTTGATTTCCTCTTCAACTTGTGGTTGTAGGTGGATGGGTACTCGTCTGTGATGTTGGGCCACCGGCGTAATTGCTTCATTTATATGTAGCGTTATCTGCTTTCCTTTCAATTTCCCGAGACCTTTTAGTATGGCTGGGTATTTTTGTAGAATGTTCTCCTTTTCTGACATGTGATATGTCATAGCTAGCAACCCCATCACTTGCGCTGTTACATTGCTTAGCAGGCATGGTGCTGGGATGTCACCTTTTAGCACGTGTATTTCTTCTTGGTAGGACCTGCCCTTGTATGTTAAAGTCTCTGTAAATTTCCCAATGTTTTCTACTGGTCTTTTGGAGCCCCACGTGAACACGTCTACGGTTGACGGAGACAGCGATGGTTTCACTTTCATTTTCGTGTATTCTGACATGCACATGATGTTGCATGTTGCTCTACTGTCTAGCACGAACTTGGCTTGGTGGCTCCCAACACCGATGTCCACGGTGGCGGTTTTCTTTATTTGCTGCTTCTCCACTAGCTGAATGTACTCCGACCTCGTGTTTTCTTTGGGCTCTTCTGACATTAGATATAGTCTCGCCTCACTCACTGGTGCTGCTGTCTCTTCGGACTCATCAGAGGAGCTACGATTAGCCGTTTCCATGTGTTGTGCGTACCTGTTGCTGGTCCTCCGTGGTCTTATTGCTCTGCCTCTCTCACTTCTGCCTTGTCTGCTCATGCACATGCTTGCAAAGTGATTGTCCCTGTTGCACTTTCTGCACTTCTGGCCCATTGCTGGGCAGGAACCGACATGCGGGAATTCAAGGCCACATCGATAGCATGTTTGTTCGCCCTTCCTTTGTTGGACTGGCGCCTGGTATTCTTTTTTCTTGAAAGTCCCAGCGACGCGATGCGCCAGCGCCACTCTCTTTTCTTTTCCCATCTCCATTTGCTTGGCATGGGCTGTAGCCCGTGCTTCCGTGCGAGCCATCGTCAATATCTTCTCCAGCGTCGTTGGTTCCTTCAGAACCCGTGCTCGGAATTCCACTGATCGACAACCTTCAATAATGCGCAGTCTTATCGCTTGCTCGTTGTCAAACTGGTCAAACGCACAGTAGGTGACTAGTTTTCTCAGTCTCGTTGCAAACTCGTCCAAGCTTTCTTCATCTTGCTGGCATGCAGTGTTGAATGTATACCTCTCGAAATCAATGTTTCGTTGAGGGTCGAACTTCTCGGTGAGACACTTTATTACTCCTTTGTAGTCCGTTGTTTTATCACTGGGGAATGTGATGAGCAGATCTTCTACTTCATCTCCTGCGAGATTTAGAAACAGGTCTAGTTGTTTGGTTTGCACGACGTCCGTGGCGCGCATGTAGCGCTCAAATTGCCTGATCCATCTTTCCCATCTGATGCCTGCTTGCGGTTCCGATAAGCTAAATGGTAACGGTCTGCGGAATATTGCTTGTGCGCTCGGTTTCTCCGTGTCGCTCATTTTCTTGCTTTTGTATTTTCCTCACTTCTTCCCTTTATTTTGTCCTTTGTGGTCGCTGTATTTCTTGTATTTTCAATTTTATTTATTTATTTATTTGTTATTATTTTTTTTGTGTATTTCCTTTATTTCCCATGTATTTCAAAGGCTGCCTGACTTCAAAATGGCCGCTGAGCTTTCCTGTGCTCCGATTGGCTTGACTTGCCTGACTTCAAAATGGCCGCCACAGTCTCGCGAGGTTTCATCCTCTCGGGCCTTTGCCTGACCTTCTAAGATGGCCGCCGCTTGTTTCTTGCTCCTGATTGGTCCGGCCTGCCTGTCCTTGAGATGGCCGCCAACTCTCGCGATAGTTCGCTTGAGCTTCGCGCGTCGGTAGCGTTAACTCGCTTTTTAGTTGCTTTCCTTACCGCTCTTGTCCTGCGGTCGGGGTGGGCTCCCGCAACGGTACTTCTCTCGGCCACTCGGACCAGGGTGGGCTCCTGGCTCCGGTATTGCTCTGGGCCACTCAGACCAGGGTGGGCTCCGTTTTTTTTTCTTCTCGGCTCCCGACGCCACGGCGATTTTCCGTCAGCGGACCAGGGTGGGCTCCTGGCTCCGTTGCGTTTGTTCTCCGGCTGCTCTCGACGACGCCACGTAGATTTCTCTTTGGTCAGCAGACCAGGGTGGGCTCGTCGTCGACCTTGATGCACGACGCCGGTTCTTCCTTGGGATAACGATGATCCCACCCTCGTCGCCAGTTGTCGTGTCCCTGAACCCCACAGATTCACGCAGGATACAGGTAGGAGACTTATCCTTCTTTATTTGTACTCAGCTCCCCTGCCCACACACGTGTCTCCTCTCTTCCTCTGCTCCCCGATACTGCCCCCTCTTCCCCACACCCTGACCGGATGTGGTGTCCGGTTTCCCTTGTCCCCACTGTCCATCTGGGGTCCTAGTGCCCGTCTCCAGGTCACTACAATCCCCTCACTTGAAGCCATGACATGTACAACTAATGTAATGTCCACCATGTTCAGGTACCAACCGCTGGTAGAGACAGCCCCCCAAACAGCGTGGGGGCAGGGTAGTGGCAAAAAAGTCTGTTCAGGACACTCTGCCCACATTCAGACCCAAACTGAAAGGCTCCCCCGGTGCTGGCGAAGGCACAGTGGTCGGCTCTGCGTGGGTTTCTAACAGACACAGGGAAAAAATGCACAACTTGCCTGCGGGTAGGAAAGGCAATGTCTCGTGCAGTTACATCCAGGATGAGGAAGAGCGATGAGGAGATGACTCTCAGTACCTCTTGTTAGGAAACAGATTGTGTTCGATGTACAGAACTACTGAGCCTGACAGCATCAGAAGGCCTCTTTTATGTCTTCACTGTGTACTCCGCAGCTGGCAAGGTCCACAGATCTCTGTTGCAATTAAAAGGACATCTGTTTGCCGGGTCCCCGCAGCAGGATCGTGTGCCTGCTGCTTGGCTGTGTGTGACTGATGTATGAAGACATGTGGGTGAAATGTATTGGAAAGATTATTGAAATAACAGATGAAAAGCGTAAAGGAAAAACAAACGCAAATCTGCATAGATGGGCTGGCCTGAATTGATTTCAAATAAATAAAGACCAAACATTGTTCCTTTTAGGGATTCCCACAGAATGCTCAGGTCCCACTATGTGCTTTTTCTTGATATTACCTATTCTTTTCTCTCCAAAAGAACACATTAACAGAGGCGCACACAATATATACTGATCAAAGTAGACACAGAGCATGCAGACGTGCCTACACACTTGACACCTGAATGTATATAAAGCCCACCAGAAAAACAGACAACTATGTACAAAGGCAAGCAAACATCCAGGCATGGATGCCCAAAGACGCACAGTCAAATAGAATGCTGTGCAGCAAGGACAGACGAAGCATATGGGGCCAGATGTACTTAGGTTCCTGTTTGCATTTCTTAAATAGCGACTCAATAGGAATTGGTATTTCAGAAATGCATAAGGATACGTACACAATTTGCGATTCCCTAATAGCGATTCCTACAGATTAGGAATCGCTATCAAGGAATCGCTAATAGGAAATGCCATTGCATTCCCATCTGTGGGCGAAATAGGAAAGGGTTTACATTTCCTAAATTGCAATTTTATAATAGGAAGTTGAATTTTAAGAAATGCGAAGCCAAGGGTGCCTCTGGGCTTAAGGTCCCCCAGAGGCACCCTGAATTTCCTGGTGCACATGTAAGTGCACATATGCCCTAGGGGTTTATGTGTGCTTCATATCACAATAAAAAATGCATTTTAACGCATTTTTTTATTCTGTAGATGGTTACCATCAACTTGAAGTCGATGGTAATTGCATTTCCTAAATGCCCAAATCGCATTTAGGAAATGCTTTGTACGGTGCTGAGACAGAATATCGAGTTGGAAATGTCGACTTACACAAATATCGAGTTGAAAATATCGTGATCCAGAAATATCGACAGCAAGAATATCGTGGTCAAGAATATCGAATTTAAGGTAAGAAATATCGTTTTTACAAATATAGAACTCATTAATATTGTTTGCAAAAATATTGGTGTTTAAAAAATATCGATTTTTTAATTAGTGGTATGTATTTTAGTTTATATTTTTAAATGTATGTGAAGTATGTTTTTTTGTATAAGTATTGTTTATGTTTTTTAAAATATGTGTTACATTTTTAGTAGTTATGAATTTTATTTTAATAAAATTTTGCATTTTTAGTTCCGTAGCGGGTTGTGGGTTTATAGAGGAATACGGTGGGAAGTAATTTAATTATAATAAATTAATGATTATTTTCTATTTATTTAATTTAGTTTTTGGGAAGTTTGTGGGAAGTAATTTATTTGTAATTAATTATTAATTGGTTGTTAATTAATATTAATTAATTAATTGGTAATTAAATATGGTAATTGTGTGATTTTTTTAGGTGTGGGTTGTGGGGTTTATGGGGTAAAGGGTGGGAAGTAATTTATTTTTAATTATTTAATAACTAGTTCTTAATTAATATTAATTAATTGATAGAAAATTAATTACAAAAATGGTGTCATTAATTTTAGGTGCCGGTTGTGGGGTTTATAGGGGTAAAGGGTGGGAAGTTATTTATGTTTCATTAATTAATAATTAGTTGTTTATTTATATTAACTAATTAATTGATAGTTAATTAGGATAATTGCGTGATTTTTTTAGGTGTGGGTTGTGGGGTTTATGAGGTAAAGGGTGGGAAGTAATTTATGTTTAATTAATTAATAATTTGTTGTTAATTAATATTAATTAATTAATTGAAAATTAAATATGTAATTTGTGTAATTAATTTTAGGTGTGGGTTGTGCGGTTTATAGGTGTAAAGGGTGGTAAGTAATTTTTGATTAATTAATTAAAAATTAGTTGATCATTAATATTAATTAATTCGTTTATATTTAATTAGTGTATTCGTCTATATTTTTTGTGTGTGGGTTTTATTGTTATAGGGGTACAGTGTGGGGAGTAAATTAATTTTAATTACTTTATAATTAGTTGTTAAATACTATTAGTTTTTTAAATTGAAAATAAGTTTTATTTGTGTAATTAATTTATTTACAGTTTAATTTTAGCTGTGGGTTGTGGGGATTATAGGGGTAAAGTGTGGGAAGTTAAATAATTTTTATGAGTTTTAATTTGTTTTTTAATTAATAATATTTTTTAATTGGTAATTAATTATGTTAGTTGAGGAAGTAAAAAAAATTACATTTAGATATGGGTTGTGAATTGTGTGGTGTTGTAGGGTAGGAAATAAAAAATTTAAATTTATGTAATAATTAATGTTTTTGTTTCTAAATAATTTTTCATTAAAAATATCTATTGGTTTGGAATTGTTTTTAAAAAAAAATGTAATATAATATTTGTAGGTATTTGTTATATGTATTTAACACTAAAATATGTTTTTTAAAACATTTTAATATTAAATATATTTGCATTTAAATTTCTAACATATTTATATATTTTTTAATTTATTTTGTTTAATAAATATTTTTATTGTTGTTAAAATGTTGTTTGTTTTTAATTTTGAACTGACTGGACTGAGAATATTAATTGTTATTCCTCTGCAATACAACACTTTACATACAGTTGCACTCAGAGGAGTGGAAATAGTAATTTTTACCCCTCCGCTATCCAACACT
The DNA here is from genome assembly GCA_963921515.1 of Calotriton arnoldi. Lineage (NCBI taxonomy): Eukaryota > Metazoa > Chordata > Amphibia > Caudata > Salamandridae > Calotriton > Calotriton arnoldi. Next base: position 2,093,762 of record CAWUFW010002315.1, on the reverse strand, counting down.
TTCCCTATATTTGCAATTATTGGAGTGGGAATAGTACATTTTATCCTGCCACTATCCAACACTTTCTCTACTGTTGCACTCACTGGAGTGGGAATAGTCATTTTTACCCCTCCGCTATCCAACACTTTCCCTACTGTTGCACTCACTGGAGTGGGAATAGTAATTTCTATCCTCCGCTATCCAACACTTTTCCTACTGTTGCACTCACTGGAGTGGGAATAGTAATTTTTACCCCTCCGCTATCCAACACTTTCCCTATTGTTACACTCACTGGAGTGGGAATAGTCATTTTTACCCCTCCGCTATCCAACACTTTCCCTACTGTTGCACTCACTGGAGTGGGAAATTTAAGCTTGAAGATTTTTAAATAGTTTAATGTTTTAATTTCTAATAGAATTTTTTTATGTTATTGGTACACACACATATATATATATATATATATATATATATATATATATAAATATTTCTAAATTTGCCTATGTTTAAAATTATAAAATAAATTAAAATTAATAGTTTATTAATTGGTTTAAAGTAAATATATATGAATTATTATGTATGTGTTTTTAACTTTTTAATTAAGTATATTTCTTATATTTTTTCAAATTTATATTAAATCTACTATATTTTTATATTAATTTTATTATTTAACATATTTAATATTTATTATTTTATTTCATATATATATATATAGAGAGAGAGATATATATATATAAAATTTGATATTTTGTACAACTATTTTTTACATCAATATTTTTTTCGATATTTTTGTACTTACCTGTTTAAGTATAGGGAGTCAATATTTTTGAATTCTACATTTTTGCTAATATTTGTTGCTTCTATATTTTTAACATCGATATTTTGTCAGTGACCCGCTTTGTACATGTGCTTTAGAATTCGCAAATAGGTAATCCCTATTTGCGATTCCTAAATCGTGGTCACAATTTGAAATTTCTACAGTGTAGAAATCACAAATACAACAGGTTTTGGCCCTTTGTACATCTAAAAATGCCATTTAGCATTTCCTAATGGGGCGAAATAGCATTTTGGCCCGTTAAGAAATGCTAAATGGCTTCATACATCTGGGCCATGGTGAGTTGCAGCATTGGTCACAAGGTGCAGGACATCAAGGCTTGACAGGATGATGTGCAGAAGGGGAGCTGTACCTCTCAGGGTGATGTGCATCTGGGGAGCAAATGCTGATGTACAGCAGCATAACACTAGCAGTACATCTTAGGAAAGGAGTGAGTAATGTACCCCAGGCAAACATAGGGTATTGTACCTACTAAGAACATTGTGATATGACTCATTGGAGAACTGACTGAATTGCTACATGTGATGAGTAATTTGCCTCATAGAAGCACTAGGTACCAGGCACTAGGGACAAATGGAGGTTGAATCAGGGGCCTGAACCCCTGCCTCCAGGGCATTTCCCTGGTGGGCCGCCATGGTGGGGGCTGGTTTTAGGCCCCTGGGGGGCCGTTTTTGTTACAGCGCCGCCTTTGCAGCATAGTTGCAATACCGGCCTCTGTAACAAAATCGGCCAAAACTGGCCCTGGCAAACAGCTCGGCCGCACCCCCAACACCCCCGGGGGGCCAGTCGAGCACTTTGACAGGGCCGGTTTTGGTTCCTAGTCCGGCCCTGCCTGCCACTAAGTCAATCCCTTAGATCCATGTACCTCTCCCACTCAGCATCACACAGCATACCCAATATACATCTATAGATACAGTATATCAGGATACATTTTGCTCTGTTGTCAATGAAAGCGCATATTTGAAAAACAAGGGAAAACCCATTAACCATGGGATCTGTGTAGTATAATGATAAAGGAAAACAATGGTCCTTAAAGGGGGAAGTGTAGCCTCAACTTTGAGGGTAAGCTAGTCAATCACCATCAAAGGATTGGTTTTAGTACAACACAAACTTTTATTCACATACAAATTATTTATACTCATAGGAAAGTGAACTCATCGAGCTCTGATATCACGTACAATTAAAGTGGTGTTTCCCATATGATGCCACGGTGTAGTGACTTTGAGGTAAGTGAGTTAGAAGTGTGCTGGTGCTATACAATGTATATGCATCAATAGTGACTGTGAAGGATGCACAGTTGTGTAATCTAGACTCTAATATAGAGTTGCAGGCTACTACATTACATATACACAGTACACTGTTATTGTGTCAACGTTTCAACCCTTAAGTGTTGTTTGTACTGGTTCATCATCAGGACGGAAGGGGGGAAACATCAATTGGATAGTGTTCATGCAGTAAATGTCAAACGTTAAATGGTGGAGTGGATCCACAGATCATATGTCAAAGAACCTAAGAACAAGTAAAAGTCTCCTATAAGTATGTGTTGGGGGAAGGGTCCATTAATGGTAAAGCGATTGGATAGCCATTACCAAAAGAGTAGGTGGACTTCTTATTGGTATGTATAGTGAAACATAAACATCCAGGGTTGGTATGTTTGAAACTGTTGGTTTGCGGTTTCAGAGAAGGTCCCCGAAATGTTGGTATGATCGTCTCAAATGGAGAGGTACAGGCCAAAAGATCCCGCAATTAAACTGAATCAAATCAAAAGTACAAATCTCCATATTATTCTGTTTGTATCAAAGTAAACATGAATCCAGTCAAAAAGCACAAACTTCTGTATGATTCTGTTTGTACTAATGTCTTTTAGTTCTTGTTCGGCATTGCAAAAGTATGCTGCAGAGTGCCAACAAAGGCATCCGTTCTGCTGGGATACATTGCCACTATAATACTGTACTGTGTATATGTAATACAGGAGCCTGCAACTCTATATTATAGTCTAGATTATACAACTGTTCAGCCTCCACAGTCACTATTGATGTATATGTATTGTATAGCACTAGCGCACTTCTCACTCACTTACCTCACATCCACTGTGCTGTTGCGTCATTTGGGAAACATTGATTTAATTGTACATGATATCAGAGCTCGATGAGTTAACTTTCCTATGATTATAAATAATTTGTATCAAATAACATTATATGTGAACAAGTAAAACCAATCCTTTGATGGTGATTGACTAGCATTCCATGAAAGTTGAGGCTTCCCCTTCGGGGACCATTGTTTTCCTTTATCTTCAATGAAAGCACAGCTTTTTCTGTGAACTATCACCAACAACGTATCATACCACTAACCCTGGTCACCAGCACCAACTGATTCCTTTTTATTGTTTGACTTGTTAATTAAATAGCAATATCCAAATATTATCGCCTAGCATATATAATATAAACAATGTGAAATAATGCTTTGTTTATAAACAAATTAGATATCTCCTAAAAAAAAAAGTGAAATCAGTGAAACAAACATGCAATTATCAAAACATTAAAGGAAAGGCTCCAAATACTCATTTGGACATACCCTTGGGCACTTGATATAAGACTCTAAGATCTCGCTCGGAAAGCCCTACGGCCGACTTGGTCCCGTAGAGCTTTCCGAACCACTCGTGCTCCTGGGCTCCGAGCGCCCGAGTACGATGCAAGTACACACTGACGGACTCGGGTCGCTCGGAGCCCCATTGAAGTCAATGGGAGCCTGTTGTACGTTGCGTACATAGGCATCCATTGAGAAAAAAGTAAGTCGTGGAAAAGTGCGCCCCCTGTCGTGGGGACGCGTCTGTGCCCCCCCCCCACTGTACATGCATGTGTAGGGGGGACTCTTGGGTCCCCCATGTGACTGAGTCGTAGGGGTACGGGTGAAGGGGGGCCCGCTACGGCCCCCCGAAGTCCGCTTCCCAAAGCTTTTTCGAGTCAGAGGCTCCAAGTCGATCCGGCTGCTCGACGCACACATCGTACTTGGTTGCTCGGAAATCGGACCCATTGCGCTGCATGAGTCGGGCATGTTGTAGTCGTCCAGAGGGCTTCGCTGACGGGTACGAGTCGCTCGGAGCGTGAGGCGATATTCACATCGTACTCGCTCACTCGTACGGCGGGATGAGTCGGTCGGAAATCGCACTTGCGACTCGGACTCGCTCCTGACGTATGCCGTCAGGAGCCCTTCCGAGCGAGATCGGAATCGGACCCTAAGTGTCCAAGGACATGGCCGGAGATTGGGCCCTTGCTCGATCTGCCATAGGATACAAGCTATCCCTCAATGACAATGCTTACTAAGACTGAAACCAGTCTGGGTTTGCTCGAGTTCTCCTCTGGGGGGATGAGGAGGGCGCTCATCTGGCAGATGGGATGTATTGTTCCCAAGAAGCAATGATTTGAATTAGGTGGGCTCTCTAGAATTGAACAGTGGGTGAAAATTGATGGACCAACTGCTAGTGGTTATGTTTGACAGTGGACTGTTGGCAAGCATTTCTCCCATTACCATTTGCATGTTTGATATCACTCACTAAGGGCCACATGTATCAAAATTCCATTTTGCATTCCCTAAATAGTGAATTTTAGGTAATCGCTATTTAGAGAATGCAAAATGGTATGTAGAAAAATAGCGACTCCCTAATATCGATTCCTACAGAGTCACAATCGCAGTTAGGGAGCCGCTATTTGGAAATGCTACTCCAGTCGTTCCTATGGGCCTAAAGGCCCATTGGCATTAATGGTTTTGCATTACCTAATTGGCGATTACCTAATTGGTAATCATAAATTAGGAAATGCAAAACCAAGGGTGTCCGGGGGCCTAAGGCCCCTCTGAAGCACCCCAAAAGAAATGTGCACATGTAAAGCGCACACATGCCAAGTGCACTAAATGCCACTTGGAAAAATGTATTATTTGTGCATTTTCAAAAACTGCACATGGTTACCATCGACTTGGAGTTGATGGTTGTAGCATTTCCTAAGTGCCCAGTTTGCATTTAGGAAATTGCGGTTCCCTATTTGGAGTTGCAATTTTAGGTAATCGCAAAAAATTGCAATGACCTAAAATGCATTGCCAAAGCATTTCATACATCTTGAAAGGCTATTTTGCATTCACAAAGGGTCAAATTTAGTGATTCACATTGTTTGTGAATGCAAAATAGGTTGATACATGTGGCTCTGAGTCGTCAAGGGTATGCCCAGATGCGGGTCCCTTGCTCCTTATGCTTTGGTATCCAACCTCTTCCTCCGTGACAAGGCCTACTAAGACTGAAACCAGTTGCAGGTTGCTTTAGTTCTCTTCTGGGGTGGAGGGGGTCTTACCTGGCCCTGTTCCCAAAAGAAGCACGGTCAGTACTGATTTGCACAAGGCAGGTCTAGAGTGGCACAATGAGTAAAAAGGATGGCTTGAAGTGCTACCCAGAGTGATTGTCGGTGGTTAGACAATTTGCAAGCATTCCTCCCATCACCTTTTGTGCGTTGACCCAAGCATACATTACCTAATTATGATACTCAATTAACCGAGATTGCCAAGTTGTCATGTTTATTTTTCATTGTTGAGTGTGACGGTAACCACCACTCTCCTGACCTCTGCTGCTTCCATTTTATCTTGAACGCTGTGGTTACCAGATGCCAGGCTATGAATACTTTAGGTTGTGGTCTATGTGACAGTAACAGTTAAGGATTCAGAGTTGAGTCAAATATCTCATAAAGCACAACGCTGCTGATGTCATAGTATTAGGAGGAAAGTTCAAAGTTCGAAGGGTAAACTGTCCAGTAGAAATAATGAACTAGGTTCACCCAGAGCTTCATAGACTGGAAATCTAATCTGGGAAAGTAAAACCGCTACAAACATTAACTGAATGGTCATTGATTTTTGGGAAGCTAATAGATGATGTTGATGGAAATTGGTCTGATTACACAGTTAGCCTAAAGCTAAACACATGGAATGAATCGTTGCTAGGGACAGATGGAACTCACCTTTACAGCTAGCCAGATGAAACAGGACTTGAATGCAGCTGTCTATTAACCGGTATTGATGCATCTAATCGTAGCATGGATTGATATCTGGGCTGAACTGAGGCACAAAGCATAGCTGACATAACCAGCATCACTGAATGATGAATGCATCGACAAATTAAAAGGTTATTTGAATTCAACTAGTGCTTGCAGTTTCTGTTGCAGTTTGGAGTTGTATGTTTTTGGCTGCAGACATTTGAAAATGCAATGTGTACATGTAACCAGAAGAGGGTAGATACGTGCTCAGAGTAGCATCTCTGAAGTACAACGACCCGTTCTGTCGCCGCAGCTAGGAGGAACAGGCACTCAGGAAACTGCTGGGCGTCTGCCTCAGCGGGTGCACAGCCCGTGGCATGGAAAATTATTCAAGACCCTCAAGGACTTTGCCTCTAGGCGCTCTGCATATACCTCAAATCATATTTGCCCATTATACTTTCTAGAGAGTAACTTATTCCCAGCCTATCAGATTTTCCTTTCATTTGTGGATGAAGTTAGTAGCTTTTCAGTGAGTGCCTCCCTTTCACGATTTCAAACAATATTGTACCAGTCAGTGAAGCTCTCACTTCTGTGTGGTGCTACTAATCACTTCCCATCTCGCCATTTATTTTGCTAGCTACATTATTGCTAAGCACTATAAACTATATCGTTTGCGCTAGAATGCAGCTGCAGTGAGAACATTCAGGAACTGCGCACATTCAGAAAGGACATCCGGCATGAAGCTGAACTCACTAAAGCATGCTGGTCTATAGAACATAGATTTAGCATTTCTTACATTTCTAGTAAAATGATGTACAGTTTTTTGTAAAATTATATTTTCCCTGGGGAGCGCTGCTACTGTACGCCACGTTATTAACCTATTTTTTACCGCAAGCCATTTTCTAGCGGTTTATTTTTTTCAACAACACTTAGGCGCTACAAACATTTTAATAATACATTCCATGTTATGTAGACACGAAAATAACATATAGGATAGAAGGTGAATCGCCTGAGCCCCCTACCAGTAGCAGCACGGCGATACCAATATATTGGACCGACATGCTTGCTGTCTTAGGCTTAGGGTAAAAAATGACTTCAATTGATGCATTACCACTGTACTGCGGAAATGAAAGACTGTTGCCGTAGGCTTCCAAAAGCTTGACAAAAATACGCGGTGTGAAGCAGCCATTTCGTAGTAATAACATGCGTGGGAATGTAATGAAGGCATTGTTGTGAACGAAGGAGGCGGCAGGCCTGCTGCAGGCTGTCCCCGGTCGCCTTTGTTAAGGTACTAATGAACCATTGTCGCTCCGGAGGACACCTGACATTAGCAGTGTGGATGGATTTACTGCAGGAGCACGGCTGCTTCTAATTAGCGCTTCATTACGGCCACTCTGATTTAGAGAAAGCGGCTAGAGCCGATATCATTCATTCCACGCGCACACGGTGCACAGCAATCACACTTCACTTCACTTGGCATTATAATTGCAACTCCTCAAGGCCTTCAATAAAAGGCCTGTCCCTGCTTTTGAGCGGTGCTGTCGTCTCCAGCTCGTGCACTAACTTGAATATTTTCGAATGTGCAATTTCTGAAAAGCAGGCACAAATTTATGTATGCTCTGCCCTAGGCTAGCAGGCTTGCCTGAAGTTTGCAAATGGCTGAATCTCGCGCGCTCGAGGAACGGACAGCAGCAAGGAGCGAGGGTCGTGTAAGAAGGCCACGCAGTGAGGAGCCCACAAAGAGAAAGGTGTGCTCCCTGTGCCTGCTTTTCCCCAAATTGCACTTTCTACACCGCATTCATTAACTCCGAAAATGTCTTAGTGCATGAACTGTAGAAAGCACAGCTCAGAATCCAGGAAAGGCGAATACAGCTTTGTGTTTGTGAGCTGTGCTGGCAGAAGCCCATGAATTAACTTGTAGGTTTTCTGAGTTAATGCATGTCTTGTGGAAAGTGCAATTTCTGGAAAAAGAAACACACCGATCCCTTCTGCACTTCGGAGAGCTGTCCATTAATACCATTCGAAAATGGGTGCCCAAGACTGTTAACCTAGATAATAATGCTAAATTGTTGCTGTGGCTATCCTGACTGCTTATGATTTGCATACGAAAGAGGTGATAGTGGTTTGGGGTGTGTTTTTTTAAACTAAAAGCTGAGAGATGAAGCTTATAGTAGCTCTGAAGAGGTGGAAAAAGAAGGCAAATGCAAAAATACTATTGAGACACACCCATCTCTGAAAGGATAGCGTAAAATAATGTCTTTTTTGAGGGACTGCAGGGTTTACATATTTGCTAAATATTTTGGAGTGACTGACACAAACTTTATCAAATTAACAATAATGAACTGTAGTATGTAAAGATTGTTCAAGGTCTCCTAATGTCTGCACATTAAGATTTGCCACTCGCCTCTGCTATAGGGTTACGGATTAAGAAGCAGAGTTCAAAAATGCTGATATTATTTTGACTTTGGAGCTCCTCCTTTGAGAAGTTAACAGCAAAATTCTGAATAAAGTTGACCAAATATGCCAGATGTGTTTCAAAAACTTCTGATCGCTTCCAGTGAATAGGGAGCCGCTCTATGCTACAGAAATCAAGTTATTAAATGCCAAACTTTAATCAACTACCAGCAAAGCCACTGTATTTATGAAGCAACAGACAATTAAATTATGCAGCATGTGTGACCGAAATATTTTACAAGGAAAATAATATTCTATAGTAAGAATAGTAAATAATGCTGCATATTATGCGGTTGAAGGCAAATTATGTGGTCGCTTCTGTGACATTTTACAAAACATTGTTGCAAAATGTATCTCAATTCTACGAAAGAAAGCAAACTCTAAAAAATCAGCAGATTCCACTCAAATTATTATTTTTCCAAAAATATAAATCTGTAGTGCATAAAAGCGGCAGAATTCCATTTTATTCATGCTATTATTCCCTCCCAAAGTAAAATACTTTATTATAATATATCAAATGTACTACACAAAGCAGAAAGCAAACAACATGTACACGCTTGTTAAAACAAATCTATGACTCTTGTAGTCTGCATATCACACTTATAGTTTAGAAACTGCCTTGAGTTTCTAGTTGAGCTTGCACTGACTGTATGAGGCATCTGCAAGTACATACTCTTTAATAAGAAACAGCCCTCTAGAACAGCATAATATATTCTATATTTATTATGTATGTTTCCAACTATGATTCCTTTGGATTCAAGATATTTGACCTTAAAAATAAACCTAACGTTTTTTGGAACCGTACCTAACTACGGGGCATATTAGCAACAACAGGCGAAAATTATCGCTAACCGCGCTTAGCGCGTATTTTTTTAACGCCGCCTATCACTGGATATTATCGCGGAGATAACATGCTATTAGCAAGATTTATCTCCAATGCGATAACATATCCAGCGATATTCACGCATTAACGCCATGGTGGACTTAGGCTGACAATCCACCTCCTATTCTACAAACAGGTAAGTCATGTTTTTAGCAGTTGTTAAATTCTTTTTTATCGCTTCGCCTGCGTTGCTAATAGGGGGAAGTTGTGTTAGCGACTGTTTTCAGTCGCTTTTAGTTGGGAACGCCTACCTTGCATGTCATTAGCGATAATTATCGCTGGCATGCAAGGCGATGGGGAAACCGGCCGCTATCGCCAGAAAGCTGTCGCTAACGCCTGTTAGCGACAGCTTGCTGATAGGGCGATAAAAAAATCGCCGCTTTGGCGGCAAAAAGTGCAGCTAAAGCGGCGATAAGGCCCTTGCTAATATGCCCCTACTTGTCTTCATCAAATAACTACTGTTTTCATAAATGTCTGTGATGTCAACATGAATTTATATAGAAAGTAATGAAAAGCCTTTTATGACAAGAATTCACTCTCTCAATATTCATTCCCGTTTGAATTGCGTTTAAGTATTTCAGGTTTTTGTTTCTTGCTGAGGACAAAGTCCCTTCCACAGCCCATTACGTGAGGACGTTCACACCACCTGGTGAAGATGGTTACCTATTTAACTACTCGACTTCAGAAATATTCATCTAAGTCGTTACCAATTAACCTTTGGAAAGTGTCAGCCACAGCATTGCAACCCACGTGCAGCGTTTAGGCAGCTATCGCGGATTTATTGTCTAGAGTAGCAAGGTCTGATTGAAGCAGAAAAAGACATGGCTGCGGAATTGACGCAGGCTACAGATGCGGTGCTGGCACTGTAGCAAGTAACTTGAAAGTAGTAATATGTATGGAAATGGGGTCATGAATGAGAACAATCTTCAGGTTGTTGACCACATTTCTTCCCAGAGTTTTTTTTTGTTGTTGATATGGTTATTCATTTCACAAGCCCGCCACAGGGCCAGTTCCTCTATTTTAATGCCGATATTTATGAGCAAATTAGGACTTTTATGCGTTTTTTTAGATTCTGAGAAGAGTTTCTATTCTGCATGTAGTCAAAGATTTCTCCTAAGATAAAAACTACAAAATTTGTTCCATATCAACTAAATTATTTAGAACCGCTGTAAAAATAAACATTCACACATGTATTACAGTAAATAAAATGGTAAATTGAATGCTTTTCACATAGTGCAGCTTAAATAACTAACAATATCATTGCTTGTTGCTGCATGTCATCTGATTTACACTCACTTTACACAGGAAAACAACTTGCTACTCTAGGGTAAAGGCCTGCTTATGGAAAGCGCGAAATTCAAGGAGCGCGCCATTAGGGCCCGGCACCCTGGGGTCCAGGCCCCGCCTACATGTGTGCGCCGGGGTAGCCCGATTGGCGACTGGCTGCAGTACGTTCTTTCGGGGCACAGGATGACGTACTTCCGGCTGGGACCGGCGATTGGGGGGGGAGGAGCGGGGGCCTATTTAGGGCATGGTGCCCGGGCCCTCGTTCTCTCTTCTTCCGGTGCCGGCCCCAGTAGCAGTGCGTGTCCCAAAGTTAGTAAGGAAAGTGCTTTGGGAAGGATAGCGGGCCCCTTCGTCACCCCTCCTTGGCCCGATTATGTTTGTTTACCACTGGGTGTAGTGCTAAGAAGGACCCATGTCAGTTCAGGATGATACATAACTTATCTGCACCTAAGGGGGCGTCAGGGAATGATGCGAAAGACCCGGCATTATGCTCTGTGACATACTCTTCCTTTGACACTGCACTGTAGAAATTATGTGACCTGGGCCCCAATGCCTTCATGGCGAAAACAGACATTGAGTCAGCCTTCCGTCTCCTGCCGGTGCACCCTGATGATTACCACTTACTAGGTTTCCAGCTGAAAGGCCAGTATTACTATGATAAATGCATGCCAATGGGGTGCGCCGTATCTTGCAAGTATTTTGAGCAGTTTAGCTCTATGTTGCAATGGTTGTTTACCTTCAGAACAGGGCACTCAGACATCGTCCATTATTTGGATGACTTCATGGTGATGGGCCCGTCCTCGTCAGGGACATGTGGGCAAGCTTTGAGAGAACTGGTGTTCATGTTGGAACAGTTTGGGGTGCCTTTGGCGCCGGGGAAAACAGTAGGCCCGGCAACATGCATGTCATTCCTGGGCATTGAAATTGACACAGTGGTTGGCGAGTGCAGGTTACCTATGGACAAAGTACAGGCCTTCTCCCAGGCAATTGACTCTGCGCTGGCGGGTGCAAAGGTGACGTTGCATCAATTACAGGTGTTGGTAGGTCAATTGAATTTTGCATTGCGTATCATCCCTATGGGGCGCCCCTTCTCCAGATCAATTGCGAGAGCAATGGCAGGCTTGACGCAGAAACACCACCATGTGAGGTCGCGGGCTGAAGTGAGGGAGGACCTGAAAGTGTGGCTCAGTTTTTTGAAGGATTTCAACGGGAAGGTAGTGTGGCCGGCGCCGCCAGTCACCTGTGAGGCCCTGGGCTTGCTCACTGATTCAGCAGGTAGTGTTGGTTTTGGGGCAGTGTTGGGACCTCTCTGGTGCAGGCATGATTGGCCGGCGGCCTGGCATGAGAGCAGCCTGACCAGGAACGTGGCCTTCTTAGAATTGTTCCCAATAGTGGTGGCAGTCACGGTGTGGTCCGACTTCTTCAGGAATAAATCTGTGGTTTTTTGGTCAGATAACATGGCTGTAGGGGAGGCTATTAACAGGCAAGGGGCTACTTGTACTCATGTGTTAAGGCTGTTAAAACACTTAGTGCTGTTATGTTTGAGACTGAACTTGCTATTTAGAGCTGCATATATTCCGGGTGTAGAGAACCAGGCAGCTGATGCTTTGTCTCGCTCCAAGTTGCAGGAATTCCGGAGGTACCATCCACAAGCAGCGGAACAGATGACAGTGTTCCCGACATCTCTGTGGAGGATTGAAGCCCCGCATTAGTGGGTCTTGTAGGGGCCTCATTGAACGAGCGCACCTGGAAGACATACCAGCATCATTTTAAGGCTTACAGGTTTTTCGTGCAGCGGGAAGGGATAGTGGGCTTGTTCTCCTCAGAAGCCATATGTAGATTCTTACAGACATTGAGGGATCAGGGCAGGCCTGTGTCATATGCTAGGGATCACCTAGCGGCAGTGGGCTTCTTTGCAAAACTGTCAGGGGTGCAGGATGCTGGGAATTCATTCTTAGTAAGAAAGGTCCTGGCGGGGTGGGCCAGGTTGGAGGCTGTGAGGAAGGACCGCAGAAGGCCACTTGATTTGCACACACTGGGTGACATGCTAGATGCCTTGCAGGCGGTGGGCTCTTCTGCTTATGAGGCTACCTTGTTTGCTGCGACTTTCACACTAGCTTTTTATGGTGCTTTCAGATTGAGCGAATTGGTGGGAGCCTCCAAGGTAGATTATGCGGGCGGGATGCAGTGGCAGGATTTACAGCTAGTCCAGGGGGGGCTCTCAGTTACGTTACGTAAATCTAAGACAGATCCTTTGGGCAAAGGGACCATGATTTGTCTCAGACCGGCACCCGGAACACGAGTGTGTCCAGTAGCTCGAATGGGGGCATACCTGGCTATTCGCCCACATGGGGGGGAGCAAGCCCTGTTCATCCACGAACACGAGGGGTGCCTGTCAAAATACCAATTCAGGGCGGTGTTCATGAGTTCCTTGAGGAGTCTAGGGTTAGATCCCACCGGTTACTCGTCCCACTCATTCAGGATTGGGGCGGCGACTTTGGCAGCAGGAGCAGGCCTGTCAGAGGATGAAGTGAAGCGTGTGGGGCGATGGTCCTCCGCATGTTTCAAGCGCTATGTGCGCCCGGACTTATTGTAGTATGACGCAAGAATGCGCAGTTGTGACCACTCTAATGTCTTTTTCTCTTTCCGCAGTAGTATGCCCTCTAAAGTAATATGGGGTTGGGACACTCTTTCGTGTGGCGGGCCGCCTACCGATTGCAGCAGCAGCGTGGGTCGAAACCGGCGGTTTGGAGGGGATGTCGTTCCACTGGCGAGGCACAGGGGGCCTTCGAATCAGGCAACTGCGGCGGCTGGTGGAGGAGACGAGGGGGCACGAGGGACTTCAGTCCCCGGATTTAATTATCCTGCATTTGGGCGGGAATGACATGGTGGCTCTTGGTCGCCAGGCAGTCAGGGAAGCTTTGCTGACGGAATTCGCATGGTTGGGAAGGACATTCCCTCGGGCGCGGATCGCATGGTCATGCATGATTCCGCGGCAGGCATGGGGCCATGAAGTGAGATCGAGGGCGTTGAACGTGTCAGTAAGGCGCCTGAACGGGGAATTGGCAAAATTGTGTACTGGGCAGGGCCGCCTGTGCCATATACCACACAGACTGATCAGAGGTGACCAGATGTTTCATCGTGACGGCGTGCACTTGTCAGACATTGGGAGAGACGTTTGGATTAATGGCATCTGGTCATTTGTGCGGAACTTGTTCTGTGGTGGGGAGGGCAAAGGACCTGTGCGCCCTGGTCGCCCTTGTGGCGGTAAGGAGGCCACAGAAGATTGACTCACATTGTTAACGGGAGTCCTCCTGCAGACTCCCTAGGCCAGCACTGAGGGGGAGAGACGGTAAGCTCACCGCAGAGAAAATAGGGACACCGGCTGGGGGCAAGAACACCAGGTTACAAGCTAGGGCATGGGGCAGCGGCACCTGGTTATACCCTACGAGCCCCCTTGGTCAGCCTGGTGGTGGAGGGGTGGGCCCTAAGGAGGCGGACAAGGACCAGAGGGCTGGGGCTCACCTCTCAAGGACGCAGGTGGGTTGCGCCTTGCGTTGTTCTCAGTTGGGGGACGTGAGCCAGAGGGCCCCTTGGTGCTGGAGCAATAAAATATGTGTTGTATATAAGTAAGTCAGTCAGTTAGGCTTATTGGTTAAGATGCTGAATTAAAAATGTAAATATCGATTAAAGATGGATTAATGAACAATTTATTAGGTCTGCATCTTAAAGAATGTAAATGAGTAATTTTAATTTGTTATGTTTATGCGTGATGGTGTGAAATAAACATGGCCGTTTTACCCACACTTTTGGTATCAAGTATTGATTGGTGGGTTTTGTGGGGGCGGGGCAGGGGCCGACCTAGGGGGTCCGGGCTTTAATGACGTATGCTCACTGCATCGGTTTAACCACTCGTTCTTTGGCACAGTATAACCACCTACGTACCTGCTGTCCGTATAATATGATCTATATTGCCATCAAAGGACTCTGGTGACATCATAAACTGAGACCAAAGGCTAAAATTAACTTTAGTTGATTGGGCATTTAGGCCAGAAAGCAAACTCTGAAGGCCAGTAAAATTGCTAGTTATGAGTAATGCAACCATACCTCCCCCAAAATGCACTACTCATTACCCTGAGACATTATATTACTGAGATATCAAATTCCATTGCTAATGACAGCACGTATTATTCCCATTTGCTATGGCACTCCAAGCACATGGCTTGACTCACAGCCAAGCTCTGGATCCATGCGCTGCTGGATCTTGCGGAAGGGAGGGTACAGTAGCAGGGTGCTATGCTCAGACCAGGCTTTGCAAGGAGAGCAGCAGACCAAGCTGTTCAGATGCCACACTGGTACTGGGGAGGGGGAGACCGCATGGCAGTGCGAGTTCAAACTGAGAATGAACAAAGTAGATGGCAAGCAATTATAGGGAACACTGCGAGTTCATGCAGGGCATGATGAAAGGCTTCACCTTAGAGTTCATGCAGGGCACGATGAAAGGCTTCACCCTGTAGTATAATATTGGTTGCAGATCTGCCCTGAGCCTGCTGGGCAGGAGTCAAAGCCATGTCTTGCAGGATGTGAAAACAGCTAGGCATATGGCACGGCAAAAGGATCTGTGGTGTCAGCAGGTAAGGGAGCAGATTGCACAGAGCCCTCCTGGACATGATCACAGGCATGTTCAGTGGGTCTTGGAGGTTATCATACCAAACTCCTTACCATGCAATCAAAGACCTACTACACATGCCTGAAGCCTATGAGGCCATGGGACTGGGAGAGTGGCAGTCCGATGGAATTGGGAGCAGGGCACACATATTCTTTACATCGCCTGGGCATGGAGGAAGGTTAGCCCCTGTGGTCTCTGGTACAGGGAAACTGTACACAAGGCATGACCAAGTGCCATGCCTGTGCTGAGGTTTCGCTGCACACTACCGCAGGCCATGATCAGCAGACTCTGAAGGGGTCACTGAGCACAGTGCCTGACTGAAGGACACACCGAATACTTGTGCACATGGCTGTAGGGCATAAGCAGTTCATTTTGTGGGTGGGTCACCAGACATAGGGCCTGGCCTCAGGCTAAGGTCTGTTGTAGGTAGGTATAGTCTTTGATCTACAAGCTTTGATTGCAGGGGTATTAAGGACAGGGAATCGACAAAGGCAATAACATCCACCAGTTCCTTCTTCATGTCTTCAAAGGCAGGGGCACTGGCTTTAGGCTTGGGCAAAAATCCCTTGGTCCTTTGAACAGGCATATGATAAAAAAAACACAAAAATAATGTCTGAAATCTTTTTAAAGAGGCGTTATGCTTCATAGTTCTTATTGCAAAGAAATGTATTAAATAAAACCTAGAGAAATGTCCATAAATTCTTTAGTTTAAGGAAGATTATGGTTAAAAGTGTCAATGAAAAAACTCTGAAATAGGACAGTTATGTTCAACTAGGCAATCCCCTCAGCACTTCCTTTTTTCACAGATCTATTATTGGCATTTCAATAAAAAAAACACATTAAATACCAAACTGTTCACTGTTAATTTCTTTGGCATCGTCATCATTTCTCCCAGGCACTTCTTACACGCAAACACATGGGGGCCGATTCCGATCTCGGCCGGTAGGGCTCCGAATCGGATTTGGCTTTACTGGATCCGATTCGGAGCCCTGTTTCCCGACCAAATCGTACGTGCGTCCGGGCGAGCGAGTACGATGCGTGCACTCGCGAAATCTCCGACCGACTCGTTCGCAGGACCCGACCGCTCCGACCGACTCGCACGGGGACGACTCGCACCGCGCAATGGAGACGTTCCCCGGCCGGGTAAGTACGATGCGCATCGCGACCGCTCCGACCGACTCGCGCAGTCCGGCTCCAAGGAGCTGTCGGAGCCGCACTTTGGGGTCCGTGTCGGACCCCCTGGAAGCGTAGGCATGCGAGTCGCACACAGGGGGAGCCATGGGTCCCCCTACACGTGCATGTACGGTGCGACCCGCACCGACGCGAACACGCTGTAGGGGGCGCCCTTGTTCGCGTAGTGCCCATTGAGTCAATGGGAGCCCGTGTACGCGTCGTACGACTGGCTCCCATTGACTTCAATGGGAGTCCGACCGAATCGAGTCCGATGGCATACGTGCGCATCGTACTCATTCGGTCGGACTGCCAGAGTCCGATTCGGTTGGAAATCTCTCCGGGTCCGGCTCGGTCGGAGAGATTTCCGGCCCGAATCGGAATCGGCCCCATGGTGTCACTGATGACATCATAAATGGCACCATCAATGCCTTTAGTTATGACCACTATTGCCATCAAGGAGGGTATTACTGTACTTGCAGTGACTTGTCTTTTACAGATCTATGGACTGTTAGAGTAAACAGAGCATTGTTTCTGTATGCAAACTTTACGTCTTCACAAATGTAATAATTGCCACGTGTGTCTGGAGGTTTCACTCCAAAGACAATTTTTAAACATACAATTTTACACACCTTTCCATCACATTAAAAAGTATGAAACATATCTGTTTACTTCTAACCGTTAATTATCTTCATTTTTCCATGAAAGATAAGCAGTCACAATCAGTAGAATTAAGGACAATCACTGAAAATCTTCCTCCATTGAGTTGGCTACCTGCTAAAGGTTCCTCCTGCTACCTGTATTTAAAAATTGCTTTTATTTTGCTGTCATTTCGTTTTATGCTGCCGAGGGTGGTGTGAGGGGACTGTGGGAATTCTTTTTAACTTTTGCTCGTGTTTTATCTTGTCTGTTGGAGTGTGTTATACTCCTTTTACATTGCCTAATTCTGCCGATTTTTTTCGGAACGGAGTGTGTTATACTCCTTTTGTTCTGCTCCCTGCTCTCTAATCTGGCCTGTTAGTTAGTGACGGCCATCTTGATAGGGCCGTGCGTCACTCACGCTCAGCGCTCTAGTTGTTGCACGCTGCTCGCCCTCGCCCTCCACACTTCCCGACTTAATGGGCTGTGGTCGGACGCGCAGCGCTTGCTAAAGGTTCCTCCTGCTACCTGTATTTAAAAATTGCTTTTATTTTGCTGTCATTTCGTTTTATGCTGCCAAGGTTGGTGTGAGGGGACTGTGGGAATTCTTTTAACTTTTGCTCGTGTTTTATCTTGTCTGTTGGAGTGTGTTATACTCCTTTTACATTGCCTAATTCTGCCGATTTTTTTCGGAACGGAGTGTGTTATACTCCTTTTGTTCTGCTCCCTGCTCTCTAATCTGGCCAGTTAGTTAGTGACGGCCATCTTGATAGGGCCGTGCGTCACTCACGCTCAGCGCTCTAGTTGTTGCACGCTGCTCGCCCTCCACACTTCCCTACTTAATGGGCTGTGGTCGAACGCGCAGCGGGCGCGCCAAAGGCAAGCCTAAGGCAAGCCCGTCTGCGCCCGTCAGCGTCAAGTCAGTGGCCAGGGCCAGTTATGCTGCTAGACGTGCGCTGGATGTAGGAACTCACTTCCGGTATTCTGGTGAGTACCTAAAAGCACTTCGGCCTCTGCCCTGTTGCATACACTGTAATAGCACTTTGCCTTTTAATTTGGACTTTGTCTGCGCAGCTTGTGGTTTTGCTCCAAAATTAGAGCTCTTGCCGAGCCAGCCGCTCGCTATATCCTCAGTATGCCCGCGCATTAGAGCTGCCCTTATAAATGCCAGATCACTGAAGAAGCATCATGCTGATGTTTTTGACCTGGTCTTGGATAAATCTCTGGATCTGTTATTTGTTACGGAGACCTGGCTTGATGTTGCTTCTAACCCTATCATTGCGCTGGCTACCCCGGCTGGCTTTAAGCTCTGTCGGCTGGACCGCACGGTTGGTAGAGGGGGTGGTTTAGCCATTCTGTATAGGGATAACTGGGTTCTCCATAGCGATACTTCGAGAACTTGGGATGAGTGTGAGGTCTTGGATTTTAGTATCCACTTCTCCGATCATTTTACGCTGGGCGGTTCCCTCATCTACCGACCCCCTGGGTCGGCTACTGCCTTCCTTAAATCGTGTGGGGATGCTATAGCTGAGCGCGCATTGCGCTTCTCCCACTATATGGTACTGGGTGATGTGAATCTCCACCTTGATCAACAAGATGCTAAAGACTCCGTGGTTTTTCTTGACTCCCTCCACTTAGCTCATCTCTCTCAATGGGTCTCTCAGCCCACTCATCAGGGTGGCCATATTTTAGATCCCATCTGTTCCAATTTTCCTGTTCAGGTGGCTGAGCCCTCCCCAACTTTTTGGTCGGATCACTTTCTCATCTGCTTCTCTTGGGAGATTGCTCAGCCTGCTCGGCCTACGCGCTGTCTTCGCCCTCCGCTGTTCAGTAAAATCGATCCTATTCAATTCATGAGCTCCTTGGCTGCCTCTAGGCCTGCCCGTCAGCAAGATCTTGAAGGGAGCGTGACCGGGTTTACTAAATGGATAGCTGACTCTGTGTTTTCATTATCTTCACTGCGCCTGCCTAAGTTAGAGAAGAATTCTCCTTCCAAACCCTGGTATCTACCGGAGCTTAAAACTCTGCAACATGAGTGCAAAGTTCTGGAGAGGGCCTGGCGTGCCAGCAGCTATTGCCCATTGGCGAAACTCACCCTTAGAGCTAAACAAAAATGTTATTATGCCGCTATTGCCGCTGCTAAGGGTCAATATTTTGCGTCACGTATTGACCAGGCCAATAATAACGCAAAAGAAATTTTTTCAATTGTGCAAAGCTTTATGTCTCCAACTGCCTTGGTTTGCTCCTCGCCTGTCTCGGAGTCATGGTGCAATACCCTCAGCAAGTTCTTTCTGGACAAAAGTTATGCCATCCAGGCCACGTTTTCATCTTGTGCCTCAATGCTTACGCCCTGTCCTTCTGTCCGGCCTTCAGTTGATCCACTGCATAATTTTTCATCTTTTTTGCCAGCAGATTTATCTACTACTCTTAAGATCCTGAAGGCCCTGAAATCAGTCTCTCCTACTGACCCCTGCGCGGCCAGACTTCTGGCTTCCGTCGCAGATTGTATTAATCCTGAGGTCAATCAGATTATCAATATGTCATTACGGGTCGCCTTTGTTCCACTATCTTGGAAGCAGGCAAAAATTCTCCCCCTCCTTAAAAAACCGCCCCTTGATCCTTCGATTCCCGGTAATTATCGTCCCATCTCGCTTTTGCCTAGCTTGGCTAAGGTTTGTGAAAAGGTGGTCACAAACCAACTCACCGAGTTTGTTGAAACCTATGGCCTACTCCATCCGGCCCAATCGGGTTTCCGGGCTGCATATAGCACTGAGTCAGCATTATTAGAGGTGTCTGAGGCGATTCGTGAGTGCCTGGATGCCGGCGGGAGGGCAGCTTTGGTTATGCTGGACCTCTCTGCGGCATTCGATACAGTGCCTCATGCCTTGCTCCTTGATCGCTTCCTGGAGATCGGCGTATCCGGGTCCGTGTGGGGCTGGATAAGGTCCTTCCTGGAGGGTCGATCGCAGCAGGTTTGGCTTCCATCGTGTGCCTCAGGCCCGCAACCAGTGGCCACGGGTGTTCCACAGGGGTCATCCCTTAGCCCTCTTCTCTTTAACATCTATGTTACCCCGCTGGTTTACCTTGCGGAGGCTTTAGGGGCTAAGGTGATGGCCTATGCTGATGACACCCAGCTGCTGTTCTCCTGGGGTCAGGATGAGCACGCAGTTGCCCCGGCTCAACATTGCTTAGCTTCGGTTTTTCACTGGCTTGCTAAGGCACAGCTTAAGTGCAATGAGGAAAAATCAGAGATCCTTTTGTACGGCAAATTTCCTGTCGACTTCAGAGAAAAGCTATGGCCCTCCGGTTTCTCCCTACCGAGTTTTAAGGGAGACTCGGTCAAGAATCTGGGGGTCTGGTTTAATGAGAACTTGCTTTTCTCTTCGCAGGTCAAGAAGTTGGCCGGCACTTGCTTTGGCATTTTGAAGATCTTGAGGAAGTTTCTTCCTCTTTTGCCTAATTCTGCTAAGGAAACTGTTGTCCGTGCTCTAATTCTTTCCCGCTTGGATTACATTAATGCACTGTATGCGGGCATTCCTGGTTACCTTTTGAATAAGCTACAGGTGATTCAAAACTCGGCCGCTAGACTCCTGTTGGGTCTTTCCAGCAGGTGCAGTGTGCGTTGTCACTTGCGCTCTCTGCAATGGCTCCCGGTGGAGGTGCGAATAAAATTTAAAATCTTATCCATTGCTCACAAAGCCCTCCACGGTCTGGGACCCATCTATTTGCAGAAGAGGATTGCCTTCTATTCTCCGGTGAGACAGCTGCGTTCTTCCTCCCAACTTTTGGCACAGACCCCGCGGTTTAATCGCCAGAGGCTTGGAGGGCGCTCCTTTGCCCGGATAGCTGCATTGGCATGGAATGCTCTGCCACTGGCCTTACGGGGCGTCAAAGATCCGATGATCTTTAAAAAAAAGCTGAAAACCTTTCTTTTTTAACTTCTGTCTTCTGACTCTGACTCCGACCCTTTTCAAGCTCGCGCCGGGACACTCCCTGGAGTATCTGTGCGCGTTAGAAATTTATATAACATAACATAACATGTGTTTGAGGAGCATATTGGGAAATTAGTGAGGGTAACTCCAAATTTAGTAGGTAGCCTATGCAAAAATCCAAAGGCAATGTAATAATTTTAATAAACTGTTTGTTTTCAATAAGCTTATTAATCACTTGCAAAGAAGGTAATTCACTTTTTATTTTAAGGAACAACATAAGTGGATTTCTCGTTTGAAAAAAGAATAATTAGATGGGTAAGAATCCAAAATGATGCAGCTCTGATAACATCTGGGTAAAAATAACAGAAGCAGTAAAATGTAAAAATCAAAAAGCCTTGTGGAAAATTATAGGGGAAAATAGCGTCTCTTTCTCCAAACCTAAGATAAATAATATTAGTCGCATGGAATGGTAAGAATACATAACCTCTCTCTACGCTTTGAATACATAGACGCCCAGCAACAGTGTTAAAAGACTCACTAGATGAGGGATTAGCTGGAAAATGCTCTCTCCTTTCCCCTCCTACTAGACAGGAGGTTCCGCATTATCTTAAAGCTGTTAGGAATACTGGGGCAAGAGGTCCAGGCCAAGTACTATCACTATCATAAAATTAGAGCTGAACCTATAAACCACTTATTTAGTGGCGCTTTTCCGCTACTGTTATTACAATGGGGTGGTCCCTAGTTCATGGAGTGGTCGTATTGTCTTGCCATTATATAAAAAAGTCCCCTCAAACCAACCAACCAATTATAGGTGGATTACCCTGTTGATGCCACAGGAAAGATTTTTTAAATATGTTTTATCTAATCTACTAGAATGGATGGAGGAAAAAAATAGCAGGAGGGGTTTAGAGCTGGTAACTCGACTCCGGATAATATGACTGTACTGCATCTTATATTGGAAAAATGTGTGAAATGAAGGGGGATGCCTATCTAAGCGGCTTATATTGATTTTTCAACTGGTCTCAATCATGTAGACAGGCAGACTCCTTTGGAGAATGTTGAGTGCCGTGGGAAGGGTCTCCTAAAACCTATCATTGCTCTTCACACAGCTACCTGGTGTCATGTTATGTTAGGAGGTAGGCGGGGCATGACTCCGAAAATCCCTACCAGAAATTGTTTGAAACAGGGATGCCTGTTGGACTTTTTTCACTGTATATGGCGGATCTGCCTAATGTGTTGAGCAAAGTTGCTGGTGATGCCCCAAAATTAGGATACTATCCTTTAGGGACACTCCTTTATGTGGATGATATTGTTTTGCAACACCTGACTCCCAAAGGCCTCCAGAAATGCCTTGATATCTTGTCAACTTACTCAGACGCTCAGTTCCTGAAGGTTAATATAAATAAAACCAAGGTCATGAGGTTTCGTCCAAAGGGGTGTCGGACTAATACAAAGTATAGGTGGTTTTGTAACATTTCTACCATAGAAGTAGTAAAGTTATACCCTTATCTTTGAAGAATTATGTCGGAAAATCTGGCTGATAATGAACATATTGCACATATATTAAATAAGGCATATGCTCCTTAAAATGCACTAAGGGCACTTTATAGAGCAACAGGTTCCAGGCACTTTAATCATCTCTTAACAGTATACAAAACGAAGATCCCACCAACCCTTTTATATGCTATGGAGACAATAACTATTAATCAGTAGCACTTTATGTATAAGGTGGAGGGGAAGATTCTTCACAATATTTGCGCTTTAAATTCCATGTTTTCAATAGAAGCACTAAGACTAGAACTAGGATTGGTAAGCACTTATATAAAAGGTCTAGCTGCTATTTTACATTGGTATCATTGTATTCTACACATCAACAAAATGTCTTTAAGAAGTCTTATGGCCCTGGACTCTCTCTCCCCTAATACAAAGGTTGGTTCATTCTTAACTAACATTTTATGTACACTTCAGTGCTTTTCTTTGACTAGATTAGATATTCAGAATATGAGCTATGTCTATCTTAAAAATCATCTAAAACATGCCATGAAAAATTGCTCTATGGAGAATGATTTGGATATATGTAGAGCGAAACCTCATTTCCATTGTGTTATTCAATCATGTCAGGCAGCAGTTCCCCAAGTGTATTTGAATTGGAACCTGGAACACAGGGTGCGAAGGTGTATAATGCTATGTAGGCTGAAATGTTTACCGCTAAAAACTGTGACGTATGCATGGCAGAATGCAGTTAGTGAGGAAAGAATAAGCACATGTCATAATGGCACACAGACTATCAAACATGTTATATGTGTCTGCCCTGTTTTAAAAATCTACCAACAGAGATTTTTAAAATCACTTTTAAAGAAAATATGGTATTACAACTGAAAGCTGCTATGGAGATGATAAATTGCCCAGTTAATGAATAAATGTGTTGTAAATCTTGAATATTTTTGGCTCCTTTTTACAATTGTATTAAATGATGTATTTCTGTATATTGTAGATCTCATTGTAAGATCTAAATCTCTAACAAAAAAACATTGAGTTTTAAAAAAACCCTTGGGTTCATTTTTCCACCCTGCCCTCTGCAAGCATATTTTCTGTGTGTAATATAAATGTTAATCTATTTGAAATGAGACAGGAAAAAAAAGCACAATTATACATATCTCTCAACTCCAGCCATTGGACAGCAGAGCTGTCTCCCAGATTAGACAGCCCTTACAGGCTAAGACATATCATATACGCTGAGACATCATATAAATCTATTATGGTCTCAGACAGCAAAAGGATGGTAACGACATGAAAGGCTATTACAGATAATACAATTTCTCCCCTCAATACATACCAAAATATCTGCTATATTAAGTGTCTTTGGAAAATATCATTTATTTTATCCTCAAACATGAACCTTTTTTCAATTTACACTCATGTTTCCCTCAGAAAATAGTTTTTTATTTTCAGTAAATACACTGGTTTGGGATTAAAATTACTTTGTCATTCTCACAAAAAGCACTTTTATACCAGGTCCCCTTGAATAGACCTTCACATACTCATGTTAGACCATCACATGATAGGTCAGCACACTATATCAGGAATTGTCAGTTTACATCAGAGACAACCACTTGATGTCAAGGATATTGCATTGTTGCTTGGGCAGACACACCCCTGGGCACAACCGGACACAGGCACACACAACAAACAGGATTCCCGCATCAGAAGTAAAAAGACATGTGATAGCCAAATTAAAATGATAAAATAATACTATTTAAATGTAATGATGTCAGGATACAGACTAAGAAGATTAAGAAGAGCAGGAACAGGTTCTCTAAATTATGCTGAAGATATCATGGTAACGCAAATAGGTACTTAACTGGAGAATGTAGAGAAAGCTCCCTGGTGGGAGACAGAGGTGTAATGAAGGTTGGGGACCCTGGTGGCCAGAAGAAACATTGAGGGTCTTGTGTGGCAGTCTCAGCATATAATTGATCTTGTCTCTGTGTGAGTTGGCCATATTGGATTCTGGCTATAGCAACATGTTCTATGGATATCGTCCTTATCCAATATGGCCTCCATTTGTATTAATTTCAGTTTCCAGGGCATGGCTGTGACGAGAGGATTCCATTCCGTCTGTGCCTGGCAACTTTGCATCTTGGAGGGTTACCTCACTCTCATTCCAGTTTGCACCCAGCCTTCCTCTACTCTGCACCTTTATTGCTCTCCCCTGCACCCTACTCACATTCCTCCAGACTTTGTGCTAGTGTGCTTCTTGTCTCCTTGCATTTGCCTTATACCAAGTGCCTTGCTCCTGTCTTCTACCGAGTCAGAGACATTCTCTGCCTGCTTCTTTGTCTCTTGACAGAAAAGAAAGGGTGACTGAACTACCTGGTTATTAATAACAGTGTCTAATCCCTATTATGATACCACTAATGCCTGCATTTTTAATCCTCTGCTCGTACCTTTTTATACCTTTCCTATCTGATCTACCAAACTCAACTTCTTTCCTTGTTCTGTTCGCACATTTTTCCCAGAGTACATGAAACCTGGTATTGCTTATCTGATTAAAGGAATAGAGGACAACTGGGCTTCAAAGGGGAGAATTGGTGCTTCTCTGCCCTCTTTGTTTGCTTTAGTCCTGACATGATAGAGCCTGACAGAATGCAAGGCTTATAAATCAGAATTGGGCAAGAAAAAGGCAGTCTGCCAATAGAGTTATTAAGCTACATCACCAACAGCTTGCGAGTGATCATGTTTTCATGTGCAACAGTGGTGCTCTGATACCTGAAGCCTCATGCCTATTCTGTTCTCCTTCACTCATTCTGGACCCTTATGATGTGCTTCTGCTCTACTTCCATCTCTGACTTCATCCTGTCCTAGTGATGGTGTTTATTGCTGGAGACTCAGGCAGTACAAGCCCAGTCACGCTCCTCTAATCTGCACCCATATCCATCATCAGGACAGCAAGGCTTCCTGTGTGATGCTGCTCAGTGTCCTAATGCAGCAACCCCTGATACTTTTAGAGCTGTGATATTTTGCACTTCAGGATCATGAACCATGGGCTGCATCTCCTGCCCCTACTCAATGGATCATTGTGTGTCTGTCGGTTTGTTCAGAGGACTCCACTTATTGCCCAAAAGCAAAAAAAAAGCAAATATTGTGCCTAATGGTACTCCCTTTACATATGTCAGTAACACTTGTAGGGCAGGGTCTTCATGGTTCGTACAGTTGAGCCCCAATGCTCTAATGAACAAGCCACCACTTTGAGAGCAGCATGTACATTGCATTAGTAGTTGTTGAGTAATAAGTCGAAAACAAAAGCAAAGTTAACAGAAATGCTCTATATATAGAACTATATGTAACACCAGCTCTGCAGAATAGAATAATCACACTTCAGGTCTCTCTGGAGTGCAAAAGTTGGAGGGAGTGCAATTTCAAATTTGTTGGTGCGTATGTGCCAATAACTTCTCCAAGCGTGTCCCAGTGTCTAGCTTGCAGAAGCTGCCAGGTGTCCACAAAAGGGATCGTGTCATTACCAGCTGCTGAATTGCTGCAAAGAATTTGACTCCATGCTGCCTGTCCTGAGAACTAGTTTTTGTTCTTCAGTCCTGACCTAGAGGCAGCTTAAATCACATCTGCCAGGCTGGCGGGGAGCCTTAAATGCATCAATTAGAAGTACTGAAAATGCTCTAATAATTTATTGCCATCCTGGGACCAATTTAGGTTTGCTGGAGGAAAATGCTGTGTTTCATCATCACCAGACAGAATCTGAG
The DNA here is from genome assembly GCA_963921515.1 of Calotriton arnoldi. NCBI lineage: Eukaryota > Metazoa > Chordata > Amphibia > Caudata > Salamandridae > Calotriton > Calotriton arnoldi. The sequence continues at coordinate 2,067,647 of CAWUFW010002315.1, read as the reverse complement.
TGAGCCATCATTCATTGTCAGGAGAGAAGCGGAAGGGCACTATGCAGGAAGTATGCCTTCCAGTTCTACTTTGTACTGTGTGCTGCTGGAGCACTTCCAGTGTCTTGTAAACACTACACATAGAGGCAATGGATTACTCACCATCACCATATACTTGTATCACAATAGCAGAACATGTTATAATACGATATCAGAAAGTAGACATATTTTACATATAGTCTACCCTGTCCTATTCGTATTCATTTCATCATCAAAGCATAATGTAAAGGCAAAATACCAGTGGCAATGTCATGAACGTGCTTTGGTGCAGATGAGACCTGTGTGCCGGTTCTAAGAGCCTGGACAGTGTAAGGCGCTGGGACATTCTCCAAGTTGACGTGTGAGTAGCAGACAGCCCAGCTTGAAAAGGAGGAGGGGAATCACTCTTTCTTGTTTCAGGACAGTGGGGCCTGTACTTCATCCACTAACTCGAAAACGTGCATGTGCTTTATGCTGTGCAATGTCCTGAAAACAGGAGAATAGCTCTACTCTGCATCAACGCTTTCATGTTATGATCCATGAGAACAGCTTAGCAACAAGGAGGGGTGACTGCCTTATACTACTTTTGAGCCATTCTCTCATGCTAGTGCACTAAATTGAAGAATTTCCAAGTTAAGTGAAGATGTTATAGAAAGTGCAATTTCCAAAAGAGAGGCATAGAGTTATGTTCTGTGCTAGTGTGCACGTTTGTGATATTAAAGTCTGTTGTTTCTGTGTGAACCAGTTTATCTTATTATGTTGTGTAATCTTTATTACAGTCAGTCCTGCTGTTCTTCCTCACAAACTTAAACATTATGGGTGATCCAGCCCAAAGCACTCATTAAGGTATAAATGACATCCATTCAATTGGTTTTACTTCAACCTTGGGGATCTCAATAAAAATATATGTAGATTAAATCTTCAAAACTTACAACTCTATTACAAATACCTTAATTATATCATTCAATTTTAATTGAATTAAGGAATTTGGAATAAAGGTGTAAGTAATGATGATTTAATCTGCATATTTTTTTTGAAATTCCCAAAGTTTAAGTAAAATAAATTAAATGGATTTTATGTATTCTTTTAAGAGTGTTTAAGTGCCTAGACATCTATGGTTAAATAGCCCAACCCGATTTCATGAGTGATCAAACCCTGAAAACACAGACCGTGTACAATAATACAGCTAAATAATTGCAGGTATGGACCTTTGTTTGTTGACAAGGATAAGTTAAAATGAGCAAACATCTACATCAAAACCATAAAAACGATAAATTCATTAAAGACCTTAGTACAGTCAATACCGAGAATTTATGTGAGTTAAAGGGTTTCATTAATCAATTCTTTAGTTTCATTATTTATTCAATAAGCATTAGTCTTTTAAGTATCATCATTAGAAATTAATATAATACAGTAATCAATATTTCAATATAAGGAAAAATACAATATTGGTAAGTATGACAGTTAAAGTTGAAATAATACAAGGGAGTTCCATAAAGGAATTTCCCTAATTTAAGTTTTTAGAATGGGATAGAATTTGGTGTCAGTTCAGAAAACCCAATAAAGAGTTCTGATGAGAGAATAAATGCATAAGCATAAAGGCTTTGCACATCAAATAAAGAAAATATAAAGCTGGAATGTATTCTCAGCCATCAATCATCAGACATCTAATGAAACAGGGAATAGGCTCAAAGTAATCTCTCATAAAAAGAGAGATATGATCTCAAGAAACCAAGACATGGATCTCCTTTGAAAACGAGAGAAAGAAGCCGCTCCTACTCTAAGAACGTGCACTAATACAAACCCAATGAATTATAAATTGCAAGAAGTATCACATTCTACATTCACAGCATTCAATAAGATTTCAATAAACTCCTGTGAGTAGGTAAACTCCCCAGTTTCTCACTTCTTCACAATGATCTAAAGATATAAGTCCTTGAAAAGACACTTCATCTACATTTTGCGCTTCAGACAATTCTTCCAATGAGTCATTCTTCCTGTTGTTGTCTTCTCTCCTCTTGGTGAGAACCTCACTATAAGTTGTCTAATACATGACAAAAGCCTATTCACTAACTAAAAGAAGGCTTCCTGAAAGTTACAGCATCTGCAATGAAGAGAAAAACATCTCGTGCAAAACAGCTCAATGTGAAAAACAGACTTTCAATGCTCATATATAAATTGCAGTTAATATAACATCAACAACTAAGCTAACTCAATCCAACACAGTTACTTCACTTGTATGCTTATGATATCTAGGTATGACTATCCACTACAAAATTGGTGTTTATTATACGCGTATTATTCAAAATAGACTTTTGCATTTTTTATTTTAATGCATTTGCAAAATGAAGATATTTGCTGCAGCACATGCTTTGTTCATTTAATCCAAAGTACAACATTTTAAACATAAGTATCACTTGAATCCACCATACCAACAGGATGCACAAATGAAATAATGCCAAGCCTGTCACAGGTGAGAAGCAGTTTTTATTGGAGAACTAGTGGTAGGTCAGTATCTGCTTGTCATTTATACTCCTTTGCATTAAGCCCGGGAGGCAGCTACCCCAGGTAGTACTCCCCTATTGCAAACAATGAAAGAGTGACAGTGTCACCCATTAATACGTTACTGAGAGCAGCCATCTCACACTTTTTCAAGAGGGTGGGTACAGTCCCTTCCAAAATGTCAGTTTCGAGTTCTTTGGTCCAGAGACAAGCAGATCGGCCATGGTTGTGTTGTTAGTATTTTCACCAGCAAATTCTAGGCTGACATTAGGAAGGCTCCACAACCTTCCCCATAACACCGGAAAGGGCTGGCAGTGCCTCACCTGGGATTCTGCATGAATACCCTCACCATGATCCCTCTGGGCGGATACAAATTTCCACCATCTAATGGCAGGGGCATTATTAAATTCTCAGGGATGTGTCCACTCTGAAACATATTCTGTAATAGGCATTGGCATTGGAGTTACACACATTTACTGAGTTTAGTCACACCCAACAATGAATGTGGCAGTGCTGTACCAGGAAATGGCGGGCTTCTCATTGCAAACAGCAGCTCCCAGATGCCTAACAGTTAATGTTGAAAGGATATTTGTACCTGCTATGAAAAGAGAGCGAGCGGTACGTTCTGTACCATGGAGACAAATATCCCATTCTGTTTAGTTTGCATAAACAAATCTGCTCTATTATGTGCTGGCCTGCGGGTGCTTGATTCTCATTTGCCACATATCAGTAGCACAAATTGCGTAGTGAGTTTATCAAAGAAACAATGCACACGGATGCTATAGCGCTGGTTAATTCATTCTTCCACCTCATACATAGGCAATCTGTTCTAAGCCTTGCCTTGTAAAACAACCGATGTATCTTGAAACAAGCCGCCTTCCGGGACAAAGAGTGCATCACTCACTTTCTACCTTATCACATCAATCACCCCATTTGAATTCTTCTTGACAAGGACTAGTACCCTGAAACCATGCAAATACGCACACATACAAAAAAGAGAAAAATTGCATATTTTATACGGACCGTAAAAAAGCTGGCCTGCAACAGAAACATTTAAGCTGCTGCACCTTTCTATGTGCAGTGGATTCATCGTAGCCAGGGCCGGACAGGGAACCGAAACCGACCCTGGCAAAGAGCTCGGCTGGCCCAGGGGCGGGGGGTACTGGTGGTGCTAGCGGAAAGCTTAGAGCTTTGTGCCGCTTTTGTTGCTGGGGGCCGATATTGCAGAACTGGCCCCTGGTAACAAAACAGCCCCCAGGGGTCTAAATCCAGCTCCCACGCTGGAGGCCCACCGGGGAAACGCCCGGTGCCCGCTACGGCCAGTCCGGCCCTGATCGTAGTACTTTAATTAGCCAAAGCGGTTTGTGGCGCTAGTGCAGGAACACAATCAGCTTTACATGTCCTTGTTATTAGTCCTGCTTACATTCGCGTTTACAATATATTGAAGGACTTGTGTTAGTTATGGTGGTCTTAAATGATCACCACTTTTCAGAAGAACAGAGATGAGATTGTATCCCAGCCGGGGTTCACATCAGAGAACCAAAAGCTTAATCACACCACTTACAATGGGCTCGGAGCTCTTCAGCTAAAATCGGGAAATTGGATTAGATTTACAATCTTGTTATAAAAACAAATCTGCAAATGCACTAGTCATCAGTTACAGTGCTAATACCCACTCAGGATTAATTTACCAGAACAATTTTATTCACTGTTCAAAAGAAGATATATGTATATCTGTGAAAATAAATGTGGCCCAATAACACATTTACAGCAACGGCATTATTTATTGCACATTCACGCATTTAATATTGCATAGCAAATGTCAAATTCAAGTTTATTACCACAATACACAAAAACTGGCATGAGAAAAACATTTTGCAGCCTCACATATTGCAATTAATTTATACAGGGAATCAGCTCTCCTAATAGTCATGAGTGATTTTGCCATACTGGCCACATTTAACCCCTTGCATCCTGGTTTTGTTTAAAAATATTTTTTAAAAATACAAATACATATAAAAAAACACACGATAGCATTAACCACACATGCAGATGTGTGGACTATAAAAAGCAATTTATTTCCATTGCTGAGGGAGAGGAGGGGAATCATTGCTCACTCGAGGCTTCACCTCTCGTGAGTCATGGCGCCTCAACACACTCATCAATGTTAATAAACAGCATATTATACGTCTATACTTCGCACATACACACACACATATATATATATATATATATATATATATATATAATTTAAAGTGCAAAAGTGAACACTATATATATATAAATATATAAATATATATATACATATAATTTGTAGTGCAAAAGTGAACACAACAAACAGAAGCTAGATGTTCGTTACAAAAAAAGTATTGAATCAGTTAAATACAAGTTTGATTTAAAAATAAAAAAACACTGTTGCTCATGCAAAAATAAACATGTTGGCATAAATATCTTTTTTATGCTGACCACTGCCTGTTCCCTTAGAAAAAAGAGCAGAAGGACAGCCAGGTTTCACTTTCCCTGTTTAAGCTCTATATACATGACCTCCATGTCCATAGTTCTCACAATCAGGCGCTATGGACGTGGAGTCACATATAAGCATCAAGTACCAAAGCAGCAGCTGTTGGGTGCAGCTCTAGTGCACCCCCTACCCCCAGTCACACCCCTATGGGTCAGAGTGGAAGAGTTTCCCGCTCAAGCCCAAGGGGGTGTAATGTTCCTGCAAATTACACAATTATGTTGTTTATAGGGCTGGCTCCCAGGAAACGGTTTCCTTGTATCCCTGTAAGCCGAGATGGGTAGACACTGCCCGTTTCCAGGAGCAGAGGGGATTGTGCCTAAAAGGAAGTATCCCTGGAAAGCTGAGAAACTCAGCTTCAAAGCGATACCTCTCTTACTTTGCAAGGCACCAGGAGATCACAGGGGGTGTGATTGCCTGGCATCTGGTGTTTCCATCAGTCAATAGAGGGAGTGGCTCCTTGGGCAAGGGTCTGTGCTCTCCCCACCCCCAATGCTTACTCCAACCTGCCCCCAGAGAGTTAGAAAGTCCACTAGACACTAGGGAAAATTGTAAGGAAATAAAAAGAAACATTGAGGTGGGGTTTCTCACCAATACTTAGGGCCATACCCCCACCCCTAAAAGGGGCATTACAGTCTTTCTGCCCCCCCGGATGGTAGAAAGCCCACTAGACACCTGTGAATATTAAACACAAAAGCGTGCTGCCATCCCACCACGCATAGGGCCATGCCCTCACCAAAATTAGGGCATTCCAGTCTCTCTGCCTCTCTTGCGAGACAGATATGTGAGCTGCCCCCCCTATCAGCACCTCTGGCAGAGCAGAAAGCCCTCTAAAAATCAGGAATATATTAACCAAAAATAAAACCAAATGTGTGGGGACGGTCTACACTGGCCTATGGCAATGCCACCACCAACTTAAAAGGGGGCACTATAGTCTTTCTGACCCCTGGGGATGAATAAGAGTGTTTGCCCCAAATCTATCCCAGAGGGCCAGAAAGCTCATTAGACACTACTGAAATTTGGTTTTAAAAAAAGAAAGGCGCCAGGGTGGCTCACCATGGTATAGGGCCATACCCACACCCAAACAGGGAGCATTACAGTCAATCTGTCTCCCATGCAAGGCAGAGAGACTGTTAACAATCCCGTGCATTTGGTGGCCTTTCTACCCCAGGGGGTTAAAAAGCCCCCCAGATGCCAGGGATTGTTAAAATAAACCAAAGGGTGAGGGCAGCCCAACCTGGTATGGGGATATGTCCCATCTCTAAAGAGGGCAATATTCTCTTTCCGTCCCCCATCCCCAGAAGGCAGAAAGCCCACTAGAAACCAAGAGTTTTACATTTGCGCAAAACATAGGGGTGTGGTCATCCCACCCTGACATTGGGCCATATACTCTCTCCCCCCCAAAAGGAGAAAACCAGTCTTTCTGCCCTTTGGGGCCCATTAGACACTAGGTATTTCAAAATGGCGCCAACATAAACAAAGGACGTTGGCAGCACTTCCTGGCATCTGGCTATTCCCCCAGTCCCAGGAGGGGTAATAAAGACTCTCTGTCCCCCTGGGAGCACATATGTATTTATCCAGATTGAGGATGTTGCCCTCAATCTGGAGGTGGGGGCATAGAAACCCTGCTAGACATCAAGAATTGTACATTTTAGCAATACAAAATGATGCTGGAGCCCCACATTGGCATTGGGCAATACTCCCACCCCAAGAGAAGTAAACCAGTCTTTCTGCTGACTGTGGGGGTAGAGTGGGGGTGTTGCCCTGATTTGCCAAGTGGGAGAGGCAGAAAGCCCACTGGATGCCAGGAATACATATTTTATTAAATGTTGGAGTGGGATCTGGCTCATTATGACGTCCTGCCCCATCCCGACCACTGAAGCCTCAGCAGTGTTTCTGCTCCATTTGGGACTAAACTATCCCCATCCCTGTGGCAAGAGAGTGGGAATTTTGATTCATTTGACTGTTGCTTTTACATATGAGCTAGCAGAGTGGGGCTAAATCCCAATATCATCCCACTTGCCATGCAAAATGGCTGCATTATTTGGGCTGGGGGTTAATGGCCACCCAGGGAAACCTACCAAACCTAGACATTTCTGAAAACTAGACACCCATGGGAGTTCAGGGTGGTGCGTCTTGCATGTATCCCATGACGTCGTCTTACTCATAATGCCCTGCAATCTTCAGCCTGTACCAAAATTCATACATTTTCCTTGTATTTCTCTGACAGAATTTTCAGGACCCACAGGGATCTACAAAATCCCTACCTCCCAGTGTTCCCAATGAAAATGCTACCCTAATTATGTGTCTGGGACTACAGTCTGCCACAGGAATATCTGCTCCTGTTGCGGACACAAGGTCTAGCCACATAAGTGGGGTAGCACAGAAACGTCATTAGTTCTATACGAATATCCCTTTGCTGAATTCAGAATGTAATCTCCTTTTTAGAAATGTATAACTTTCAGGGATCACCCAAGAGTTTCACACCTATTTCCACCACAAAAGGCAAAATCCCGTTCCCGAGCAAAAGACAGACTCATATCATCAAAAAGTCCATACACACAGATATCAGTCCAAATCTTGTGTAATATGATTCTTCTTTTTATTTTCTTTGTTCGGAGCCATAGATTAATTGCAAAGGGCTCATTACAGCGGATAAAATAGCTGGTATAGTCAAAATGCAGCCAACACGTGTTTCGTCTCGGGAATATCGCCCATCGACTTCCTCAGGGCTAGAATAAATGCTAGAGCAGTTCCGCCAAATTCTAGGCAGACCATGCGATCAATCACATATAGTGTAAATCTCTAGATCGCTCATTTTCCGGTTTAGGAAATTTGAATGTATATCCGGTTCAGGAGAGTACTCCCGTCGTAATAGGAGACCAAATTCGAAAATGAGCGATCTAGAGATTTACACTATATGTGATTGATCGCATGGTCTGCCTAGAATTTGGCGGAACTGCTCTAGCATTTATTCTAGCCCTGAGGAAGTCGATGGGCGATATTCCGAGACGAAACACGTGTTGGCTGCATTTTGACTATACCAGCTATTTTATCCGCTGTAATGAGCCCTTTGCAATTAATCTATGGCTCCGAACAAAGAAAATAAAAAGAAGAATCATATTACACAAGATTTGGACTGATATCTGTGTGTATGGACTTTTGATGATATGAGTCTGTCTTTTGCTCGGAACGGATTTTGCCTTTGATTTGCCCTTTGTGTACCAGTGGTCACTAAAGGTTTTTGGATACGTGGGTGGCCGTCTCCTAACTGTTCCCTTGAGCACTCCCTGGATGTTAATTGTACTTTTGATCAGTATAATGGTATTGCGCGAGGTTTGACCTAGCCACATCTCAGAATCACATTATTTCCACCACAAACTGCAAGAAGGTTGAAACCATAGAAATGAGGACAATGGACTATTTCTTAGAAAAAAATAAAAACCATGGTACAAATCTGATTTTTAGATACAACTCTGCATGTTCTAGAACGATGGTGATCCTATTACAACAAACCTTTAATTGATGCCATTTTTAGAAAAGAAAATACATACGCTTTCTTTCACTGCACTGTCTTCCCATTTCCCCTGAGAAAATTACATTTCGGCTATATTTTGGCTATTTTCACAGTCCCTGCCAGGGAAATATACAGTTCCTGGGGACCTTTGGAATACCCAGGGAGTTGGAAAAAAAGGCCGCAATTTTGCTGTGGATACTTTTTGTGGAAAAAAAGTTATGAAAGTTTATGCACAACCTATCCAAAAAAGTTCTTAGCACCAGTGGGAGAAATTCTTGTAAATCAAGTGGTTTAACTGCAGCTTCAATTATGCTCTGTGTCCTGTCTTTCCAATTGGCTTCTGTCTCTGGCAACAGGCATTGTGATGTTAGATCTCAAGTGTGATAAATTATTACTGTTGAGCACCTACATAACTATTATATTTCAGGCAATTAGGGACGTCACGAGTTGCCTATAATGATGAAACAAATGATACACTGGCTTTTATACAGGGATTGCAGGCTCCAATGTTATTAAAATGTATCAATTGTATGTTTACCAAGCGGTGTCCTGGGACTAAAGGGATTGCAGGCTCCCATGTTTTATAAAATGTATCAATTGTATGTTTACCGAGCGGTGTCCTGGGACTAAAGGGATTGCAGGCTCCCATGTTTTATAAAATGTATCAATTGTATGTTTACCGAGCGGTGTCCTGGGACTAAAGGGATTGCAGGCTCCCATGTTTTATAAAATGTTTCAATTGTATGTTTACCGAGCGGTGTCCTGGGACTAAAGGGATTGCAGGCTCCCATGCTTTATAAAATGTATCAATTGTATGTTTACCAAGCGGTGTCCTGGGACTAAAGGGATTGCAGGCTCCCATGTTTTATAAAATGTATCAATTGTATGTTTACCAAGCGGTGTCCTGGGACTAAAGGGATTGCAGGCTCCCATGTTATTAAAATGTATCAATTGTATGTTTACCAAGCGGTGTCCTGGGACTAAAGGGATTGCAGGCTCCCATGTTTTATAAAATGTATCAATTGTATGTTTACCGAGCGGTGTCCTGGGACTAAAGGGATTGCAGGCTCCCATGTTTTATAAAATGTATCAATTGTATGTTTACCAAGCGGTGTCCTGGGACTAAAGGGATTGCAGGCTCCCATGTTATTAAAATGTATCAATTGTATGTTTACCAAGCGGTGTCCTGGGACTTAAGTCGAAACCTAATGCACCAATTTAGAGGGGAACAGATTTGTTTTGCATTGTTTACAGAGAGCGAGGTGAGTTTTAAGCAAGAAAAAAAATGGTAGAAGACCTGTTCTAATTACAGGCTGTAAAATAAAAGAAAAAGCATCCGCACGGATGATTCTTCTTAATCCGAGGGAAAGTCAGCAGTCTTTGTGTTGCAGAGTGAGGAGTCCATGCGGAAAGAAAGTGTCTGAATTTTCCTTTTAGGCACTTAGGACCCTTCTTATGTACTGTATGATGAAAAATGCAGTCATAAACAGGAAGAGCAAAGTGACTACCTGATAGGATATGTAGCTTGACTTAAGTAGGCCAGGCAACAGATTTCTGAACCCAATGCATTCTGCTCAGAAGATATTTGGGAAGTCATAAGTACAAAGCATTTCGATAATCCAGATGAGACACAATTACACTTACCACAGGTACTGACACCCTGTGGATGAATACCTCGGTCTCATATACATGTCTTCATCAAACTGTTCTGTGCTCGCTTCCCTTTAAAAGAAATGACACAGACCCTCAGCCACATGAATTGGCATGTTTCATCATAGGGCCACTCCTTCACCTGTAAACAGTGTTGCTGGTGCGCTCCCCATGCGCTCTTTTTTCTCCTTTTCTGTGTATGGATATGATAACTGGAGGAGACTGGTATGCGGATCTAAACTTGTGCATTGGGCCAGAGAAAAAGTACTTATTAATGCTTCCCAAGCACAAATCTCGCACTCCAACAACTACTCACCCTGCAATTTTAGCACAGTTATGGGTTTGAGAGTAGTGTGTTGAGTAATAGGTAAAAAAAAAAAGCCTATGTGGCTATGTTCCCTGCCCGGAGAAGAACTCTGTATTACAATAAGACCAAGCAATTTCAGAGAAAAGATAACAGAATTCTACTTTTTTAGATTAGGGCCTAATGTGAGTCCGTTGCACGCATGGTGGTGCACACTCTACAGCAAATACTCCATGTGAAGTCCCCAGAAATATATCAGCTGTCACACACTTCCCCTTCACTCATGAATAATTCACTTAAACGTTAAGTAGTGGTAAGGTAACCCATAACATATACTTACTGAGGCAGGCTGTCTATTCTAGCCCTAAGCAACAGGGGCGGGTGAGATACAGCTTTTGGGTAAACCTGCTATTTGATATGGGTATGGACAGAAACCTATAGTTTAGCTCAATGTTCTTTGGTTTTAAGGAAATGAGAGTTCTTCATGCCTGCATGGACCGGTAAGCACTGCTCTGTTTGCAGAGGTAGTGTGTTTGGTGTCCAGTGGTTCTTATTGGCTTGTGTGTGTTATTGGGATGGAATGTCTATGCCAGTATCAGTGGCAGCAATATCATGAGGCTGCACATTTGTTTGCTGCACTGTGTTGGCGTCTATTGCTATGAATATCTGTGGCAGTCTGTGAAACATGTCTATATATATATATATATATATATGAATATTGTAATGCAGGCCCTTAAAAAGTCCTTTTATTCTCCCTAGGTTTATGATGAGACAAAATTACAAGGTGGACCACCAAACTTTAGCCCATCGAGTCAAGAAACGTCAGAAACCATTAAAGTGTCTTCATGGGAAAGAAACTTGCACAGCAATCTTTAAATCACTTGAAGAACCAGTAAAATACAGGAATCAAATTTAAAAGTCCAGGTTTCTGGCTGCATCAGCTGCCTTAGGGGTCCCCAGCAGAGCATGCCCCCAAGCCAATGTCCAGAGAGAAGGAGACCCACCAAACACCAAAACATCATCTGCAGTTTAGCCTAAATGCATCTCTGTCCATCCAGTGTTCCGCTGCCACCAAGATACTGCATGATCTGTCCGAAAACATGACTGTGCAGGGTCATGCACATGGGACGCATTATCTATTCACCTACTTCTACAATATCTTGGTGAGTAGTGTTAGCTTGTAGTCCTTTGGATCAGTTACATCACCACTTGCCCTCGTCCATAAAGGAAGCACCAAGCCCTTTTTTATAGAGGAAGGTACAAAGGCGGTTGTAAGACAGCAACTTTCAGTTGGACACATTTCCAGACCACTAAGAGTGCAACAGATTTGACGTAACGAGGAAGTCAAGGATCAAATGCTCAGCCCAACTTAACAGAAACCAAACTGTAAATCACTCACTCTACAGTAAACGATTGGAACTGGCAGGTCCCAGGCACAGCTCTCCCTGTGCTGCTGCATCACTTTTGCTCCTGTCTTTCCCATGCATTTTTCCCGTTTTCTGAGTGCTTTCTCCTTGCCTTCCGCTCATTTTCCCCTGCTTTCCACTTTCTTTCCCCCATTTTCTGAGTGCTTTCACCTTGCTTTCCCCTCATTTTTCACTGCATTCTCCTTCCATTTCCCCCATTTTTTTTAGGGCTTTCTCCTTGCTTTTCCCTCATTTTCACTGTTTTCCCCTTCATTTCCCCCAGTATTTGGAGCTCTTTCTCCTTGCTTTTTCCCTCATTCTCACTGCTTTCTCATTGCTTTTTCCCATTTTGAGTGCCTTTTCTTTGCTTTTCCCTTTGTTTCACTGTTTTCTCCTTGCTTTTTACCCAGCTTGGGCCAGGGGGTGCTTCTCCTTGCTTTCCCCACATTTTACTCGCTTTCTCATTGTTTTTCCATCATTGCCTCTCCTGCCTGCCACCCGTTTTCTTGCCTCCCACCTCTCCCCACCTCCCAGCGCCCCTCCCTCCTACCAGGACCTACTTAGTAGAGGCTGCAGCGCGAGTCCATTGAGCAGGTCTCAGGCCTAGCTCTCACCTTGCTGCTGCCACACTCTTGCGCCTCTCTTCCCCATTTTCTGAGTGCTTTCTCCTTGCTTGTCCCTAATTTTTTACTGTTTCTCCTTCCTTTTTCTTTATTTTTTTAGTTCTTTTTCCTGGCTTTTCCCCCATTTTTTACTGCTTTCTCCTTCCTTTTACTACGTTTTTGAGTGTTTTCTTTTCTTGCTTTTCCTTCGTTCTTACTGCTTTCTCCATGTTTTTCCCCTGTTTTTGAGTGCCTTCTCCTTGCTTTTCCCTCATTTTCACTGTTTTCTCCTTGCTTTCTCCCAAGTTTTCGAGTGCGTTTTCCATGCTTTCCCCATGTTTATGTTTTCAATGATTGAAGAGATCACCAAGAAGGAGTTAGCAACTCCAGTACCTTGAGATCCTCACAGGTGATTTGCTGCACTTCATAAATTCTCGATTGATTGATTGACTGATTTAGAGAGTTTACTGCTAATTTCTGGTTCATCTGAACTTTAATGACCATCAGATAATTCTAAATATTCTCAGTTTTATAACTAAATTAATTAGACAGAGAGACTCAAGGTTTTTTGGACAGAGAAACAGCAGTGGAATGTCAATAAGGATTGTTGCACTCATTAACGGCCTCAGTGGTACACCTTTGGCTGTAAATAGAATTGTACATATTGATTCTAAAATCCAAGTGGGCAATTTTAGGCTTGAGAATCTAAGAAAATTCTTAGGTTTAGAGTGAGATGCCATAACATAGCATTTTTCCTGTTTTCCGATGAGGTGCGCCTTATGCAGGTAAACAATATGGATGTTGGAAAGAAACAAATAATAAGAAGTAAAACCACAGACCAATAGGTAACTCTAACAAGACCTCTACACATCCTATTCCGAGCTAACGTTAAACCTCAGCACTATGGAATGGACAGGGAGTAAACTAAATCAAAACCAATAGAACAATGTGTGTTCTTGAGAAATGCCACTCGAAGAAGAAATTAAGTGCTTATTTTGGGACTATCTTCCGAACTATCTGCTCTTGCTGTGAAGCAACTTAGTGCATAGTGCTGTGATAACCCCTCGGTAAAATAACAGTGCTCTACAAGTCTCCCCTCATTCATTAGCAGTAGTCTCCAGCTGCAAAATGGACGTCTTCCACTCTGATCCAGATGTTCTTTTCCTACATTTCCACGCACGTTATTGTGCTTCATCTAAACTGAAACAAAGATATAAACACCCACTCTAACCCACTAGAGACCCTTCTTCGAATCCAGTATCAAATACCTAAATGACCCAACGCCAATCTCATCCCTACAGGCGTACATGCTATAACTGCATCGACTCTGTTTGAAGGCCAAGTCAGATGTGGGTGCGCACCATGGGTTAAAATTGGTTCCTGGTTAATGATTGTTTGCCAAATACAAACCTCATCCCTATCAATTCTAAGTTAAAATTGAACCCAGGAGTTCATTTCACTATAAACATCAGAAGGGATTTGTTGCACCTTAATCAAGAGCAGCTGCGGTACCAGGGTGCATACCGTGGGCAACCCAAGCCACTGCAGCCACTACAGCGCAAGAGGGCCCCGAACCTCAGGGGGCCCGCAGTCCTTCAGAGTGGCCATATTGTGCCCCAGGGCCAATAAAAATATGTGAGATATTGGAGACTCAGGGGCCACTGTTCACATTTTGCAGGGTGGGGGCAATCATTTTACATAATCACAATTGGCACACACGCCACACATTACAGCCCAGTTCAAATACCTAAACAGGGCACTGCCCCAAACGGATCTTAATGATAATTTTTATCGTAGCACCTTGAGTATTGCTGAGCTTCACAAGCACATCACCCACATCCAGGCTGATTCTTAAATTGCAAAGAAACACTCAGTCATCCAACCAGGATGTATAATCAGCAAAATAATACTAACACTGATGGCAAAGGGTGGAACTCAATTGAACTTATACCACCAACGTATACAGATACTATGTCTAATCATAAATGAGAAATAAAACCATCAAACAAATCAGCAGTAAAGCACCCGGAATAAGGTTAAGCATTATATGCTATTTATTTCAAGTGAAACAGACTACTGACTTTTTTAAAAATTCTATTTTATCCTGATCCAATTGATTTCTTAAAAACCAACTTGTTGAAACTAAATCCGGAGGGTGTACAATTAATTAGTTCAACATTAGGTACAAGTTGATTTTTCAATCAACATCACTGTTGTATTACAAGAAATGATACCAACTTAAATGTGTTTAATGAGCTCTTTCATGTTTGTGTAGCAAATATTCAATGATTGCACATTCAATGACTGCACCTCAGTTTTTAAGGGAGTAAGTTCATCCTTATTTCCCTAATCATTCTTACGCTCGGGTAACCAGAACTTAGCGGTGATCCAACAAGTTAATTTAGTGAGACAAGGAGGTCATTACCCCCAGGTCCCTTATGTCCTCGTCCCATTAAGTAACATATTGGAGATAACCATCTCCCGACAGAAAAAAAGAGCAGAGGCATGCTGGGACCCTAATACTGCCCCTCCCACCGGGAGTACATAAGCAGTACTTACCCAGCATCCCGTCTGTTCTTTTTTTCTGTCTGTCGACAGAATGGACGTGGGTGTGCTGTTTCGCTGCTCCTGCTGGGCTGGTGTGGCGTTCTTTTCTTCCTCCCCCCGCCCGGCTGCCTGGCTGTGCGGGCGGGGGGTTTCCTGGTCTGTCCCCTGGCCTGCCGGGCTTGCTGGGGGTCATGACGGTGATGGCCGGTGAGCTGCCTGGCCTGCGGGCTCTTTGCGGCTGGTGCGCCTCCCGGGTGCTTCCGGGTCGCGTGCACGTCTTCCTGAGGCTGGGCTGGTTGGGAAACGTGCCGCGTTTCCTGTGTGCCGTGCCTTCCCGCTGTTGGGGTGGGGGCCTTGCTGCTGGTGGTGTCCGGCCTCTGCCCCGGGTGAGTCCCGCATAGCGGTTTTTTTCTTCCACATTGGTGGCATGGATGGCAGCGTGGACCCGTGAAAGAATTGAACCAAAGTTCTTATTCTCCCCATGCCTGCCACCAGCGGTCCTTGATTGCTGTTGCTGGCCTTCTGCTGCGGGGCTCCTGTGCCTCCTGGTGGTGTTTTTTTTGTGCCTCCTGCATGTGGGGCGTGCGTTCTGCTGCTGCCTCTTGGCTGTTGGCTGCTGGCCATCTTTTTTGGACGCTTCCTGCTCGTCCCACGCTGCTGGGTGCTCCTTTCTCCCCTATGCTTCTCTCGCTTGCTTCCCGGCCCCCTCTCGCCTGCTGGGCGGTGGTGTGTGGCTCGGTCCTGGTTCCTGGCATTTTTGGCAGGTTGGCCGTGGCCATGTTGGGCGGCGGTGACTCATGGGGTTGCCGGGGTTTGTACCTGGGGCCTCCTGCTTGCGCTGCATGCATTCTGCCGCTGCGCTGCATCCCCGCTTCTGCCCTCATATGTTGGTCTTCGGGGCTGGGGTTCTTGCCTGTTTGGGCTGTTCCTCGTCCTTGGGTCCTGCCCTCCTGGGTGTTCTGGGTGGCTGGGCTGGCGTGCTGGGGTGTGCAGTGCTGCCGGTGTTTTGGTTCACCGTGTGCTGTCTTTTTGGGCTTGTCTCCCCTGCGGGGGCCTGGTCGCCGGCCTGGCTCTCTGCTTCGGCGGCCTCCTGCTCCCGGGCTGCTTTCGGGCGGCCGGGGCAGGCGCCGCACCTCCGCTGCCGCTTGCGGCGGGTCTGTGCCGGGTTGTCCGCTCGGCACTTTTTTTCCCTCCTGGGCTCCTGTGTTGTGCTCCGCTGGGTGCATGTGGGCTTTGTGGCTCGTTGCCGCATTGCCTCTGCGGTGCGTGGCCTCCCTGGGTGGTGTGGCTGGGGTTCGTGGTGCTCTCTTGGCCGTGGGCTCGCTTGTGCTTGCCCTCTCTTGGGTTCCTGGTCCTGCCGGGGTCTGCCTGCTTTTCTTTTGTTCCTGCACAGTCCTGCTCCTCGGGGTGTTGTTGGTGCAGGTGCTGTAGTCTGGCCTTGAGTGAGCTGGGTCCCTGGGTCGGCTCTCCCTTCCCGGGGGTCCTTGCCTGTGCTGTGGGCTCTGTTCCTCTGCTGGCGTCCAGTTCGGCTGGGTTGTGTGCCCTGCTTGGCTGTGCCTTGGGTTCTCTTCTTTCTTCCAGTCCCCGTTGGGCGGTTCGGCTCTCTTTTGGGTGCCTCTGCTTCCTGGCTTCTGTGGCCTCTCTTCGGGGTTGCTCCTTCTGTCCGTTGGAGTGCGGTGTCCCCTTCCTTTCTGGGGTCTGGCCTCCCTGGGGTTCAGGGGTTGGCGTTTGCTGGGGGCTTATTTCCCTGTTGCTGCCTCCTTTGCGGCTGTTGTGTTCTCCTTGCACCTGTCTGGAGCTTCCGGTGTGTGTTCCGGGCCCTCCTGTGTGCTTGGGTTGCTTTGTGGCGAGATGGCTGTGTGCTGTCTTCTGCTTCTTGCCTCTTCCGCGCTGGGTGCTGTTGTCTTTGGTTGCTCCTGGCTATGGCGCTGGCTGTTCCTGGCTTCTGGGGTTTCCTTGGTGTGGCCTTGTGTTCCACTGCTTCTGCGGCACCCCTGCTCTGTTTCCTGGGCTTGCCTTTGGCTTCTTTCGGTGGGTCCTGGTCGCCCCTCCTGATTCCGCTGGCGAGCCTGCTCTCGCCTGGTCTCTGTGGTTCCGCTTGGTCGGGCCTGGTTTGTTCCTGGTCGGGGGTGCCTGTGGCTGTCGGCTTCTCGGCCTGGTGGGGTTGGGCCCTGCTCTCCCTTTCCTTTGCGTCCCCCCTGGGTGTGTTTCCGGTGGTGGGTCGCGTTATGGGTCCCTGGGGTTCGTGCCTCTGCTGGTTGGGCCTGGCTCTCTTTCGCTGCTGCTGTGTCCTTGGCTTGGCGCCTGTTTTTTTCCCCTCTTTTGGTCTGCTGGGGTTTTCCGGCTTCTGCTGGTTTTGGGCGTCTGTCGGTCGCCCTTTTTTTCGGACTTGCGTCCTTGCCTGGGCTCTCTCTGTGGGTCTTGGCGGGCGCTCTCTTGGTTTCCGGCCGTGTCCTGATGGGTCCTTCTGGGCCTGCTCCTGCCGGCGGTTCTCTTCACGGGCTTGGTTCGCCTCTGGTTCCCTTGTCCGGTCCTGTGTGGGGTCCTGGTGTTGGGTGCTTCTGGGTTGCCGTGTCCTGGGTTGCCTCCTGTGCTCCTGGTCTGCCGGCTTCCTGCTGGTTCGGCGTAGCCTCTGGCTGGGCCTCCTTGTCTTGCTGGGATCCGGGGTGTGTTTTGCTGGGCATTCCTGGTTCTTCCTGGTTCCGGTGTCCTGGCTCGCTCCTGTTTTTCCCTTGCTTCCCGGGCTCTGTTCCCGGTGTATCTGTTTTGATGCCCCCTCTTTGGTTGGGGTGTGGTTCTGTGGGGTTCCTCTTCCCTGTGGGGTCCTCCCTCCTGGCTGCAGGTTGTCCGGGTTCTGCTGCTGCTTGGCCCTCTGCCTTCTTTGCTTCCCCGGTCTCGCTTTGGCGGTTTCCTGTGTTTGTTTTTTCTTCCGGCCTTCTGTTTGGTCCGGCGGTGGTGTGCTGGGGGTCTCTGTCGGCCTCCCTGCCCTTTCCTTTGCCCTGGGCTATGCGTGGGCTCCTTCCAGGGGCTGGTTGGGCCTGTGGGTCCTCCTGCCTCGGTGGGTTGCTTGGCTCCGGTCCTGGCTTTCTGGTTCCTTGGGCGTTTGTTGCCCTGGTTTTTGCTGTCTCTTGGCTCCTCTTCGGCGTTTGCTGGGGTCGGGCCTGGTGGGTTTCTGGTCTGGGTGCTGTGCGCCCTGGGGCCTTTTCCGTTGCTCCGGCCCTTGCTGAGTGCTTGGCCTGGGTGTTGGTTGCCTGTGCGGTCCTCCGCCTTGTTGGCTTCTGTTGTTGTCTACCCTCTGTGTTGCGGTGCCTGTTCGGTTCCGGGTTCCCTCCTCTGCTCCACCTGTTCTGGGTTTTTTGGCCGCCCTGTTCGGTTGGCAGTCTTCCTCCCTGTGGGGCTTTTGGCTTCCTGGAGTTTCGGGTCTTTGTCTCCTTCCCTGTCCTTTTCGGTTTGGTTGGGGTCTGGCTCCTGTTCTGCTCCCGGGCTCTTGCTGCGGCTCCTCCCTCTGGGCTGGGTGCTCGGTGGTCGTCGTTTGGTGGCCCTGGTGGTGCTGGTTTTCCTTCTCGGTCCTGGCCTCCTCTGCGGGGTTTCGTTGGCTTCCCCTCTGTGCTCTCTGGGGGCCGGGTCTTTCAGTTTGGTGGGGTGGGCCGGTTTCTGGCCTGTGCCTTCCTCCTTCCTTGTTGGTCTGGGTGCTTGGGCCTGCGCCCTGTTGCCTGGGCTGGGCTTCTTTCTTTGTCCTTCTCCGGGGCAGTCGAGGTTTGCTCGGTGTCTATGCGGCTGCCGGGTCCTGGGTGCCTTCCTGGGGGTTCTGGGCTGCGCGGGCTTGTCCTGTTTCTCTGGTTGGCGGCCTCCTTTTTGTGGCTCTGGCCTTCTGTTTTTTTCTTGGTTGTCTCCGGTCCTTGTTTGGCCCTGCTGTCCTCTTCTGGGTTGCTGGCTGGTTGCTTCCTGCAGTCCCCCCTTCCCTCCTTCTCGGTGCTCTCTTGGGTTGCTGCGTTTGGTGTGGTTTCCTGGGTGCGCTTGTGGGTTCGGAAGGCCGGTTTTCTGCTTTGGTATTCTCCAATATGTTACTGAATGGGACGAGGACATAAGGGACCTGGGGGTAATGCTCTATTACTTACCGGTAATCTTCATTACTCCGGGTCCCGTTGTCCTCGTCCGATTCATACGCCCCTCCCTCCCTCCCGGGCGGCCGGCCTTCCTGTCTGGGCTTGGTTGTACAGACGGGATGCTGGGTAAGTACTGCTTATGTACTCCCGGTGGGAGGGGCAGTATTAGGGTCCCAGCATGCCTCTGCTCTTTTTTCTGTCGGGAGATGGTTATCTCCAATATGTTACTGAATGGGACGAGGACAACGGGACCCGGAATAATGAAGATTACCGGTAAGTAATAGAGCATTCTTTTACATATAGTGGAGCTAAACTATGGAACTGTTTGCCTTCTCCTCTTAGGCCTTGTACTTACACTGAAAGGTATCGTAAACAGTTGAAAACCTGACCATTTTAATTCTACTGGTGTACTTCAGTCTGTTATGTTAGTACTAGGAAGCCCTTTGGAGTAGGTATGTGCTTTATAAATCACAATTACATAACATGTATGATGTTGGCTAATAATTTCAAATCAGACACTGGCATCAGCTTTATGTCTGACCTTGTGCCTCTCCCTTTTCCTGCCCTCACTCTGTTTATGAGAATATCTCAATGCATCCAGGTATCACTTTGTATTGAATTATATTGCTTTCATTGATAGTGCGTGGATTTCATATAGGTTTGTTTGCTCAACTGGGCGAGTGAAAAATAAAAGAAAGAAATCAACTTTATGAGGCAGGGACTTATGCCTAAGATGTTTGGAAAGTTTCTTCATTTTTGGGAGTCACAAAAATCTCAAGGGTTGCACACCTAAATCTTTGAAAATCAAAGGTTTATGGGTGTATGCCTAAACCTTAAATAGTGGATTTTTCAGACGGTGTAAGGTGCAGGTCAGAGCTGGTGTCAGTGCTGGAGTGGGGATTTGGTTTAAATTAAGGTTTGTCAGTTTACCTTCATCCAGGCTAATCCCCGCTTTGGATCTCACCAGGTCCAATGGATCTTTGCCGTTGTTTCAGAGAAGATCAGGAGCTATGCATCATATAAATTAGAATCACAATCACTAACCTATTTTCAGTTATTAGAGTTTGTTATGAGTTAAAGGGTTTTATTAATCCCATTTTTAGTAGTTCATCTTTATTGGTAAATCGCACGTTAAATTTGAATCAATCTCAATCATCAATATATGGCAAAAATAGAAAATCAATATTGGTTAATCAAAATATAATAAATGCATTAAAGCGCATTCCATAAAGGAATGAACCCCAATTCTAGGAATGGGGTGAGAAGAAGGTGTCAGTCAGAAATCATAGAGAGCTTTAGTTTCAGAGAGAGTGGGAAAAAAACATAAAGCTTTTAACAGCAAAGTCAATTATATAAAATAAAATCAATTATGCAGAACTTCCCATAAAGAGAGGTTCAAGAACCTCAGTAGAGTCTCAAAGCAATGCAGCATAAGGGTCTGGGTCTAGGAAATGGTCCAGACAAGTGTCTGGAAAAGAGCGATGATCTACTCTAGAAACATGCACTAATATAGGCAACACATTTCATCAATATTGCAGCTTTCGGTCTTCTTCTTCCTTCGGCCAGTCAATCATCTTTCGATGCTCTCATGGGAACAGGATAACTCCTGGTCTTCTCACAGGAATACAATAGTCTACAGACAGCAATGTTAGATTTGCAACTATGTTGTATCAGTTCTAAGTTCATGTTGGTCATTCTCCCATTCAGACCTACTTTCCAACATTTAAGCTACATTTATAACCTTCTAATATATCAAGTTCCTAACAATGGTTGATGTAGAAGTTGAAACCTCACTATAACAAAAAGAAAACATTTAACACCGGCAATCATTCATTTTCTTTAAGAATGCTGCATCTTCATATCTGAACTCTTCACTACCCCTTTAAAAGACTCATTTCTTATCATTTGTTCTGATCTTTGTGTAAGTAGAAACATTCTGTGGAAAATGTATGAAAAGATTTATGCAACTATTATTTATTATGAAAACATAAGCTAATGGAAATGTCAAGAATTCAACTCTTTATGCATATTCAGCATTTTTAGTCGTCAGCTTGTGAAGCAATGTTTCTTTAGACGTTTGAGGTCTAATACGAGTAAATATGGTTGCCTACTACAATTTTTGTATTTTTAAACGCATTAATTTTCATCAAAGCTCACACATTAATTTTGCACATTATTGGAAATTGTGTTAATTTCTCGATTTTATAAAAACGCTATCCCCTCAGAGATAGAAGAAGTTCAGCAAAGCAGGGTTCAGGCCAGCATCATTTGCAGAAGAAATGGTGGAGGGGCAATGCAGGGAAGCGCACAGGTTATCAGGCACAGAGATCTAAGTATCAAATGTAGGGTACAGCACATGGGCTCACATGCTCATTGGACACACCACAGGAAAGCAAAAACTTCCAGGTGCAGGTAAGCGATCGATTAATCTGTACCATGGACCATATTTAAATCTGTTGAACATCCCTGATCTTGCAAACATTGAGTGACCTGCATATCGCTTTTACCATATCGTTCAGAGACAGCATACAGTGATTCACAAAAAAATACAAATAAAATACAAATAAACACCTTTGTTCAGCCACTGAGAAAACAGAAGCCATTGCAGAATTCATAAAGTTTGAATCACTGCATCTATTGCTGGTAATAAAAGCAGGAAAAGTCATTCCACAATGAAATTATTCAATGATGCTCTATGATTGTGAGCAAGCTCTGATGTTTTGATGAGCTACGGTCACCAGGGCAACTCATGCAGCATGGTACTAATGCACATTTCAACACTATGATGTTGTGGGCAACGAACAGTTCATATACCATCCCACTTTGTCCCTCATCACTACATGTCACTTCCTGTCTGTTCCTTGAGTTCCGTTTAGTGTGGACTTAGAGAGGCTTATATATTTTTTTCTTTAAGTTTAGATAGCATTTATGCTGCTGAAATCACAGTCACAGCCAGCAGTATAACAAGGTGAATGGCTTCATAGGTGATAAAGCTTCTTAGCACTTTATGGCAACTTGTCAAATGTGACCAGCCACGAAGGAGCACACGGAGAAGCCCTTGGAGAATTGGCCACCACTGGCAATAAATATGAACATTTTTACAAGCCACTGAATCTCTGTCCTCTGACATGAGAAATAATCCACAATTTTCCCTATATACAAATTCAGATGTTTAAATGTGACATTACAACCTTGTCGAAACCTCCTCTCTCTCACTTTTCAACCAATTAAACATCTATAGAAAGTGTCATTTTTTCCAAAGCGAAACAATTTCCACAAAATAGCATGCCGCATGACCTTCATTTATACCCTGCAGAACAAATAGGATGGAAATGTCTGACATTAGCAGGGACTGAAGAAAAGGGCACCAAAAACCCACCCTGTCACATTATCTATTGCAACCTTCCCCACAAGTAGGTGTCAAGATTAAACGAATGCAGATGAATTTGCTGCTGCTCCTCAGAGAGATACTAGGCGTGTCATGCTTTTCTGACAGCGCCATTACATAACAGACCTCGAATGGAAGCTGAAATTGTCTTGAATTGTGCTCTATGTCTAAAGGTGAGGTGACCGCAGCTTCCAAGCGCTTAGAAATTCTCTTGTTTGAGACAGTACAACACTGTCACTGTTAGAGACAGACAAAAAGATGAGTGAATTTACTGCATTTATTAAAAGCTAGGTCTTCTGCACTGAATTTTCATCACGCTGCAAATGGGCACATAATATGATTACTAACAAGGACTAGGTTGCAATGGATGTCGTGTGTGTGCATGCTTGTAAATATACCGAATATAATTAATTAAGCACCTTCGTCCACCACTTAAGGAATTTGTCCGTGGGAGATCAATTCATTTTACACTGAAATAAAACAATCTCTATCGTGCAGGGTCGGACCGGGACAGAAAATTGGCTCAGACATCAAAACAAAAGAGACCCCATTAGTATATCAGATAGCTAAAAAAGTGGCCCATGTTAAAACTGGGGCCGTTCTGAACTTATAAAGACATGCTGTTTAAGAGTTTTACAAAGTGTGGAAGACTGCATGGATTTGAGCTTTGTTTTATTATCAGGGAAATCAACAGTAAACATTGGCCCAGCGGACCATACAACAGTCCCACAACCAGCCAAAAAACAGCCCGCACACTGGCCTCTCAGACCAGGCCTTAGGGCACTGCCTGATAGCACTATATGCCAGTCTGACCCTGCCTCTATGCTCGTCTGGACCTAATTATGAAATCAACTGAGGCTTTCACCTATTGTACTGCTTTCGAAAATCGCATATGTATTTGGTAATAGGACAACTCTCGTGTAAATATGACCTGATAGAGTTAAAAAAAGAGGAGCAGCTTATAAGTGTAGAACCTGCCAGACCATATTATAACTTTCAAATCAAAGTTATATGAGATTATTTATGAATGTTATAAAAGTGCCCTTATAATCAGGACCACTGCAATTATTAGGCAGGGCAGGGCCAAATTATGCAACAAGGTTGAGCAAGTTTTGTGTTAAGAAAAGCCAAATTGTGTGGCGCAGTGTGGCACATTTTGTATAGTATTACTTAATTATTTTTTATACTTGTGTCTGGGCATTGGTTCTGGCTCATTAATACCAGTTTAACACTCAAATATATCAATTAGTATCAGAAAGGTGACCGGTCGTGCTTTGCAAATGGCCTTCCATTGCGTGGCAACACATGCTGCTGCGTTTTTAGAAACATTTGAACTGTTTCAGCTAGGAGTAACTTTTTTGGGGTTAAAATCTGTAGGTTATTGAGCAGATGATGAATTATGTGGCAGATGCAGTGTTGGACGTGGCCCTTTCTGCAGTGTTATACTTAAACCTTTTGCCTTCCTCCTCCTACTTTTTGCTGTATTGCTTTTATCGGCATAAGGACTCTGTGCACTTTACCACCACTAACCAGTGATAAAGTGTTTGTGCTCTTTCCTTAAAACATGGAAGAATTGGATTATATGCAATTGGCATATTTAATTTACTTATAATTCCCTAGTAAAGGTGCACTGCATGTGCCCAGGGCCTGAAAATAAATACTATTAGTGGGCCTGCAGCACTAATTGTGCCACCCACTTAAGTAGCCCTTTAAGCATGTCTCAGGCCTGTCATTGCAGGGCCTGTGTGTGCAGTTGTAAAGTGCCATGTTGACCTGGCAAAATAAAACATTTGCCAGGCCCAAACTAGAGTAGGCCCTGGACAGCGCAGAGGGCAGGGACCATGTTTTTAAAATGCTTGACATGTACTTTTAAGTTTTACGTGACCTGGTAGTGAAAAACTCTTAAATTAGCCTTAAAAGCTTATCTCTCCTCTAGGATAACTTTGGAGTTGCCTTATTACATTTTATAAGTGTAATTTCCAAACGGGAAGAGATATTTGGTTCATGTTTGGCGTCTCTGGAATCCAAATTAAAAATTCAATTTTATGGTGAAGTCGGATTTTAAATTACAATTCTAAAAATGCCACTTTTAGAAAGTTCGCATTTTTTTGCTTTAGCCATTTGGTGCCTGCAGCCTGTCTCTGGTCACATGACTGGGTGTAGTTGGCAGTTGGGCTTGAGTATTCCTCCTAGACAGCCACACACAAAGGGAGCTAAGGTGTGAGTGGAAGGGCCATCATTGGCAGGATGGGAGGGAGGAGCTGCACCCAGCCTCACCTACACCTGAATTTGCTGTATCCTGTCTCCACACAAAGGGTGTAATAACCCTATTGTCACTTTACCTAGCTTGGAGCCAGGGTAGGGGAGGCAGGGGATTCCATGCACTTCAAAGACACTGTTTAGAAACTTCTCCCACCTTCCAGATCCAGGGCCCCAGTGTATAAAAGAAAGTCCTCAGATGCTACCACTGCAGTACACTTTGGGACCTGTAAATACTTTGCCAGGAAGAAGGACTGCTTTGCTGCTACAAGGACTACCACTCTGCTGGACTGCTGCTCTGAAGGATGTGCTGTCTTACCGTGGTGATCTGCTGCCTGCTGCCCTCTTGCCTAGGGAGGAAGAACTGGACCTGCAACCCATCTTGAACCAAGGATGCCAGAGAGAGTCAAAGGACTAGTATGCTGGCTTCCTGATCTGAGCCTCAAGGATATAAAAGTCTCCCAGGACCGGTCGTCAGAGAGTTCTTGACTCCCCAAGTGGTGCCCCTCTGGCCCTGGACCCTTGGTGTGGCTCAGCAGGCATTTAATTCAAGCTTTTGAGCTCTTTGTGAAAGTAAACGTGCCCGTTTGATGTGGAAGTGCACCACTCACACAGAAAATCAGTGTGAGCCGCCGCAAGTCCCCCTCTTTGCACTGCAAGCATCGATCGCCACATGGACCACCAACATGACGCTCCAGTGTGCCCGGTCACAATGCCTGGCCTGCTCTTTGCGCCATGTCAACCACCACCAGCGATGACTGCTCCTTGCTCCCGGCGATCTTCTTCAACATGAACTGGACTTTTGACACAAAACTTAAAAAGGTAAAACTTCAGCGGGACTAATCTGGGACTGTATCCGGCCCATGCTCCATCACAAATCAGTCAATCAATCAGACGTTTGTTTAGCGTGACTACTCACCCGTAAGGGTCTCAAGGCACTAGGGGTGGGGGGGTGCAGGATCCATTCCATCAAGGACGGGGTCTGTCGAAGAGCCAGGTTTTGAGGTTTCTTGCAAAGATGGGGAGCGATGTTGTCTGTCTGAGGTGGAGAGGAAGGGCGTTCCAGGCTTTGGCTGCGAGGAAGGAGAAGGCTTGAGCTTTTGACTTTGGCTGGGTCCAGCATGACCAGATAGCCGTGATGGGCACCTTATGCTTTCAGGCACAATATTGCAGTTTATTCTTTTAAAATTCAAAACTCCAGTTCTACTGATTGGATTTCTGTTGTTTGGGTCTTGTTTTATTTATTAAACTAAGCTTTATTTTTCTAACCTGGTGTGGGATCTTTTTCTGTGGTGTATTCACAGTTTTACTGTTTGAAGTGTTGCACAAATACTTTACACATTGCCTCTTAATTAAGCCTGACTTCTCTGTGCCAAGCTAAAAGGGGGGTTGAGCGCAGGTTAGTTTGAGGTGTGCTTGTGCCTTACCATGACTAGGGTTGTGGTTGCTGCTTGACCATGGCTCACATCCGAGTCAACCAGTAACCCAAATTCTAACACAAGGCATACCTATAATTATGTGAAAAATGCTGCGGCCGCACAATTGCATAATTGCAGTGGCCCTGCCTATAATGTGTTACACTCAGCATAGTGTTAGCATGTCATTAGCAGTCAACTTGTTTAACATTTGCTCATAATGATCAGGAGGTTCACAGTCCATGGTTGTGCCATTGATTAAATACCTCACGATCTAATAATATATATCTGAATTATTTTTAAATCTTACATGTGCAATTGACAAAGTAAGAATTGTTAGACATGAACATGAACTGGGGCTATATGGAAAAGCATTATAGGTAATGCTCATCCCTCTTGACCTCCACAAAGAAGTCACAGCAAAGGGGTACTTATTCACTGACTGGACATGATGGGTGGAGCTGTCATTATACTTTCCGTTGCCACAATGATTCTCACTGATATGTCAGATGTTCCATTGCAAAAATGATTTGCGCCATTATGTCATATGTTCTGCTGCCAAAATGATTCACACTGATATGCCAGATGTTTTTAATTCATAAGAAGAGGCTCCAACTGGAGCATTTACCTAAACATCCACTCATTAGACATTATCTTGTCTTTGTAGATGAAGAGGCTTAAGATGCAACAATTCCTTATTGATAACCACAAGCAACATAGCATACATACATAATAATGCAAGAAAAGAGGGTAGTACACAACCGCAAATGAGTAGATGTCATGAGTACCATACAGCAGTTAGACGCACTTCCCTACATTAATTTCCGGGACCGAGAGTAGTTGAGGCACTGCTTATTGTAAAGAAAACAGCACATAATGTGTAGGGAGGGAAAGTGGTACAGGTATAGCCTAAGAAGTGGGAAACAAAGGGTATGCTCATATTATTCAGAATTGTGGTTGTTATCAAAGTATTGCGTCCAAGCGTGTTAAAGGTTTTGCAGGGAGAGTTACAAAGATACATCAATGCTGTTTCAACCTAGGAGAGCCTTGGTTAGAGTCTCAGGATCAGTGAAGGTGGAGGGCAAGCCATTAAACAGGAGCGCATACTATGGCAGGTACATGCATTTCTATTTGACCATGGACAGTAAATATGCATCCATTTTCAGTCCACCAACTTCACAGGGTACCTTTGAGACTTTCGGAGAAGGGCACAGTGAGGCGCTTAGGGTTTTCTGCAAGCAGTACTCAGAAGTATGATAGTGTATTTATTCACTATTTGTCTAAGAAGGGGTTCCAAATGTGGTTAAATAATTTTTTTCTGGTCTATGTTTTTGTATATATGTTCACAGTCCACAAATTGGAACACTTCTGTCAACAATTCCTCCAAAGTAGGGGTAAGTCAGTCTTCTCCAATGCTAGAGTATGTTGGACCAGATGTTATGCATGGAGGAAGGTGCAGAGCGGCATCTGGAACGTGAGAGCAATCAGCAGGCCAGTGTCTTTAGAGCGATGAGTGAAAGAAGATGGCTATTTCACTGTGAAGGGCAATGAGGCCTCAGTTATTCACAGTCCCAACTGCAGTCCATTTGTTGCTGGCAGGCTTCCCAGTTGCACCAGGATGACGACACGGTTGAAAATAGTGTATTCAGTGATCTTCTCCCCTCTCAGGATGCATTTGGGGGAGCAGTCTTCTTTGTCGCAGCACAGAGCAGCTGCTGTGCACCAGGTAGTAAAGGTGTTGCCAAAGCAGGTGCTTTTGTGGACAATGTTGGGCAGAGTGCCTGATTCACAATTCCCCCAGAAGATTTGTTCTTCAGCACATTCCTCGGTGGTACGTATGTCAGGCTTTCACATGAGGAACATGCTGTAGTCTGCTGCCAATGCAGGGAGAAGTCTGCAATAGTTTCATGTTATATCGGGCCCTCCAGGAGCAGAAGTCAGGTCTGTATAGAGTGATGCATGATGGATTTCGGTGAGGAGCAGCATTTGTTCTGTTTGCTTAGACCACCTGAAAATGGGATAAGGGCTTGTGGGACCTAGGTTTCACGTTCCTGTGGCTCTTTTATTTGTATCAGCATCTCAAACATCACGTCAAAACTGATGTTTGTTATCCCATAGTTTTCCCACTGATAATTATTTTCCCAATGATCACTGAATGAAGTAATATGAGCTGCCCAAAGGGTCATCTGCTGCATTTAATACCTCTCTCTAATATCATGGAATTCTTTTAATGTTATTGGAGAGGCTATTTTCGCTTTGGATGCATTTTTAGTATGCTGTTGAAGAAGTCATTTTTTTGATAAAGATGTTTACATTTTTCAGTCACTTTATTACACATTATTTTATTGATTTACAAATTTTTTGATTATATGTATATAAATATTGTGCAATATGTCTTTTCAATTTGTAATTTAATTGCATCTGTGTAGTATTAATATCTGAAATGTACATTTTTTCTAGCATGTATGGATGCATTATGGTAGGTGTTGGATCCATTATTGAAGCTGCTGTATGCATGGATGGTGTTGGTTGTATTATGGGAAGCCCTGTTGGTTTTATTGAACAGGGCCTATCTCTCATTTGGTTAGTTTTTGCATTTTGGGATGGCTGAATTCAATTTATTTTCCTGGTTAATTGTTATTTGTCTTGTCATGAGTCACTTTTTTGTTTCTTAAGATCCTTTAGCAATGTAAGACTGGATGCCATAGGTGGGCACAGCTCTGTGAAGCTGGATGCATTCACCATGCATTCCTGCGGAAGCCTTTTTTCTTTGAGGAAAAAAGTTTAGAGTGGGACATTGTGCACGCTAAGGTGTGGCCCTACATTGAGAAGCTTCAGCCTCTTATCTAGCTGTGTGGAGGTTGAAAAGCTAAGTCCCACAATATTAATCTTGTTGTTAAAATGCTTCCTGATCTCACATGCAGGCTTCAGGTCCTAGGCACCCAGATTTTGTCCAGCCAGAACTTTCTTAGGATACAGTCCACAGTAGTCAGCTGGACCTTCTTCAGATCAGAGAGTCCTTCTGACTTTTGTGTGTCTGTAGCTGCATTAGGAGGCCAACCGCTTGAAACTTAAGGAGCTGTAATTCTTCCTGGATAGCAGAAGGATTCAGGAATCACTGGGGCTTCTTTTATCCAGCAACCAGGCAGAGAATACTTGGTTCTTGATGCTTCTTCCCAGGTCCAGAAATGTTTTGAGGATGAAATGCTGAAGTGCCAGTCTTATCCTGTGCACGAGTCAGTGATAGAAGAATTCCCTACACAAAATCCTGGCTTGTTTCCCACCAAAACCCAACCTCCTTTTTTTCCAGAACTTCTTTTCTGAGGTTACAGCAAACCTCCTGAAACCTATTGATCCACAATGGTCTTAGTATGCCAACTGATGGAGCTTTGGCCTCCCTTCTAAAGTCTCCTCTATGAAGAAGTAGTATTCTGTCCTCTCATAGTACTAGAACTGGTTTTCCCTCCTGCCTGGAGCACAGAGAGAAAGTGTAGTGAGGCTCTGGGCATGAATTGTTTCAGTTCACAAACCCCCCATTTGAGACCTCCATTTATAAAGTAATAGCTGTTGAGGCTTCACACTGTGTTGCCACCTGTTCACCTGCTCCTCACAGCTCACTAATCCCCGATATAGGGTACCTGTTGACATCACTTGAGCCTTTCTGCTTCCAGACGCAAGCCCATATACCCCAGGAGGCCAATCATTAAGAACCAGTCTGCACTGTGTGTTCCAGTCTCTATGGCAGGGTGTTGGGCGAATTGATATTAAACCAGTTTACAATTAGCAACACGAAGTACAGTTTATAAAAGTTGCTTGCCAACTACATTTAAAGCCCACCTTTGAGTTAGATTCTGTAGTAGTTTTCTGGTGAAGTTACAGAAATTAGGCTTTTATTCATAATTAGACCCTGCAGTTTACCTGCAGAGTAGAGTGACAATCAGATTTTTGTTACTGTTCACTCTGGGTAAATAATTTCCTTAACATCGAGTCTCATTTTATATATTAAGTGCCCAACTCTGTGGGCTTCAAAGTCTGAATTAAGGGTCACTTATCTAACATAAAAGCAGGTATTCCCATATAACAAAGCACTTTTCATTGCCATGTGTCACTGGCAGGGCTGGACTGGCCGTAGCTGGCACCGGGCATTTCCCCGGTGGGCCGGAGGGGTGGGGTCGGTTTTGTGCCCATGGGGGCAGCTTTTCTTACTGGGGCCGGTTTTGCAGCAGTGCTGCAATATCGGCCCCCTGTAAGAAAAGCGGGAGCGGTGCTTTTTGCTAGCATCCCTCTCCCAGGGCCGGTCGAGCAGCAACCTGCCAAGGCTGGTTGCTGTTCCCAGTCCGGCCCTGGTCACTGGCACTGCAGTGCTTTTAAACCGTAGTGCAGTCAGTGCACTATTTTGCTTTCTAGAGGAATATGCTTTGGTCACATATGTAGGTGACTTAAATACATGATGCAGTCAACATATGACATTTAACTGGCTCACCAATAGTGCAATACCTCTGTCAACATATGGTAGAGTTATTTACCCATTTTTATTAAACCTTTTTCCAGAAAGTTTTAGTGGGAAAGCACTTACACTTTGACATTATTTTGCAGTGTTTTAGCACATTTAGTACTAATGCCAGGAAAACAAACAAGAAAAAATAGAGAGTGGAGGGACCAGTATAAATTGATGTCCTTTCTTAGACGCCTCAATCAAAGAAACATTTTTAACATACATTAAGTTTACTCTTTCTCTATTTTGACTGTATACAGAGTTACTCCTCCTTAGATAGAGTGGCTGCAAGGCACCACCAGCAGACTAATTACCTCTTTGGAAATAGATCATGGCTTAGTAATTGCCCTACATATCTCAATAAGGGACCTGCAGTCCAGCACTTACTGTTCAGAAGAGGAGAGGTAGAAGAAAGTAAGAGTGTGAGGGAGCGCGTGTGTGTGCAAGTGTGAGTGTGTGTTTTTAATTCATACATTGAGGACCAGACCAGTCCTCTCAGTGTTGGTAAACCCTGATAAAACCAGACAAACACTTCTTACCATAGTGTGTTTAAGTACTTTCAAGTGACTGCACCAAAAACGTAAAAGAGCAGTTATATTTGCCTTGATCTGCAGCATAACCTACCCCAGTAACTATCAAGTCACATGTGGCGTTAGAATAGTAAACACCCCCTCCATTATGGCCAATGGCACATGTATGACATGTTGTGTGTGCGTTTATGATTGCTTATGCCCATGTTCCATATAAAGCCTAACTGTGTGGGAATTGTGTGTGTGTGTGTGGGGCATGTCTATATGCTTCTAGGTTTGTGCTTCTGTAAGTGTTTCTCAAAGTATGTGTTTGTTCTAGCAAGTTTTCTTTCATGTGTTTGTGTTTTTGTCTATGTGTGTGCATGCACATGAGTGACGGTTTCTGTCGACGCCTCGGTTTTAACTGTTTCTCTGCCTAAAGGGGTTATGGCTGTACCTGAATTTGGATGGGTGCTTGGCTCACAGCATTATGTCAACTAGGTAGTATGTGCCTTAAGTTCATATTGTGGCAAAGTGCACTTTTCTGAGACATTTGTATTTTATTTTGTGTGTTTTGTTGATGCAATTTCGAAACTGTCCTGGCAATATTTGGCGCTTTGGGAACTGACAGAGAAGTGTGAGATTTTCAAATATATGTGGCTAATGGCTGGACAATGTTAGAACGACAGTGAGTTTGACTTGCCAACATATGCTTTACATACTTGTGAAGTGTGTAAACGAACATTCTGATGCAAACTTAATATATTTGCAGATGCGGGGGCTTGCAGTACAACATTTGGTGCGTGCTCTTAGATAATATGTGTTGGACTTGGCCCTTTTGCAGGGTCATCCCTGAACTTTTTGCCTTCCTCCTAGCCTTTTTTCTGACATGGTGCTGGTAGATTTATGACTCTGGGCACTTTTTCACTGCTGATCAGTGCTAAAGTGCATATGCTCTCTATGATAAATTGATGTATGGATTAGTGATTCCATGATTGGCTTGTTTGATTTACTTGTCAGACCCTAGTACAGTTCACCACGTGTGCCCAGGGCCTGTAAATCAAATGCTGCTGGTGGGCTTGCAGCACTGATTGTGCCACCCACAGAAGCAGCCTGTAACGTGTGACTCAGGCCTGCCATTGCAGAGCCTGTGTGCAGTCTGTGACTGCCATGTCGACTTGGCAAGTGCACCCACTTGCCAGTCCCTAAACCTTCCCTTATCTTCAATACAGACACCCCTAAGGTAGGCCCAAGGGCAGGGTGCATTGTAAGTATAAGGTAGGACATGCCCTGGTGTGTGTGGCATGTCCTAATAGTGAATTACAGCCATTTTACGTTTTTCACTATTGCAAGGCTACCTGTTCCCCATAGGCCAGAATGGGCAGTTTGATTATAACATCTTATAATCCTAACTGACCCAGGGAACAGACGAATTTAGTATGCCTGAACTCAGAATGATAAAATACATCTTTTAGTAAAGTTGGTTTTAACATTCTGTGTTTGAAAATACCACTTTTAGAAAGTAGGTATTTTCTTGCCTAACTGTCCAAGCCTGCCTCTGCTAGGTTGTGTATTGTGTGTCTGGCTTTGTGAGTGACAGGGGCTGGGGGATTCCAGGAGACAGGGTGAGTCAGCACAGAGCTGAATAGACCTTCCTGCATATAGAGTGGTGGGAGGAGTTGCACCTGGGTCTGAATAGGGCTCTGCCTGCCTTCCACAATGCTGGCTCCACCTCCTGCGGGCGGCTGATGACTCTGCCCCTCACTCACAAAGGGAGAAGGAGTCTCCTGACAGAATGCACCCAGAACTGGTTTGGACCAGGTACAGGACCCTCTGCCTTCAGAGGACAAAGGATTTTTGACCATAAATACTGGGGCCCAGACCCCATTAAATTAGATCACTTCTGGGAAATCAAGAAACCTGTTGCCAAGGAGAAGAACCGGAGAAGCTGAAGGAGGAGTACTGCCCCTGTGCTGTTTTGCTGATTGGGGTTGGCCTGCAGTGGTTGCTTTCTGCCAAGGACAGGAGAAAAGACTTTGCTGTACTTTATCATCTTGAAGAAGAGAATCTCCAAGGGCTTGAACTGAGCTTGCCTCCTGCCTGAAGTCACAGGGACACAACGACTTCACCCCTTCTGTTTGCCTGCATCTAGGACTGCTGTTTTAGCTGCTAACAGAAGGAAATTGCAACACCGACGCTGGCGAGCGACACTGTAACCTGCACCGAAGTCGTGGGCAGCGCTCGTGAAGAGCACGACACACCGCCCCGACTTGCACCGTAGGCCCGACGCCTGCTGACGCCGTGCGACATCGACTCCGAAGCCGTCACCGAGGCCGCTGCCTGCCTGCACCGGAGCCGAGGACACCGCTCGTGACGCTCACGACGCACCGTCCCGACTCGCACCACAGCCCCGACTTCACCGACGCCAGGGCTTCATCACCACGGAGCCGATCCTCGATGTGGGTGACCCCCGAATCCATCGACACCGCACCATCGTAAGAAACTGATGCCTCGCCGCCATCCATGACGTCACCTCCCCGACACAGTAAGGAACCGACGCCTCACCTCCCCTGCGCTGCAGTAAGGAACCGAGACATCACCTCCCCTGGGGTCGCGGTCGGCGCCGTACTTTGGGATTTCCTCCGGTCACGACGTTGTGATAACTCCAAGTGGAGTTATTTGTTGCTACAAGCTTTATTTGATTGACTATCCTATTTTTGAAGATAACGTGAACTGTCTCTATCATTTTAAGTCTATTTTGGATTACAGTATTGTGGATTTTTGCTATTGGGTCTTGTGTTAAGTCTATATAAAGATTACTTATTTTTACATACAACCTGTGTGGTGTCCATCTGTAGTGTTGTCACTGTATTACTGTATGTGTTCACAAATGCTTTACACACTGCCTCTGAGATAAGCCTGTCTGCTCGTGCCAAGCTACCAGGGGGTGAGCAGGGGTTATTTTAGGAGTGTATCCCCCTTTCCCTGACTAGAAGCAAGGGTCCCTATTTGGACAAAGGTGCAAACCATTGCCAACTAGAGACCCCCAGTTCTAACAATATGTAATTGGTAGAGCAATCTGTTCTTTGAAAACTAGGGCATTGTGATGTGTAAATATCTGGGCAATGTGCGCATTGCCATAACCTCTGTACTTATCACCTTATGTTTACCTCTGTTGTTTAACCTAAGATTGTAATTAGCAGCCTGGGGTAAAAATAAACCAACATTAGTCCTAATACCCAGGTCATCAGTCCTTACATTGTCAGATGACAACTGACATTTGAGGCGGCCCATTGTCACAACTCCAGCACAAAAAGTGCTTTTAACTAAAAAGTCATGAAAAGCTGAAGATGACAGCATGTTTTTAGGTCGAGTATGGGCAGCGCATGCGCTTCTCTGCAAAGGTATGTTGTATTCAGTCTATGGGTGTCTCAATACGCCCAGCACATCTGGTTGGTTGGTTGGCCTGCCTTTTGAAAATTCTTTTACTGTGGTTCTTCAATAGGGTCTATCTGTCCCACCTTTGGGTGCTTGGTTCCCGCCCAGGAGACATCACTAATCGATCCTTTTGGTTGGCCATCTCCTGCCATTTGTTGCCTCCTTGGTGGCACCCCCTTCCTCCCGTCATTGCTACCATCCTTCCTAAGCCACTGCTTGTTTTAAAGTTTGTGAGCACTCTTTCTTTACTGACTATATTGTAGCTCGTGTTGGAGCCACAACAGCAAGGCACTTCCATTTCTTTCTTTTCTGTTCATCAGACCGATCCAAGGGCGCCTGTTACATGCACTTCCAACTCCCGCTTGTTTTCTTTTGCTCCCGCAACACAACCTTTGATTACCAATCCTGTAAATGTTGAACAAATGTTTAGTTATATTTGCAATAAGTTCAAATTGATTTGTTACCATAAGCATGTTTTTTTACACAGCCAACGCGGAGAATCGAACCCAGGTTCCTCAGGCCCAAAGTCAACAACGCTGTTTAATAAGCCATATAGCAAACTTGTTTTATTCTTTTGTTTGTACATGATTTATTTGTTCTCAGCTCCTCCTTGTTTTGGTTATAAAGTTGGGAAACCTGCCGTACATGCCACCCCACCCTTGCCCATGTGGACTGTATAGCGCCTGCATTGTCCACAGCACTCTCAATAAATATATATATATATATTCAAAATTCCTCCTCGTTCCACAGTCGGATTCGGTGAAGGATCACAGCACCATGCTCAGAAGGTACTCCATAAAGTGCTTTTAATAAACCATAGTGCAATTATATATATATATATATAGTTTTCGTTGGGGGGACGGATGAAATTATATGTTTAAAAGGCTGTTCTATGCATGAATTTTCTATTAAACAACAAAAGTGTAATTCTTCTTGCCACACACAACACCGCCCCCTTTCTACAACCCTTCAGAGTTGGCATTCGAAGTGTACATACAGCGAGCTGCAAGGTGAGTTACACGCCTGCCGCTTTGTTGTCAGCATTGCTATGGAACAGGGAGAGGGAGCCTGTGCTGCTATTTACTTCTTTGCAAGAACAGTCTATAAATTCGAAATAATCAGCTTTAATGATGTGGTGATTTTATGACGGCATTACTGCTCTAGACAAGTGAACATTTGTGGAGAATAGCATTGTGTGTGAGCGTGTCTTGATAGATAATGCTGCTTACACATATACGTGTATTGCTTATACATGTGTGCACATGTTATTATATTTTACTCTGTTATCCTGCCTTTAAAACTGTGCTATTAATATATATATAACTTTTTTACATACCATCAGGGTATGGCCCCCAACGAACTTTCGTGAGTTTACAAACTACACATTCTGTTTTAATAACAAAAGTCCGACATTGTGCAGGCAACAAACATCAACCGGTTCAACTTCAAGATTGGGTCACATAGTCTAATAACCCGCCTCCCCTCCCCCCTTTTAAGGACAGCTGTCTCTCAGACACTCACCATTCAATATGCATTACTTTGCATTACTGAGAAATGTCGGGACATATCCGTTTTTTTAATTTTGTTCTGCTTCCGTTCATGAGTTTCAGCAAACACGTAACTTCAGCTTTTATGTCACAATGTGTGCCCTTGCGCAAAACGTCATGTCAGAGCCATTTGCACCATTTATCTGCTTCTTATTAGTTGGGTCCCCAGAGTGGTAAGCTCTCCAGCACACGCTTTCTTTGACCCCACTTTGCCTTGAAGAGCTTGTAGTTTTCTGCACAGTCTATTTACAGCTATGAAAAACAAGGATGGCCCTTTTGTCTCGAGCATGTATGAAAGTTCCATACTGCAAGACAACATGGCAGCTATACATTCTTTTTTAAATTAATAAGACTATTTCTAAGAAGGAACCGCTATTGTTCTAAAGAATCAAATCGCACAGGAACAATCACAAATCCAATATCAAGACAACAAAACGGTATTGTCATTCCAGCAGCCATGTCACTGAAAGCAAATCACTTCACGAAGCATCTCAAACGCATGAAACTGGATCCCAGGGGCTATATGCACAATGCAAGGACACAGGTCAATAGTTCCACAGCCATTAACCTCAGGACGATTCAGCCAGTTGGGGTTGCACAATATTACATTTGAATGAATGCATAAATGAGTTCACTTGTATTATCCATACTAACAGCAATAGATATCCTGGCATAGACAAGCATTGACAGCTACCAAAAAACAACACAACCACTTAGGAAGCACAAAATGACCACGCCTAGCCATGTTGAACAAGCAAAGCTAATCAGCTTTGCAAGACAAAAAACAATTGCAAAGCGCAATACCTAAGGCTACTTCTATAATTATTGTTTACAATATAGCCTAATAACAAATCCAAAACATCAAACTATCAATAAAATAGAATCCTGTCTTGTGGTATGACACCCAGCAATAGGAGTGTGTAAATATCTTGTGTAACAAATGCTATGTCTCACTCTATATCAACACAATACAGCAAATTCTAAGCTGGCTAACTCAAATGACTGAATTCTAATATCTTAAAAATTAAGCAGATGATGAGGAATATACACAGGCAATCTGCAAAAGACAGCATAAGTAAGTAGTGCATTTACGTAAACTGAGTATGGCATATCTTGCAAGGACTTCTGATGACATTTACCCGTGCTAGGTGCCTTTCCTCTGTAAAATTAACTTTTTAGAATTTGCAGATTCCGTACCAACTATAAAAGTCTCAAAAGCCTGAGATCTCAGAAGCAGACATTTTCTTGAGTGAAATAGTCTTCCCGGCTTTACTCTATAAGTCACAGCACTACTGCACTCTGAGCCACTGCACCATTGTACTCTGCACCACTGCATTCTCGGCACTGCACTAAACTCTACACCACTCTACTGCACTCTACACCACTCTACTGCACTCTACACCACTCTACTCTGCATCACTCCACTCTACACCACTCTAATCTATTCTGCATCACTTCACACCACACCACAACTCTCTACACCACTCTACACCCCTGCACTATACCCTGCACCACTCCTTTCTACCCTGCACCTCTCCTCTCTACCCTACACTACTCCACAACGCCCATCCTCGGGGGGGAGGATGTAGCCTTACGGCTAGAGTGGTCGACCTCAAAGCTGGGGAACCATATTCGAGTCTTGGGAACGACGCTCAACATCCTGTGATTGTGGGCACATCACTTAATCTCCCTGTGCCTAACAAAAATGAATGTGTGCATCTGTAACGAAACTGGTGCTCATGTAAAGCGCTCTGATACCTGATATCCTCGGGTCTAGTTCGCGCTATATAAAACTATTCCACATAATTAAGTCCATCACACACAATCACACTCTACTTATTTCCATTACAGTTAATACCATTTAATTATTATCCACATAATTCCACAGCACACCATGACACATATTTCCATTACACAACTCCACATGACACCACACCACACATTTCCACGACACAATATTCCACAACAAACAATTCAAAAAGAACCCATCTCTACCTTGCATTTCCACCAACCCTGTCATCTCTTCCCCACACAACCACTGCCCCCTCATCTCTCCTTCATACTACCACTAACCCTCTCATCCTGCAATTCCACTGCGACCCTCTCATCCCTCCCTCACACTCCTTGTCTCCTCTTTATACTACCTGCTCACATACTACCTTCCTATACACCCTCGCGCTGTGCACTAGTCCACCTTTTGCCTCCACCCCCCCAAGAGCCCCTTCCACTCATCTCTTTCTCTCTTGCTCTCTTACACACTCTTCACGCCTCTTTCATATGGGTCACTTCAGGTCTTTGAGCACAGTTTATTTCCTGTGCATTTAAAAAATTTCCATTCCCTCAAACTCATGCTCTCCTCCTCTTTTTGGGCTGTCTTCTGCGTACACAGGCACACCCTGTTTATGAATCTGTAGCCTGCTCTCCCCTTCTTTCTCTCTTTCTCACATACTCTTTCTGCTCCTCTGTCTGGAGTTCATTCACCACTTCCTGCACAAACTACCTATCCCACTCTATCTTCCTCTCTATCTAATCTGTGCAGCTCTCACCCCTATCTATTCACGATGCCACATAATTTCACTGAACAAATACACTAAGCAGCACACAATCCCACCCACACAATTCCACAACTAACAATTCCAATGCAACCCACATAATTCCACTCCACAACACATATATCCATTCCACTCCAAACAAAAACTCATGGGTAAAATACATTATTATTTACATTGCCAATAGCTCAAACTCGAAAATGTGAGACCTATTGCATTGCCAATGCTTGTTTAAGCTTCCAGAGAGGAAGTGATTTGCCCAGAATCACAGTATGTTGAGCCGATGCCGGTACTCTAACCTGGTTGCCAGTTCCAAAGTTGGCAGCCACATCTCCTCCCCCTACTGGCTTAACATTAGCCCCCGCAACTCCTGCGTGCGTGGAGGCCCCTAGCTCCAGGGAGCCCACTGTGGTACTGTGCACGGCAGTGGGGCCCTGGTTTGAGAGCTCCTGACTGGGTTGGGGGGGGGGCTTCCGTGTACTTTGCAGGGGTGGGCTCAAGTTTCGCTACACTACTGCCCCCTAGCCATGACGTGAGCCCACTTGGCAGCTATCTTTGTGTCGCGAAAAAAGCAGTTTAAGCTTCTTTTCCCAAATTATAAAAACTGAACCGTAACTTGATTATAGTGGCAGCCTATTTCAGTGAATTGGAACTCTGCCATACTGTGCGTACTAACCTGTTTGTTTTGCTTGATTAGCTGCAGCTTCTCCTTGTTGGAGGTGATGTCGGATTTCTGAACTAGAAAAGTAACCCTCACTAAGCCTGTACCTCTTCGGCCTATGTTACCCTTCTGAAACAGCCGTAACACTCGCAGCAGCTGGAGATGTGTAGCCTCAATTACTTGAAATTGCTTTTTCTTTTCATAGCGAACCCTGTACAGTGAGTGAAATCCAGAAATTGGCTGTGGCTGTGGCTGTAGCAATTCTCGACCTGACCGGCGGCATCATAATTCAACCCGCAGCTCCCAGGTAGAAAGGAAAGGCACAAGCAGTCAAGCCTTGCTAATTGGGCTCAGCAGAAGGTTCTGTAATTGTCTGACCTCCTAAAGACATCCCTAAATTCAGAAGTAATCCGAAAAATGCAGTCTGGCAATAATAAGTGGGGGTCTGCTAGACAACCTGTAGTTTAGAATACTTCCTATCGATGGATAAATACTGTCTTTTTCTTCTCATGATTATTATTCATCTGCTTATTTTTTTCTCCTAAAGTCTCTTAAGACAAACAATTTGAAAGGAAGACTGGAGAAGGAAAACAAAAGTCAGACATCAGGGCAGAGGAGGAAAGTTAATCACAGAAATGCTCACTTCCTTCCATAACATCAACTTGGAAACCCTCCGACGTTTTGCCTTAAAAATTAAATCAGGCTCCCCAGCTGACCCCTGCCCCCCTAGGATTTTTAATCTAGCCCTCCCAGAAATTGAGGAAGAAGTCCTTGTTCTGCTAAACTTCTCACTGGAGACTGGGAAGGTACCAAGCTATTTTAAGGAAGCTGGAATCACTCCCTTGCTTAAAAAGACTGATGCCGATCCTTCCAATATGAAAAACTTCAGACCCATCTCCCAACTCCCATTTCTTGCCAAAATTCTAGAGCAACATGTCCTGCAAAACTTAGCTAAGTTCACGGAGGATAACAATATTCTGGAGGACAGGCAGGCTGGTTTTCGCGCCCACCATAGCACGGAACTGGTGATGCTATCGGTGCTTGACGACCTCCGAAGAACCACCGATAATAAAAAGCCTTGTGTCCTAATCCTCCTTGACCTGTCGGCAGCGTTCGACACGGTCAACCATGTCCTTCTCCTAGAAAGACTTAGAGCATTTGGGATCCGGGGACCTGCTATACAATGGATCACCTCATTTCTGACGAACCGCTCCCAAAGAATCCAGATGGGTGACTGGGTGTCAGAGAGGGGGCCCGTTCCCTGCGGAGTCCCACAAGGGTCGGCCCTGTCACCCCTCCTGTTTAACATCTATCTCAGTCCTTTAATCAATACCCTCTCAGCCATGGAGTGCCAAGTCTTCAATTATGCAGACGACACCCAAATTATTTTGCAAATTGAAAAGACCCCCCAAGCTTATTCTCGGGTGAAAGATGTCCTACGCTTCACGGTCAACTGGATGTCAGCCAACGCACTAAAGATTAACCCAGACAAAACTGAGGTTCTGGCCATGACCGATGCCGATAACCCATGGAATTCCCTCTACTGGCCGCAGGAGCTGGGCGCTGTTCCTGCTCCAGTCCCAGTGGTAAAAAGCCTGGGAATTAGAATAGATGCCAAACTCTCCTTGGCTAACCAAGTTTCCACTGTGTTTGGAACCTGTGTGGGCCTACTCAGGCTTCTTAGGAAACTTTCCCCGATCCTCTCCTTCTCGACCATGGGAACAGTAGTGACTGCCATGATCCTGTCCCGCCTCGACTATGGCAATTCGCTCTACATCGGACTGCCAGACTCTCTAGTTGGCAGACTACAGATAGTCATGAACGACGCGGCAAGGCTTATTTTTAAAGTTCCCAGACACACACGGGCATCCCCCCTTCTGCAAAGCCTCCACTGGTTTCCCTTAAAACAGAGGACCAAATTCAAGGGCCTCTGCATTGTGCACAAAGCTATTTATGGACAAGCTCCCGCCTACATTAAGCAACGCCTTGAGAAATACGCCCC
Source organism: Calotriton arnoldi (assembly GCA_963921515.1). Lineage (NCBI taxonomy): Eukaryota > Metazoa > Chordata > Amphibia > Caudata > Salamandridae > Calotriton > Calotriton arnoldi. The sequence continues at coordinate 2,026,214 of CAWUFW010002315.1, read as the reverse complement.
ATGCCGCTCGCTAAGATCATCCACGATGGACCTACTAAATTGCCCACGCTTCAATTATGCTACCAAGGGAGGTCGATCCTTCTCCGTCATCCTACCCACACTCTGGATAAGCTGCCTAGCCAGCTCCGCGCAGAAAGCAGTCTTCTCCCTTTCAGAAAAAAACTGAAAACCTTTCTCTTTACAGAAGCTTGGGCTTACTGACTTCACTCGCCTGGGTCCGACGACATTCTTCGTATAGCGCTTAGAGACCTTCCGGTATTAAGCGCTCTACAAATCCAAATTAACATAACATAACATAACGTTGATATCCAGTTAGAGCGAATGCTATGCAATGTGGGATCAAACAAAACGCATTAACTCCCTGAACAGTGATCTAAACACAGTCCTATATTTTAGCTTTTTATTTAATTTTGCCTTATCATAGGAAACTAAAGGTGAACAGGCTAATGTAACCTGTTTATAGAGAACCACTCCACCTCCGGTACGCTTCTTTTTTGTTCTTGCCTCTCAAAGTCCAGGGCAAAAACACAATCGCTTTCGTCTAGACTCATTCTGTAAAATAGCACATACATATTTAAATGAATGCATTCTCAGATAGTACTTTGAATGCCCTTCTAATCTACTCAAGATGTGGGCTTCAGGTCACAAATAACCATTTATCATCTCTTGTACCTCCTGCTTCCCAAAAATGTTGATTATATACAAGGGCACTATATATAGTAAGATAAGGCGACTGGAATGAACCAAATTATGCGGCAACGTTGACTAAATTATGCAGCAGAAAAAAACCAAATTATGCAGCATAATGTGGCATAGTTAGTGACAAAATTACTTAATTACTTTGTCATTTTTTATACATGTTAACACTCTCTGGGTAAGTATTTCACCTTATTATTACCAGTTTAACATCCCAATACAACAATAAACAATAGAAAGACGACAAGTCAACCTTCGAGAAGGGCTTTCCATTGTGCAGGAACACATGTCTCCATGCTTTCAGTAACTTTTGATCAGTTTGAAGTAGAATTTTTTTTGTTTAAGTCTGCAGATAATGCAGCAGATAATGGATTATGTGAAAAATCAATATTTATGTGGAAAATGCAGTGGCCGCAGAGTCACATAATTCCATTGGCCCTAATTACTTAAAATAACACAGTCTGCATTCATTGTGTGTTGTCTGAAAGTTAAAGCATTCATGTTTGTACCTGGAGATAAAGACTAATGACCTATTGTACTGCATGTTTTTTTTTCTGCCAGGGACATGGCTTTCTCATAATATTTTGGGTTATGAAAGCAACTGTAAGACATTGGAGTATTAGTTGAAAGGGATGAGAACACACTTCAAATATTGATCACAATCTTTGTCAGGGTGAACCACTGTGGCCACTAAATAAACTTGTGGTTAACCCTCTGGTAGCTTGGCACAGAACAGTCAGGCTTAACTTAGAGTCTGTGTTTAAAGTTTTTATGCAGCACTCAAACTAGAAAAGTGAAAACACAACACAAGAATAAACCCAAGCCAATTAAAAAATATAGAGAATATTTAGATAAATAAAATAACACCAACATGAGAAAAATCCAATACGTAGAATCAGAGATATCAATTTTTAAACTTTGAAGTAAAAATAGCAGCAAAAAGCACAAAGAGCGGGTCAAAGTCAAAAGGTAAGGCCGACCAGATACAAGGACCAGGTTCATCCTAGCGGAAAGTTTACCTTCTGACTTAGAAACTTTTATGAAGAAAAAATGGTGGTCGACGTGACAAGCTGCAAGCAGGATCCGAAGCGGGGCTCGACAACAACAGGCTGCCAAAGAACGGGGTGCTGGTGAAGTTGTTGATGAAGGCTGGAAAGCTCAGAGCAGGCCAATTCCATACCTAAGAAGGCCTCAACCTCAATTGGATACTACTCGGTGTCGGTCCTCCATGTTAGGACTTCACATTTTTTCCAAAAGTCAGATCTCCTTCAGCGCGGCAAACTAGTACGTTGAGGCTGACCGGCAACTCAACCTTGATGGCTGTGGCTTCAACAGTAACCTCTGTCTCCATTGGTTCTTAAGGCAGAAATTTAGCAAAATGTTTCAAAGTCCGACTTCTTGCAGTTTGGAAACAGGAGAAGCACACTTTAACACCAACCAAAGGTAGAGGGCGTGGGGAGCACCAGTTGGGGGTTAGGATTCAATTCAATAGATGCCAGCAACAGGGTCCAGGGCTTGTCCAGTTGGAACTGGTCAGCTTGGCAGTTGCAGGGAGAGAGACCTCTGGAAGCTTGTGTCCCTGTAGCTTAAACAGGAGGTCAACCAACTGACCCTTGAAGTCACTTCTGGGGTCTTGGGTTCAAGACAAACAGGTCCAGTTTTCCTTAAGGTTCTTCAGACAGCAGAAAAGTCCTTCATCTGATTTTTCACAGGTTCAGCAGTGTTTTGAGAAGATGTCTGTGGGGTTCACATTTCTGACCTGTGCCAGCCCGGGGGTAGAGGTCAATCCTTTGTCCACCCGTAAACCAGTTCTGGTCATTTCCTCCCCTCCCACTGGGTTTGGGGCCATCCTGACCAGAGAGACAAAAAGGAGGCATGCCTAGGTGTGAGCTTCATCTGCCAGTGACAGGGAGGAGCTGTGCACAGCCCAAAGGCCATCCCGTCAAGGAAGGAGAAGCCCTCCCCATACCCAGAGCCCTATGTCTATTGTCTGGGTGCAGTACACATCTTGCCAAGGGGAGCCATCAGAGATCAGGGGACAGTTGGATACTGGTAGGAAAGCCTTTTGATTTTAGGCAGCAAAATGACAACTTTCTAAAAGTGTAATTTCCAAAATAGTAATATAAAATCCGACTTCACAACTGAGTTGGCTTTTGGATTACTATTACAATGAGTCCTTACATTTTTTTTCTGGCTATTCCCAAACTGATTTTGGCACTTATTAAATGTAAAAGAGTAAACCGGTGTTGTCCTGTGGGAGAGCCAGACTTGCCACAGTGAAAAATTACTTTGGAGGGTTTCACTGTCAGGACATGTAAAACATGAAATATAAATGTCTTACTTTTAAATATCATGCTCCCTGCCCTAATAACTTTTGCGGCCTACTTTAGTGGTGACATAAGTATGAAAATGGAGGTTTAATGCATACCAAAAGGCTTACTTTGCCAGGTTGAAAAGTAAATTTTAAACTACTGCACACTTCGGCTGCAGTAGCCAGCCTGGAAATATGTTTTACAGAGCGTCTTTTGTGGGTGGCACAATGAGTGGTGAAGCCCACTATGAGCATTAAATGTGCAGGGCCTGGATAGAGATGGCCCCATATACTAGGGCCTTAGAAACAAATAAAATATTATATTCAGGTACACACCAATTTTAAGTTGTTTGAAAGGGAGGGCACACACATCTTACCACTGGTTAGCAGGGGTAAAGTGCAGAGTCCAATGGCCAACAAAGATGGCTTTATCAACAGATGGCAAACATCTGGGGGAATACCAGACAAAAGATGGTCATTGTCAACAAATCTTAATGTATCACAGTAATTTCAGTGCCATGAAAGATAACAATATCAATTGAGAATTGCTTGTATAAACATGGAGCACAGCATATTTCTAAGTGGAGTTGTAGCCTATTTTTTTTTAAATGAGTAATATAGATGAACCTAGATGTTAATGAACTATTTCTTTAATCGACTCCATAGTCAAGGATGATGCCTGAATGTTTTTGGACCAGATTCAGTCTTGGGAGAGAGAAACAAATGTTGTAGCAACATCCCAATATGTTTTGAGAAGGTCTAGGAATGGTGCAGCAGCACTTCAACCTTTAACCTCTGATAGAAAGATATACTGCTGATTTTAGCGAACACCTTTTTCTTTCATTTATGGCATCTGAATGTTTTAATAGAGACACATATCATGGTCAAATTATTGATGTAATGAGTATGAATCAGTCTATAATTATTTCAGGAAGCGTGTGCAATATAACTTAAGTCCCATAGTGAGCTACGTGCCAGGGGGTAAGTGAAAAGAAAATGTAGTTATAGACAGGGAGGTTTGCCGAGGATGTATCTTGGCTCCTTTACTCTTCGCACTGTACACAGATGGTGTCGAAGAGCTTTTGAGATCAAAGGGAAAGGCTCTCCAAGGATTGTCTAAAAATTACCTCTGCACTTTTGTATGATGATAACGTTGTTCATTTGGTTCAAACACCTAATGTATGGAAAAATGTGATTGATTTTTAGGTCAAGTATAATGACGGCTTAGATTTGGATCCTCTTTGTTGAAAGAAAGGACAATTAAGTTCACTTAGTCTATGGGGTTGATCATTGATTTCATATCTAAAACGAGTTGAAAGCCCTTTAGGCATATGTAGAACATCATAGGGCGGTGCTCCTGATCGGGCCGGCGCTGCAATGCCCTACGGGTCCCCTGAAGGGTCGCTTTTGCGGAGATCTTTTGTTTGTACGCCATAAGATGAGTGCAAGGTAGTGCTTGTGAAGTGGTGAGTGAGTTTAAAAATGGCTAGAGGATATCTGTGCGCTCAAGAGGATGGGTAGGTGTGACCTCAAGTGCCTTTCACCTCAACCATTGTGATGAAATGCACTCTCTTGTTTGACTCAAGGGGATTACCTCCTAGTTCCGATAGATTAGATCACTACCAGGGTCCTACTGGTGGCACTACTTTAATTTGAGGAGGCCATTGCCAATACACCACTATTTTCCCTAATTTTTTCTTATTGGACCTGAGGAAGTGCCAGGGATCTCCTTCTGAGACCATCAAGGGCGTGAAACATGTCGACCTAACCTCTATAAAATTTTATTCACACACTTGTATGTCACAGCTACTTAGGGTCATCATAACCCTTCAGCAGCCACAACCGTTTTAAGTTTCTTATTTTTGACAGAGGAATCTTTTCATTAAATTTGACTAGCACAGATATGGTCTAGCCATTTTTAAACTCACTCACCACTTCACGAGCACTACCTCGCGCTTATCATATGGTGTACAAACAAAAGATCTCTGCAAAAGCGACCCTTCGGGGGACCCGTAGGGCATTGAAGCACCGGCCCGATGAGGAGCACCGCCCTATGATGAAGCATGATATCCCTTGGGATGTGTGAGGGCACCAAGTAAAAGTCACTTTGACTTTCCTTTTCGTTTATCCAGAACGACATCTTGTGTCTTCTTCTAGGAACAGTGACCCCTTGTTTGCTCCTTGTCCCCGACTTCTCTTTTTTGAGAGTATATGTAGAACATCTACAAGAGAAAAGGCATCCCCGGTTTAACATATGGTGCTTGGATATGAGACATCACAAACGTATCCTCATTACAGACAGAAGATTCTCCAGGTACCTCTTGGGCTTACCTCAAAGTGGGCCCCACTTCTCTTGCCATAAGGAGTTGGGACATTTATCACCTAGAGGGTGCATCAAGGTAGCTCCTTTACTATTATGGCTCAGTGGTTCAATCTGTGCCCCAGCCTCAATTTTGAGATCATAAAGGACATGTTAAATGTGGAGACTGAAGGAAAAATGTTGTGTTAAATTATGTGAAAATTCTTGTCGTAGATTTGGTCCTTACAGAATTATCCAGAACCCCATGGGCAATAAAGCCAAAGGATAGCATTAGAGCAAAAAGTGTTTTTTGAGAGAATTATCAGAGACTGGGAAAAATAAGATTTTATTGTCTTTTTAAAACAATTTGGTGGAATTATATCTATGAGAGGTTTCCTCTAAAATATGAGTGTTGTGAGATGTTTCAAATTGGGAATTGTGTATTATAGGCTATGCTTTCGGAAGGGCAAAGCTTTTTTCCAGTTTTTTATTCACTGTACCTGTGATAAAAACTCATGAATGCACTTATGTTCTTTTGATGCTATTAAAAACCACTGGCCTGTGCGGACTACCGCCCCATCTCTCTCATCAACACTGAGGTGAAACTATATGCCACAATTCTTGCCCAGAGGCTGAAGCCCTACCTGTCCATGTGGGTTCACCCTGACCAGTGCGGATTCATGCCCGTGCGTGGTACTCGACACTGTCTCCAGAGGCTGCATCTGGCCTTGGCTCAACGTCACGTGCTCACCCCCTATTTGGCGATCCTTCTCGTGGACTTTGAGAAGGCCTTCGATTCGGTGTATTGGAGGTATCTCAAGGATGTGCTGGCCGAGATGGGTTTCGGTCCGCACTTTCGAGATCTGGTACGAGTCCTATACGCCCCTCCTCGGGCGCGAGTCCTAGTCAATTGAGTCCTGTCGGAGGCCTTCCCTATTCAAAGGGGAACGAGACAGGGATGCCCCCTTTCACCCCTGCTCTTTGCCCTGGCGATGGAGCCCCGGCGTCCCTGATACGGTCTGAGAGTCGTGTTCGAGGATGGGAATGGCCCAACATGGAGGTGGACAAGATCGCTCTTTATGCGGACGATGTCCTAATTTTTTTAGCTGACCCCGCTCAGTCCGGCCCTCAATGCCTCCAGATCTTGCAATCCTTTGGGCAAGCCTCCGGCCTCCGGCTGAATCCCGACAAGTCGGTCCTGGTTCCTTTACACTTGTCTAGAGACTGCTACGACTGGCAGTCCACCATACCGATTCGGCGGCAGTCCTTCAAGTATCTAGGGATATGGGTGGCTCTTCTCCCCGAACTCTATGTCCTCCAGAACACCCCCTTTTGATTTCCGAGGGCCTGGTTTTGAAAACTAGACAGTATGGCCACCAAGTTCCTATGGCGGAGGGGGAGGGCACGCCTGGCCCTGACCCTATGCCGGATTCCTCCATTCGATGGGGGCATGGGGATGACACACCTATACTTGTAGTACTTGGCTACGCGTTTACTGTCCATACATGACTGGTTTAATGGGGGCTGGTCCAACCCGGCCTACAGGCTGGAATTGAGTGAACTAGGTCTGTCCAAAATCCAATCTCTGATGTATGGGGAGCCCATTCCGTCCAGCTTACCAGATGTAACGCGCTCTGCGCTGTTGGCCTCGCGGGCAGCACTGCGTCATACTCAATGGACACACAAGCTTACTCAATGCACGCCTCTCTGGCATGGCACTATGCTCTGAGAGGTCAGCGGGCTGCAGGGCTTTAGATCATGGGACCTTATAGGAATCTCGCAATTGGGAGATGTGTGGGCGAGCGGCCATATGCGCTCCTTCCAAGACCTCCGAACCCGATATTCCCTGCACCCAACACAATTCTACAAATATTTGCAGCTGCGACATGCCCTCCACGTACACATATCGGAGGACACACGGATTCCGGATTACAGCCCTCCCGAAGCGCAGACTATGCTGGGTGACCTGGGGAAGGGGGGTATCTCCCGTATTTACCGGACACTGGTTAACAACACCCCGACCTCACTAGACCGGCTTAGAGGCCAGTGAGAGGAATGGGTGGGTACCCTAGAGGAGGAGTACTGGCGCGATGCCCTCATGGCACCCAAGATGGTCACAGCATCAGCCAAACTCCGATTGGTCCAACTATACTATTTGCACGCTGCCTACCTGACCCCAGTATGCCTCCATCGGGCCGGTTTTTACCCGAGCGCTTCCTGTATGAGGTGTGGCCATGACCCGGCCGATTTTTTCCATATGGTGTGGGCATGCCCCCATTTCGCTCGGTTCTGGGGGGACATCGAGGAAGAACTCACAGAAATCTTGGGGTGGGAAGTCCCTCATGACCCACGACACTCTCTCCTGGAGGTTACGGAGGGGCCGGATGGGTCTAGAAATGAAAAATTGTTTTTTAACACGGCAATGGTAGTGGCTAAGCGGGATATAGCTGCATCTTGGAGGTGTCCAGATCCGCCTTGTTCTGGGAGGTGGCGGAGGGGGGTTGATTGGTGTGCCACACAAGAAAAATCCATGTATGAAGGGCGAGGCTGTCCCAAAAAGTATCGTAGGGTATGGGGCAAATGGTTGGGTGCTCTGGGATAGTCAAGCTGTGAGTGTAATTTACATAGCTGTTTGCACCTTCGGGGATCCGAAATCATGGAAGGCTCATGTATTTGCCTGTGATCTGTCAGATTCAATGTCCATAGCTGATTTGCTGGTGTTGTTTATTGTTAAAACAATAAAATTGCTTATAAAAAAAAAAACTAAAAAAAAACACTGGCATGAAATTTCTCTTACCACTACTTTAGCACAAAGGGCCTGATTCACAAAGGTAAACTTACACTTACGTGTAAGTGCATTATTTTTTGGGGTATTCACAAATTACGAGTTTAACTTTACTAATAGTAATTTTACGACTACGGAGACTCCGCACATAAAGATAGGCCTGTCCTATCTTTGTATGTGCAGAGTTCTCCACCCTGACTGTGGAGTCTCTGGAGTCATAAAATTACTATTAGTAAAATAAACTTGTAATTTGTGAATACCCAAAAATTGTAAACTTACACAAAAGTGTAAGTTTACCTTTGTGAATCAGGCCCAAAAGATTTGAGAGTTGGGGACCACGTTTTTTTTTAACTTATTGCAGTTAGGCACCACGTTTGTTTGCCATGAAGCAGGCTGATTTTTGCATGGAACGGTAAACATTAGAAATACAAAACGAATGAATTTCTTTTACATTACTATTAATTCCTTGTTTAGATAATGTGTAATGAAAGAGTAATTCGACTAATTAATTGCACCGTTTTTCACAATAGAATTCCTGCATATTTTTTTTTTAATCAATATAAACCAAGACTTAACCGGTCTTGATTGCCTTTGTCCCAAAAACAAATTTTCATGGAGGCCCTAAAATGTATTGAAGGGAATGTGGGTAGCACACTCCATTTTTCCCAAATGTAAAATTGGACATGCATTTCTTTTTAGTTGTGATTACGACTAACTGGTGATCAGATACTTTCATATAGCAATTTGCATCAGATGTTTAGTGTTAGAATTCATCCAGAGCCTTGAGTAATTTCAATAGTTGCTGTACAAGTTTGGTAAAGAGGATAGGGACAAATGCAACCCAAAAGGGTACTGCGGTACATCAAAGTCTAGTGGGATGTGAAAATGTCCACACAAAGTGTTGGGTGTTTGTCTTTCAGAAACACAGCGATTCCTGTCTGTAGCTGCTACTTTATATTTTTACTGCAAAACTGTAGCAGGTTTGCACAGACATTTTGAATGATTTTTTAAACCCAATATGATTGAGGACCTTATTTGTGAAATCAGCACCTTTTGATGCTGTATTCTGAAAAATGCAAATGTCTGCTCCTGTTTGGAGGAAACACCGATCTTTCGTTTGGCAGGACAAGAAGGAAGGGACGAGGGGGATCCCTGGCTCCAGTGGGTAACACCACCCACTGGAACGCAGCTCATCCAATCACCCTCACCACCCGCTGGGAGGACTCCCTTGCTCCTTGCCTATTCAAAAATCCATGCTCCGAAGGTGAAGGTATTCTGAGAGATCAGTTTATTGAAGGAAATTGGAAGTAAAGAAGACTTCATTTTAAATACACCCTAATTCAAATAGGACAGCCTTCTCATATCAAAGTCATCATGTAGCATGGACATCCAGCAAGTTTTGCATGACTGTCAGCTGGCCCACTCTTTCTATGAGTTTGATAGTAAAAGGTAGTCAAACAACTGCAAATAAAGTTCAGAAAACTTATTCCAAATAACCTCCATCCAGCTTTCTTCTTCAAGCATGTGGTACTGTCTTGAGCGTTGGCAATGATGTTCATATGTTTTCACCAATAACCCTTCTCTTGGATTTATCCCCATCATAAACGTGTTTCATCATTCTGATGACTGCGCTAAAAGGAGAACATAATCTTCAAGCACTGAAGTTACTCAACATGCACTTTGAAGCAAGTGTCTAAGTAATTTATGGCTGTCATTGAGTTACCAATGACTCAAATACAAGAGGATCTATGGGTTGAATTATATGTTATTAGACCTTGTAAAAATGTGGGTAATTGGTCGAGGGGGTGGAAGCCCCACTCAGTCAACATCCTCACTCTGGGTGAACAACAGAGATCATTAAATTAGCCTGTGCATACCTCTCTGGTAGCTTGGCACAAAGAAGCCCGGCTTAACCTAGAAACAATGTGTGAAATATTTATGCAGCACACAAGCATTATTAAAATGAAATCTTGACAGAAGGAAGTTCCAAACCAATTTATAAACATAGAGCACATCTTAATATTTAAAATAATATCAGAACAACAAAATTCTAATCAGTGGAACCAGAGATATTCAATTTTAAAGTTTTTATTGAAAGAGCACCTAAATGCACAAGGAGCCACTTGCAGTCATGTGGTCGCAGTGGACTGGGGGAAGGTCACAAGTTTAGGCTGACCACAATGTAGCGCAGGTTGGACACAGCGACCAGGTTATTTCCGCTGAAGGGTTATCTTCAAAGTCTGGCATGAAGTGTTCCGCTCGCGGTGGAAGAGAACTCGATGAGCAGGTAGAGAATCATGGATACTCATTACTTTAACGCGAAGAGCAGGCTGTCAATGCTGTAATGCGAAGATCCAGTCGGACATCACGGACAGTTGCTGTAGCTTCACATTGGCGGTCACAGCGGGCTGTTGCTGCTGTGGCGCAAAGACATTGCCAGTTGTCGCTGGTGGTCGCTGTACAGTGAAGAGAAGGCCTCACCAGAACTTCTCGTTGGCGGTCATCACAGGCTGCAGAGTCATAGCACGAGCACGCCTGCTCACGGTCGCAAGGAGCCAAACTTTAGGATATGCAGCATTTGTTAAGTAGCAGTACACTCTGATGCCAGCCAAGGGTCAGGAACCTGGGGTCACAATTCTTAGGAATCAGGGAGTCACTCTAGCCGAGGCCAGCAGTGCTCAAGCAGATCCAGTTGCAGATCCAGTTGCAGCAGGTTAGCTGAGAAGTTGCAGGGAGGCCTCTAAAGCTTGTTCTATCCCTGTAGCAGACACATGAGGTAAGGCAACTTACCTTTGGAGTCAATCTTTGGAGCCCTCATACCCGCATTTTAAAATCTAAATCTTGTTTGCACACATTTCACCTGTTTGGCGATCCGAACGGAAGTTGGTGCTGCTGTTGCACACTTCCTGCTCACCCTTGGTGCCACGAGGAACCGCCATCTTGGGGAGTTGGCGTTCTAGTTCCTCTGGCACATGGGGCTATTTGAATGCGCGCTGCGCGGAGGTGAGCGCCTTAGGGGTTAGCTGCTCTCCGCTACGCACCTTATGTTGAATGCTGCTATCATTTTAATCTTTTGTGCTGCTATTATTTTAATCTTTTCCCTCACACCCGCATTTTAAAATCTCTAAATCTTGTTTGCACACATTTCACCTGTTTGGCGATCCGAACGGAAGTTGGTGCTGCTGTTCCACACTTCCTGCTCACCCTTGGTGCCACGAGAAACCGCCATCTTGGGGAGTTGGCGTTCTAGTTCCTCTGGCACACGGGGCTATTTGAATGCGCGCTGTGCGGAGGTGAGCACCTTGGGGGTTAGCTGCTCTCCGCTACGCACCTTATGTTGAATGCTGCTATCATTTTAATCTTTTGTGCTGCTATTATTTTAATCTTTGCCCTCATACCCGCATTTTAAAATCTCTAAATCTTGTTTGCACGCATTTCACCTGTTTGGCGATCCAAACGGAAGTTGGTGCTGCTGTTGCACACTTCCTCCTCACCCTTGGTGCCATGAGGAAACGCCATCTTGGGGAGTTGGCGTTCTAGTTCCTCTGGCACACGGGGCTATTTGAATGCGCGCTGCGCGGAGGTGAGCGCATTGGGGGTTAGCTGATCTCCGCTACGCACCTTATGTTGAATGCTGCTATCATTTTAATCTTTTGTGCTGCTATTATTTTAATCTTTGCCCTCATACCCGCATTTTAAAATCTCTAAATCTTGTTTGCACACATTTCACCTGTTTGGCGATCAGAACGGAAGTTGGTGCTGCTGTTGCACACTTCCTGCTCACCCTTGGTGCCACGAGGAACCGCCATCTTGGGGAGTTGGCGTTCTAGTTCCTCTGGCACACGGGGCTATTTGAATGCGCGCTGCACGGAGGTGAGCGCCTTGGGGGTTAGCTGCTCTCCGCTACGCACCTTATGTTGAATGCTGCTATCATTTTAATCTTTTGTGCTGCTATTATTTTAATCTTTGCCCTCATACCCGCATTTTAAAATCTCTAAATCTTGTTTGCACACATTTCACCTGTTTGGCGATCCGAACGGAAGTTGGTGCTGCTGTTGCACACTTCCTGCTCACCCTTGGTGCCACGAGGAACCGCCATCTTGGGGAGTTGGCGTTCTAGTTCCTCTGGCACACGGGGCTATTTGAATGCGCGCTGCGTGGAGGTGAGCGCCTTGGGGGTTAGCTAATCTCCGCTAAGCACCTTATGTTGAATGCTGCTATCATTTTAATCTTTTGTGCTGCTATTATTTTAATATTTGCCCTCATACCCGTATTTTAAAATCTCTAAATCTTGTTTGCACACATTTCACCTAATTGGCGATCAGAACGGAAGTTGGTGCTGCTGTTGCACACTTCCTGCTCACCCTTGGTGCCACGAGGAACCGCCATCTTGGGGAGTTGGCGTTCTAGTTCCTCTGGCACACGGGGCTATTTGAATGCATGCTGCGCGGAGGTGAGCGCCTTGGGGGTTAGCTGCTCTCCGCTACGCACCTTATGTTGAATGCTGCTATCATTTTAATCTTTTGTGCTGCTATTATTTTAATCTTTGCCCTCATACCCGCATTTCAAAATCTCTAAATCTTGTTTGCACACATTTCACCTGTTTGGCGATCCAAACGGAAGTTGGTGCTGCTGTTGCACACTTCCTGCTCACCCTTGGTGCCACGAGGAACCGCCATCTTGGGGAGTTGGCGTTCTAGTTCCTCTGGCACACGGGGCTATTTTAATATGCGCTGTGTGGACGCGCCTAAGGCAAGTCCGTCTGCGCCCGTCAGCGTCCCGGTAGCGGCCAGTGCCAGCCATGCTGCCGGTTAGTCCTCTGCTATCAGACGGAGTTATACTGCGGCCTCTCTACAGGCCCTTGATTCTACTCCTCACTGCCATTTAGGGAGTTGGGATGTGGCTGGGGCACCAGAACAGGCTTGTCAATCCTGCGGGTTTAAGTTGTCCCTGGGTTTTGCTCTTTTGGATAATAACGGCACCCCCCCTGGCCAGCCGCCTACGGTCCCTCCTATTCGGGCTGCCACTATTAATGTGCGTTCTCTTAGGAAACACCATGCAGACGTCTTCAACCTTTTAGAGGACAATTCACTTGACCTGCTGTTTCTAACTGAGACCTGGCTGGATCCCTCTTCAGATCCGATTGTAACGCTTGCCACACTAATGGGCTATAAAATTTCTAGACCTGACCGCCTGGAGGGCAGAGGGGGTGGTGTTGCTATTATTTATAAAAACAAGTGGGATCTCCACAGGGGGGATGTAAGTTCGTGGGGCGGATGCGAGGCTCTTGACTTCAGTATAAGCTTCTCAGCCCATTTTACACTAGGAGGCTCTTTGATATACAGGCCCCCTGGCCCAGTGGGACCTTTTCTCCAGGCCTGGGGAGATGCCATTATCTCCAGGGTGGTTAGATTTGCCCACTTTATGGTCTTGGGTGACCTTAATATCCATCTGGATCACGCGGACAGTAATGATGCGTGTGACCTGCTGGACATTTTACATCTAGCTCAGCTTGACCAGCATGTCAGCCTTCCTACTCATCAAGCGGGATACATACTTGACCCTATCTGCACCAACTTCCCTATCTTATCAAAGGCCCCTTGCCCAGTCACCTGGTCGGACCATTTCATAACCCACTTCTCGTGGGAAGTGTCTAATACTGAGCCTTTAACACGCTCATGCTATAAATCAGCCTTCAGTAAAATTGACCCACTTGAACTTAATATGGCCTTGGAAGCTTCTAGGCCTAGCCTGGTAGGGGAGCTTGAGGAGCGTTTGGCTGGGTTCTCTAGCTGGGTCTCGAATGCAGTTGCTACGGTGGCCCCACAACGTTCCACTAGGTTGGCTAGGGAATCTCCGTCCAAACCCTGGTTCAACCCAACCCTTAAAGCCTTGAAACATGACTGTAAGACCCTTGAGCGGGCCTGGCGGAGGAGTGGGTATTGCCAGGTTGACAAGCGGAAGCTCAGAGATAAGCAGAAAATATACTATGCAGCCCGGATTGAATCAGCCAGTAACAACTCTAAGGAAATTTTCGCTATTGTCCAGAGCTTCACGTCCTCTCTGACCCAAGCTAGTGTGGCGCCATCCTCACCATCCTGGTGTAACACTCTCTCCTGCTGTTTTAGGGATAAGATTCGGGCTATCCAAGCTGCATTTACTCCCCGCGACATCAGAATGGAGGCATCTTTGGAGTGTCAACCTGTTGGCACAGCTCTTTCCTTGTCGGTATTTAGGCAAGTTGACCCATTGGACTGTCTTAAAATTCTCAAGGGTCTAAAGTCTGGCTCGCCTTCAGACCCATGTCCTGCTAGGATAATGGCAGCAGTTGCAGGGGTCGCAAACACAGAAGTGAATACCATCATTAACATGTCTCTCCAGAATGCGGTGGTACCACAGGCTTGGAAGGAGGCTAAGATCTTGCCACTCCTAAAAAAGCCGTCACTGGACCCTCTTTGTCCCGGGAATTACCGGCCTATCTCCCTCCTTCCTGCTTTGGCGAAGGTGTGTGAGAAGGTGGTAAATGAACAGCTGACTGACTTTGTGGAAAGGGAGGCCCTCCTGCATCCAGCCCAATCAGGGTTCCGGGCGTCCCACAGTACTGAAACAGTGCTGGTGGAGGTGGCGGAGGCCATCCGGGAGTGTTTGGATGCCGGCGGGAGAGCTGCATTAATTTTGCTTGACCTCTCGGCGGCGTTCGACACTGTCCCGCACTCACTTCTCCTGTCACGTCTGGCCAAGATTGGTCTGTCGGGTGCCGTGTGGGGCTGGCTCCGGTCCTTACTGGAAGGGTGGGTTGAGCAGATCTGGATTCCACCGTCCTCCTCCTCCCCTCAGCCAGTAACAACGGGTGTCCCCCAGGGTTCCTCCCTTAGCCCCCTTCTTTTTAATATCTATGTTACTCCTCTGATTTATCTGGCAGAGGAGCTGGGGGCCAAGGTGATGGCTTACGCTGACGTCACCCAGCTGCTTTTTACCTGGGACAAAGATGCGGACTCTGTTCTTCTGGTTCATCATTGCCTATCTTCCATCTTTAAATGGTTGGCAGAAGCGCAGCTTAAGTGCAATGAAGAAAAGTCAGAGATTCTGCTATTTGGTAAATTCCCCCTTAACTTCAGAGAGCAGCTCTGACCTCCTGAGCTTCCATTACCCACTTCATCAGGGAAGCCAGCCAAAAATCTTGGGGCATGGTTCGATGAATGTCTTTCCTTCTCGACTCACATTAAGAAGCTGGCTGGCTGCTGCTTCGGCCTGCTTAAAACTTTCAGAAGATTTTTTCCCCCTCTTACGGCGAGGAAAACGGTCACCTGTGCGCTGATTCTGTCACGGCTGGACTATGCCAACGCCCTTTATGCTGGTATCCCGGGCTACCTGTTGAAGAAGTTACAGGTGGTTCAAAATTCGGCAGCCAGACTTTTATTGGGCGTGCCAGCTAGGAGCAGTGTTCGTCAACAGCTGCACTCTCTAGACTGGCTCCCCTTGGTGGATAGAGTCAAATTTAGACTACTAGCTTTAACCCACCGTGCTCTCCATGGCTGTGGTCCTCTCTACTTGCAGAGGTGCCTTTCCTTCTATGTTCCTGCGCGCTCCCTGCGTTCCTCCTCCTTATGCTCAGGTCCCTTGTTTCAAGCTTCAGAGGATAGGGGGCAGCTCATTTGCAGTGAAAGCGGCGGTTGCTTGGAATGCTCTTCCTCTTGCTCTGCGTACCATTCAGGACCCAGTTGTGTTCAAGAGGAAATTGAAAACACATCTATTTCCCTGAAGCTTTCTGCCCATACCCCGCTAGGCTCCGCGCCGGGACACTCATGAGTAGCCGCGCGCGTTACAAATTCATATAACATAACATAACAATCTGGGTTAGCCTGGGTTGATGTTAAACAGATACAGTCTTCTTTCTCATACAGCAAGGCAGTCCTCTACCAGCCTGGCAGTCCTCTGGCAGCAGGGCAGTCCTTCTTCTCTAACTTCCCGAGGTCCAGGAGTGTTCTGAAGAGTGGCTCTTGAGGTCCAAAAGTTATACCTGTTTCTAGCCGTTGTGTGGGGGGATTTCATGTCCTACCCCACATCTGCTTCTGGAAAGCTCTTCCCTTTCCCCTGTCAAGGCTCCAAACTGCCTGAGGATGACAAAAGATAGGACAGGCCTGGTGTCAGGTTCCTTTTTGTTTGCAAGAGGCAAAGCTCTTAGCCATTAAGTGGGGCTCAGTATAGCTCCTCCCAGTCATCCGTGCAGGATGGCCTATCCTGTCCACACTTAAGCCATCTTTGTCTCACTATCTGGAAGCAATTCACATACCCCAACAGCAGAGTCATTCACAGTCATATGACCCAGGACACTGGCAGAAGGCACAAATAGTTAGGGCAAGAGAATGGCAACTTTTTAAAAGTAGCATTTTCAGAATTGTGATTTAAAATTCACCTTCACCATTAAAGAGGATTTTTTATTAAAATTAATTCTAGTGTAAACAGTATTTTTCTACCTGTTTCCAATCTAAAGTTTTCACTTATTAAATATGTGTTAGGCAAAGGGAGAGACAGGCCTTGCAATAGTGAAAAACGACTTTAGGAACTTTACACCGCCTGGACATGTAAAACTAAAGCACACATGTCCTGCCTTTTAAATAAAATGCAGCCTGCCTTATAAGCCTTTAGGGCCTAATGTAGGGGTGATTTATAAGTATTAAAAAGGAAGGTTTAGGCCTGGCAAAGGGTTTATTTTGCCAGGTTGAAATGCCAGTTACATGTCTTAAAAGGCTACTTTCCTTGGTGGCACAATGAGTGCTGCAGGTCCACTGGTAGTATTACATTCAGAGGCCGTGGCTACATATAGTACCATTATCTAGGGAATTACAAGTAAATTAAATGTGCAAGCTAGGCGTAAGCCAATTTTACCATGTTTGAAGGAGAGAGCACTGGTTAGCTGTGGTTAGCTGTGGTTAGCACTGGTTAGCTGTGGCAAAGTACACAGAGTCCTAAAGCCAACAAACAAATTCAGCAAACAGTAGGTATGAAGGCACAAAGTTTGAGGGAATACCACGACAAGAATTGTCAGGTCTCACAGAGGTAAAGACAATTTACTATCCAGAGTTAGTGTTTCTAAAGATTGCATTCAGAAGCAGGAAAAAGGTTAAAAAAATTGTTTTTCTGTTTCTTAACCAACAGAGAAATGGTCTAATGTTGTGTCCTATACATTCCATTGGCAAAGTGGCCAGCTATTTTGCCCTTCAAAGTTATTCTCTTTTAACCCTTTGTAAGAAAATGCTGTTTTTGCATGATCACCCTGTTAGACCTGGCATCTTTTGGCGTGTTACCCCTGTTATTTTTGCTTTTTGACCTCCTGGTTTTGACTCTGTTTTTGCTGGTTTAGTGTCTCAGCACACTTTATTAATGCTGATCAGTATTAAAGTGCAAGTGCTCCTACTGTAAATTGTGTTTATGGATTGGTGATTCCATAGTTGGCCTATTTGATTTACCTTTAAGTTCCTGGTACAGTGCACATCAGTGCAAATGAAATGCTGCTAGTAGGCCTGCAACAGGCTTGCAGCACTGGTTGTGCAAATCAAATGCTGCTGGTAGGCCTGCACCAGACCTGCTGCACTGGTTGTGCCAACCACACAAGCAGCCCTTCAAAGGGTCTCAGTCCTGCCACTGCAGTGTCTGCGCACAGTTGTAACTACCATGTTGGCCTGGCAAGTATACCCACTTACCAGGCCCCAAACCTTCCCTTTTCTTACATGTAAGGCACCCCTCAGGTAGACCCAAGGTGCCCCCATGGGCAGGGTGCAGTGTATGTGAAAGGTAGGATATGTACTGGTATGTGTGACATGTCCTGATAGTGAAATACAGTGTGTTTTGTTATTCTCTATTGAAAGGCTATCTGTCCCATAGGATAGAATGGGAGATACTTTGTAACATCTTACAAGTATAATTTCCCATTGGAGCAAGATAGAGAAATGGGGCCTGATTCACAGAACTAACTTACGTCAAAAACGTAAAGTTAGTACTTTTTGGTATTCACAGAATACACTTACTCATTTTGGTATTCACAGAATGAACTTACTCATTTCGGTACTCACAGAAGTTAGTAGTCCTAACTTTAGGACTCCTAAATGCCTTCTGTGAATACCAAAAGTCTTAAAGTTAGGATTTTTCTCAGTTTAGGAGTAGTAAAGTTAGGACTCCTAACTTTAGGACTCCTAAATGCCTTCTGTGAATACCGAAAGTCTTAAAGTTAGGATTTTTCTCAGTTTAGGAGTAGTAAAGTTAGGACTCCTAACTTTAGGACTCCTAAATGCCTTCTGTGAATACCGAAAGTCTTAAAGTTAGGATTTTTCTCAGTTTAGAGCAGTAAAGTTTAACTTTACTACTCCTAAACTGACTTCCTAAATGCCTTCTGTGAATACCAAAAGTCTTAAAGTTAGGATTTTTCTCAGTTTAGGAGTAGTAAAGTATAACTTTACTACTCCTAAACTGAGAAAAATCCTAACTTTAAGACTTTCGGTATTCACAGAAGGCATTTAGGAGTCCTAAAGTTAGGAGTCCTAACTTTACTACTCCTAAACTGAGAAAAATCCTAACTTTAAGACTTTCGGTATTCACAGAAGGCATTTAGGAGTCCTAAAGTTAGGACTACTAACTTCTGTGAGTACCGAAATGAGTAAGTTAATTCTGTGAATACCAAAATGAGTAAGTGTATTCTGTGAATACCAAAAAGTACTAACTTTACGTTTTTGACGTAAGTTAGTTCTGTGAATCAGGCCCATTGAGTTTGGGCTTTCTGAACTCAGAATTTAATAACACATATTTTAGTAAAGATGGTTTATAAATTGTGGGTTTGAAAATGCCACTTTTAGAACGTGGGCATTTTCTTGCTTAACCGTCCTATGTGCCTCTGCTGGATTGTGGATTGATTGTCTGGTTTCGGAGTGACACGGGCTGGGGATGTGCATTCACTGTAGACAGCCACGGGGGGTTCAGGTGTGTCCTTCCTTTCCTGGATGAGTCAGGGCTGGGCTGAATAGACCTGGGCTGCTGTTAGAGTAGTGGGAGGAGATTTCCTTGCACCTGAATATGCCTGGTCTGCCTTATACAATGCTGTCTCCACCTCCTGCCGGGAAGCTGGGCCAGAGAGGACAGAACTGGTTTGAAATAAGCACAGAGACTCTCTGCCACAAGAGATCAAAGGGAAATGTGATATATATATTGGGGCCCAGACCCCAGGACTTTAGAACTCTTTTGGATCAAGGAACCTGCCAAGCAGAAGAGCTGGAGAAGCTGTGAGGAGGAACTACCACTTTGCTGTGTGCTTTGCTGTGTTGGCCTGCAGTGACTACTTCTGTCTTGGGCAGGGAAAGGACTGGACTGAACTTTCTGAAAATTCTTTGTTTGAGTTTCTCAAAGGGCTTGAGGTAGAGCTTGTACCTTGTTCAAGAAGTCTCAGGAACAGCAAAGACTTCAATTTCATCTGCTATCAACACTGGGAACTGTGTGTTTTGCGCTGCAACAGAAGAAAAAGCAACCTAATGCCATCAATGACAACGCTGCTGGCTCCTCGTCCTGAAGGCATCGCAGACTGCACCACTGCACCGCAACCCTGGTCTCACCGATGATGATGCCCGATGCCGCCACCAAGCCGCTGCTTGCACCATGACCTGTGGGCACCGCATTTCGCACCGCCTCGCTTTATGCTGCCACTGTAGTATCCCAGACGACGCGGCTCCATGCCGGCATCAACGCCACTGCTTGCACTGTGGTACGAGGACATCGCTCGTAAGTTACACAACGTGCCGCCCTTATCCCGCACCGCAGCCTTGGCCTACAGAGGCCGGCACCATCGACTTCAGTTTGTCAGCCAACGACTTCGCTTCAGCAACGACACCGCCGCTGCTTGCACCGTGGCCTCCCAGCACTGTGACGAGCACTGCATCACTTCGCACTGCAGCTCTGGTCTCACCGACGTTGCTCGACGACCGTCACTGAGCCGCTGGCTCCACCGCAACCTGAGAGCACCACACGCCGCACTGCTGCACTTCGCACCGCAGCCCTGATGCCGGTGCTCCCGACGTCAACCGTGAGAAATTCGATCTGCAACACGTGTGACTTCAATGGCCCGACGACTCCTGCACCGACACCTACCGACGCCGGCTCTTCGGAGCTCAACAAGAGGTCGGAAACACCCTGCATTTCTAACGGTACTGTTTTGCAGGTCTTCCGGACACCATAGCTGGCCCACGACGCCACAATCAGCCAGAGCTGTTTGGATTTGTTGTTCACGATGCTGTGATAGCCCCAGACAAAGCTATCGACTTCAAGGAACTGTATATTAAGTCTAGTTTTGCTTATTGATATGTCTAAGAAGTGTATGGTGGATTTTTATCACTTTTGGTCTTGTTCTGCAAGGATAAAATATTGGTTATTTTTCTAAAACTGTCGTGGTGTCCTTTTGTGGTGTTTTTACTGTATTACTGTTGTTTGTGTGCAAATGCTTTACACACTGCCCCTGAGATAAGCCTGACTGCTCATGCCAAGCTACCAAGGGGGTGGGTAGGGGTTATTTTAGGAGTGCATCCCCCTTATCCTGACTAGGAGGAGGGCCCCGACTTGGATGGGGTAATAACCTGCCAAGTAGAGACCCCCATTTCTAACACATCCTGATTACTTTGGACTGATACTGCTGGTTTATTTTTACTCTGTGCACTGGGTGGGACTAACCAGGAACCAGTACATGTGCTCTGACCCACAAAATAAGTAACAGTGGCTAAAACCCTGATTGTCACACTTAACTTACCTGTAAGTCCCATCCATATGGTATAAAGTGTACCCATGGGCTGTAAGTTAAATGTCATTAGTGGACCGCAGCACCTATTGTGCCACTACTAAAATGACAGTGCACAACATGACTGCAGGCCTGCCACCATTAACCTGGCTGTGCAGGTTTAAACTGCAATTTGAACCGGTCTAAATAACCCCTTTTGACATAACAAAATCCTCCTTTTAAATTTTAGTAAGTTGCCACTACATAAGCTTTAATGCCCAATAAGGGTAGCATGCATTACGTTTAAAAGTAAGACATGTTAAAGTTTAATGTTAAATATGTCCTTACAGTGAAAATGCCCTAAAAGCTATTCTCAGTGTGAAGGGTTAGCTGTTCCATAGGAAATCATTGGGAGTTAATACAATTAAATAAGATTTTCGACACCTAGGAACCAGTTAAAAAGTTAATCCTTTGACTTTTTAAAATAGTTATTATAAATACAATTAATTGGTAATGATGGATTTGTAACAAATATGTTACAAAAGGTATTAAAAAAAAGTAGGCTTCAACCTGTCTAAAGCCTCTGGAAGCCCATTTGCCTGAGCTGCCAGCTGTCACCTAGGAGCTAAATAGCTTCTTGATGAGGTGTGAATGGGCTCCCAGAGCTGACTCAAAGGGGTTGAGTGTGGGGAGAGGTTGAACTTCCCTTGACAAGATGGCCTGGATGCTGTGCCCAGCCCCGTTCATCTCTTCAAAGGCTGTCTATCCTGTCACTGGCAAATGTAGTTTAAGCCTGGGCCTTCCTTTCTTTTGTCCTTTTAGCCAGCCAAGTTCCAATCCCAGAGAGAGTGAAGCTGTCTGCAGAACCAGTTTTGATAGACCACAGAGGAAAGGTTGCTCATTTCCCTTGCCATACCTCTAGTGCTGGCACAGGAGCGTTCCACAAAGGGAGAAATGTTCTGAAGTGTTGGATATAGGTGGAGAGGGGGACTCTGGGAGTTTTCAGTGGGGTTCACAGGAACTGCTGCAAAAGTGGGTTAGGAATTGTTTTCTATTATTTAGGGATGGGCACGAGTCATCCCTACGTAAAGGCTAGTGCCAGGCGTACACGTGGCACTCCTGGGCACCCACTTTAGTACACTATTGGACCTGTGGAAGACAGAAGAAGGACTGCACATGCTGTTGAGACCTGTTAGGAGAATCCTAAAGACTAAACCTGCTCTTACCTGTGCCCAGGACAAAGAAGTGGACTCCGAGGGTCAGTTGGCTGACAAGCTGTTAAGCCACAGCGACACACAAGATGAAAAAAAGCATACTTTCCTGAAAGAGCCCAGCATACAAGCTTCAAATGGATATGCACTGGACCCTGCTGGTGGTGTCTGTAGAGTGAGTCTTGACCACCAAGTGATGTTCCTGAGGGCTTTCTCAAGGGTTTCTGCCCAGAGAATCGACAGAGGACTGAGACCAACCTGTCAAGCCAATCCACCAAGTGTGCATTGACAGTGGGCCTAACTTCACGCAGCTCCTGTTCCGTTCTTCTCTGCAGTAGCAAATCCGATTCAGTGAGCCTGATGCCGACTGGCGCCATTGAACCGTCTCTGGCTACAGCCTGCAACCTTTCCCAACTGAAGGAATCCAGCATCCAGAAAAGAGTCTAAGTCCAAAGGTAGATATCTTCATCTGACCCGACGTCAAGCAGCAACCTATCAACATCGATGGATTCCAGGGTGCAAAATCCAGACATTTCCCGCTCTAAGGGTTTCACCCCTTCGTCAACGGCTTCACCAAGATGGCATTCCTTAGTACATTTCGTTGATGTCCCAGTCTTCAAATCCATTGCCTGCTTTGTCAACTGAGGACTCCACCTTATCATAAATTATCTAAATCAGAAGGTAACTCTTTGACCAAGATCAGCTTGGTCCTTGTATGCAACGTGCGCTCCTTCATGGTGTCAGCAGTCTAGCGCAATTAGTTGCCCAACTTTGGCGCTTTGCACTTTTTGGTGCTATTTTCTTTAAAATTTTAAAAATTCATTTTTCTGGATCCCCTTATTGGATTTTTGTATTGCTTTGTGTCATTTTGTTAATTCAAATTTTCTTTATTTTTATAAATTGCAGTAGGATTTTTATTGTGTTGTGTTTTCTACTTTATAACTTTTTTGGTACCTCAAAATACTTTACACAATTTCATAAGTTAAGCCTGTCTGCTCTGTGCCAAAGCTAACAGTGGGTAAGAGTGGGTATACATTAATGAAACCTATCTAGGAAACTATCTAGAATAGTGCCTTTAATATTTGAGGTGAGGTACCCTCCACCCCAACTAATAATCCACTATCTCCCACCCTCTGTCTCAAGTATTAGGCCTTCAGTAACATTATGTAGTTGAGCTCTAATTTGAGCTTTAGCTTTCCAGCGAATCTGGAAATAGTGTGTCAATGCCTCTGCCATCAATAACTTAACACTTGCTGTGCATTCACATTGTTCAAATTGATTTGAAACCTCTATTCAGTATCTGGCTTTGTAGATGGAACAAAATGGAAAATAATGCACATGAAGAATATTAATAATTTCCTTAGTTTTACAAATATTTACAGCATGTACCCAAATACTTTTCAGAAATGTGACTGGTTATTTGATAATTACGAAAGACTGATGAATTAAGAATGAATTATTTAAATTGAATTTTTCAACACCTACACCAAGGACAGGATTTTAATTAAAGGCGTCCATTTGAAGCTAATTCTATGTTGATTAATTACACAGCAACAATATTATCAACCATGTCCACACACTACATATTATATTCAACGCTCGCATCTTTATTGTAAGAGCCCTACACAGTATTAAAAAGCAAGCATTCGCAATGCAGAGGTCTCGCATTTTTTTAGAGTTTGAGCTATTGGCGTTGTAATGGATTTTTTAAAAACTTTTTTTGTTTAAGAGTGGAGTGGATGTATGTCATGGCAATTGTATGTTTTTGCAATGAATGTAAAAGGAAGCGCATCGATGGTTGGATCTGGTGTATGGGCCATGTCAGCTGCTATGTATGCCAGTGCAGCCATCAGATGTTCAAAACTAAGATTGCTACATGAGTTTTAGAATTGTGTTGGAATTGCGCAATGCATTAATCAGAAAGAGGCCATTAAATGCAGCAATGATGAATGGAACTGTAACCTATACAAATGGCGCAATGTACAAAAATATGATCAGAAGAATGCAGCCTAAAAAGACCATGGGCTTTAAAGGGTCCCAGGAGAGGAGGAAGCAAACGGTAATGGATTATAGGCATGGGTAAACAGAGAAGTTGTTCAAGATGCTGCAATGACGGTGGTAGAAAGAAGCCTGGTGTGACAGCCAAAAGCTCTGGGGGTTAATAACTGCCAAAAATGGATGCAAATGAGATTCCGTTCATGAACAAAAACACAGAGGGTGGGATGGATTTGTGTCAATTGAAGAGGCAGCAGTGCATCTAGTGGCAAACTGCTGCGCATACTAAGGAAGGAAGGGAGGGAGGGAAGGATGCACGCAGAGAAATTGGTGGTACGGTATCAGAGTGGAAAAGGCGAGGGAAACATTAGGGCGGCATAGCGAGAGATGAGTGGAAGAGAGGCAGAGTACAGCCTGGACAGAGGGAGGGTGCATAGAGGTCGGGAGAGTTTAGAAACAGGGAGGTTGAGAGGAAAGGCAGACTTGAAAAGAGATCAAAAGCAATCAAGAAGCAGCGACCTCAGAGGGGTGTTGGGAGCGGGCATGCACTGTTGTGTGAGAGGTGAGGTGGTGTAGGGAAGGGCGCAGGAAGATTTAATGGCAGGAACATGAGCAGAGGCTGATCCACCTAAAAAAAAAGTGCGCTTGAAGTTTGGGAAATAACGTGAAGCGTAAAAGCACATGTAACGGGCAGTCCTCATGGGAGGATACGAAAGTCCAAAAGGAGGGACTAGTAAGCCTATTGACCATTCACAAGAGGCCATTTACAAATGACAGTTAGAGGAAGCCAATTGAAAAGATGGGCGCTACATAAAGCCCATATCCAGGAACAGCATGCCTCACAGAGCTGCGCATGCGCTTCCCAGGCTCGATCTAAAAAGGCATCCCGCTGTGTATACTTGAAAGAGCCAAAGACAGAAAGGAAAAAAAAATCTCCCTAATTTATAAAGTAATTTAAGCATTGTGTCCCATTCAAATAATTTTCTATTGATCCTTTGCCTACATGCTACTTTTTTTTCCTGTTGAGTTGCCTGGAGTTAACACATTGGTCAATGACTGTATGAGACTATCATAGGAGCAAGAAAACATTAATACAGCATGCCATCCTGCAAACATCAAATATTGTAGATGGCAGTACAGATTTTCCAGTCAGAGAAATAAAATAAAGATTAGAAAGGTGGTAATCAACACTTGGAACATTTTTGGCATGTGTACATATGAAGAAACATGCAATGACATTGAGGGGCATTTGTCTTGGTGACAAAAGAAACAAGTTAAACAAGGCCAATAGTACCCTGATATGACTTTTAATGAGCAACAATAACTAAAGATAGCTTGTTAAGCGAGGTATCCATAAATGTTACTTGAAATGCTAATGAAAGTCCATACAACATTGTACTGAAAGAGGTGATTGAAAAATGTACAGAGACCTCGCTTCACAAGACATTGTCTTGTAATATAATTGTTTTTCACCACAGAATTATGAATTACTAATACATAGGTCTTCTGCTTTGGTACTGATCTGGAGAGGTTACTACCTGTTGTTTTATACTGAGGAAGACTCGTTCTAAATCATATTGAGGGTTGAAACATCGACTGTTTTCTTGGTCACAAAAGAAATGTTTTTGACACTATACACCCGGACATTGACAGATGTCAGGGTTTAAAGAATTGTACCTGTGACCATTACATTTGACTCATGTGCAGCTATCACAGCCACTTTTTCACTTGCACTGTGCCTTCACCTGCAACACCCATTTGTTCCTAATATTTGGTGTTTTGGAGGAACAACACTTTACTCGTTCAACAAATCCTGACCATCACCTTTGCTCAAGGCATGATAGCTTATCTAAATGGAATTGCAGATTGAAAATATAGTCTTGCTTTTTGTATAGGTAACCTGACTTGAGCTGCATAATTGCACTGTATTTCAATATACTGTCATGTTTTGAGCATCAGGAAGTCCGCTGCCATGCCATACATGACCATGTATTGTAGTTCAGAAATAAAATCCACTCTCCCCAGAATAGGTGGAAATTAGCTCTCCCCAGCTTAGGTGGAAAGACACCAGTTTGTGCCGATCTGGGGAGGAACAGAGCAGTGAAAGAGAGAGCTGCAGTTTCAAAAAATGCATCTGTCTTATGCTGACAGCAGACCTGACCTGAATTTCAACAAGCATTGGCATAGCCAATAGGTCTCGCCTTTGGGACCTTATAAGTGTTTAGCCATGCAACAGTTGATGTTGTTGCACCAAGGATATTGTGATGGATAACTAAACACTTATAAGGTCCCAAAGGCGAGACCGATTGGCTATGCCAATGCTTGTTTAAACTTTTCAAATGGCCTAGTAAATTGAGCCTGCTTTTGTCCTTTCTTTATTTGGCTCTTTAAAAAAAACAGCAAGGCTGTTTTAGAGCACTATTTCCCATCATCCAGGTAAAACGGCTACTGGCCCCCAGCTGCAGACAATATGCTGCATGGCTAAATACTTCCAAGGCCCCAAAGGCGTTTGGGCATTTCCCCGGTGGGCTGGGGCGCGTGGAGGCCGGATTTGAAAGTTTAGGGCCATTTCTGGTGCCTCTGTCGCTATCCCTACAGATTAATTGCAGCAGACACAAGGAAGCTTCTAGAGGACGTGGGGAGATAGAGAGAACATGATTAAAGAGAGGAGAAGAGAGGGAGGATGGATGAAAATAGAGAGATAGCAGGGGGAGGCGAAGGGAGCGGGGCTGGTATGATTTATTTTTATTTTTTTGCATGGCTGCTTTTAGTTTCTCAGTTCTGCCATGGCAACAGGTTCCTCACATGCATTATGTACCAGTCTGCAAAAGCTTTCAACGGCCCACGGATGTGCAGAATATCTCACTTGACGAGCGCTGCAGAGCAGCGACTCGGGCCTCTTCATCCACACCCCTCTCACATTACTGGCTGCGTGTCGGTTATTCGAAAGATGTATTGTATTGTAATTGCATTTCTATAGCGCTTACTACCCCTGTCGAGGCGTCAGAGTGCTTAGTAGCCTTTTTGCTGAAGATTTTCTGACTTTAATATCTTAGATGTAATATAACGGCTTTGTCGTGAAAATCTCATGAATGTGTAGCATTGTATAGTGCAGTGTGAGCGTTTCTTATGTTTTCAAAGCCCAAACTAGCCTGCGCTCCAAGGCCTTGGTTAGCTGCCCCTGGTTACATTGATAATATGTAGTTATTGAGACCAGGACGCAGCGATGAGTGAGGCAAAGGTATTACCGTAGTTTACAGCACGTATTTTCCTTGCATGGCCAGTGGATGTCGCTGCTGCACAAGAGAACGTACTGGCAGGTTTTCGAGTTACCTTTGTGCCACAAGTTTACCTGGTTAGAAGTAACATCGCCGGGCCGTGCTTGGAAGCTCGGTGCTCACTGGACTGGATAGAGGACTAATCGGCGCCCCAGGGGCCGGGGCACAGGGACATTCCTGTGAGGACTGGACTGAGGCCATCGATGGTGTGGACGCAACTGTAGGAGAGTAGGATCTGCTTCACATGGGTACCCCCACTTTTTGCTGATGCTTCACTGTTTTTCGACCTTAGTCTGGCTGGGGCCCTGCTAATCAGAACCCCAGCCTAGATGCTTCCTCTCTAAAATGGTTTCCATGTGCCTTAGGCACATCTCTGATTGGAATCTGGAGTGCCCTTATAAGTCCCTAGTATATGGTATACTATGTACCAAGGGCATAGGTACCTCAGAGGCCTACCAGGGGCTGCAGCATGTATTGTGCCACCCCTGGAAGGCCATCCAAACTGACACCACAGGTCTGCTACTGCAGCCTGGGTAAGGTGGTGCATGCACCTCTTACTGTGATATAGGCTACCTATATCACTATACACATACACACATATAAACCTATAAGTCACTCCTATGGCAGGCCTTATCAATCCTGAAGGCAGAGTGCGTGGTTCCTATGTGAGAGGGTGCCCCTGCATGAGCAGGGCCCCTCTGCAGCGTTCGGAGACCCTTCTCTGATGCTGTTTGTAGTGCAGCCTGACCATATACTCTTAAGCGCATTATAACCTCGCGTTAAATGCTAACTTTGGGATGGCTGCACGGAAACATGTCGTGTTTGGTGTCAAACATCTTGGAATACTACCCCCGCCAGTTCTGGTGGCGGGGTAGCATTCCACCCTTCTAGAGGGAAAGACATGTACACACCGGTATGCCCGGTACTGACTTTCCAGAGCCCTGGCATCACAAAATGGATGCCGCTGCCACAGACACGAGTCTGGCCTCCTGCTGCTGACCGAAACTCCGGCAGGGGAGGCCTGGACAATAGGTTTCCTGTCCCAGGGAGGTGTGACCACCTCCCCAGACAGGATAGCGTGTATTGGGGCTGGGCGGGAGCACTCTCTGGTGCTTTGAAGTCCTGCACTGGGGGCACATTTGGTGTCCCTGTGCATACCCCAGTTCAAACCGGCTCAGGGGACCTGCTCTGGCGCGAAACTGGACAAAGGGAAAGGGGTGTAACCACCCCTCTGCCCTGACCCTCCCATAGGTGGGGCCACAGAGTATGTCCAACCTCCTACCTTAGTATAAGTAGGGGAACCCAGTCCTTAGGACTTTAGATTTACCTGGAGGAAACTCTGACACAGAATCCTGGACCTTCGACGCTCTACATCAAGATTAGAGGACTGAAGAATCTCCCTTGGGGTCAAGGAGTGACTCCCCTGCTTGGCAGGCACCAAAGAAGCAATTGTCCGGTCTGCATCGCTGAAGCTCCCGTCGGACGCTGAAGTCTTTGCATCACCAGAGGTAGATTTCCAGACTTCCCCGAGGCTGCCCTGAGTCCCCAGCAAAGCTGAGGCCCGTAGCTGTTGTGGGTAACGTGGAACCGTGACCCCTGGACACCAAACGCATTTGCAAGTGCATCCTCTTCTGGGTGTCCCATGAAGTCGTGCTTTAGGCTCCGAGTAGCCCCAGCCTCCAGCACCAACTGCACCGAAGATCACTGGCCTCCACTCCACGAGTGTCCTGTGAGCCAGCTCCACGTGCATCGTCTCAAGGCTCCTTTGCAGTCGCTAGTCCATTGGCTAGTAGGCCCTCCCGAAGGCCAATCTTTTTTTGCTTGGGCTCCCTGGTTGCTCCAGGCGTGTCCTGACTTATTCTTGCTGGGTGAGTCCCCCAGACCTTGCTGGTCTGCAAAATCGTCCTTCTTCGATTTCCACGAGACTTGCCGTTGCCAAGGCTTGTTGGGTCTAATCTGGTTGCCGACACCCCTGCAATCGACAGACGTTGTGGGACAGCTCGAATCCAGCTCCTGGTTGTCGTCGACGCCTCCTGGACCTCGTGACTGAAGAGTCAAGACGACCGTCAACCTACCTGAAGCACTCGACATCGGTGGTCATCTGCTCATCGCCTTCCTGGTCACTGGCTAGTGACCCAGACTCTGTCCCCTCTGCTTTCAGGTTCTTCAGATCTTCGATCCACCTTTGGATCCACCCGAACACTTTCGACTTGGCCGCCAGCAGCACTTTGCAGCAGATCGCCATTGAAAGCGACGACGAAACCCGACCCCGAAAGACACCTATGCACCCGGCTCCCTGGGTGAGGTAACTCGAGTACTCCGGTGCTCCCGTGGGTATTGACACTAGAACAGCCTAGTTCTCAAAGGGTTTGCTCCAAGTCCTCCTCTAAGTGTCCCTTTTCTTTTAAATTCTAATCGCGACTTTCCCCATAGAAGTTAACGGTGGTTCGCGGTTGTGTTCATACACTGCACGCGTCCCCCGTGGGTCCCCTGTGTCACTGCCTTGGGTGGTTCCTTGTGGTCCAAGCACTTCTACAGGCTCTAGGCCTTGTGTCTAGCTCAGTCGTGGTTCTTATACCACTTTATTGGTATATGGTTTGGTACGCCCCTGGGGCTCAAACGTGTATTTGTACCATTACTGTAGATAACTAACTCGTAACGTATGTACTTCGAACTCTAGCCTCATAAAGAGACTTTAGGGGTGTGTTTAGTAATAAATACATATATTTTGAATATATACCTGGTGTGGTCCTCTTTCATTTGGTCACTCAAGAGATTATAGACTGGTAAAACAAGCTGCTTTACATTCCTTCAAGACTTAGCCTGAAGGCTGCTCTCCATAGCTACCACTAGGATAGCTTTCAATAAAGGTTGTCTTTAACCTATCTCCAATAAGGGGTTGTTTGGACTGGTGCAAGGTGCCCACTATAATTAGTGGACAGCATATGCCAGGCCAACTTCTCACATTGGTGTGCAGCGTGTGGGATTCCAGCTTGCTATTGTTTTACCAGATAATCTCAATTGAATTGATCAACTGAAAACCACTAAGGGTACCTAAGGTACATATAAATCAAGCTTAGTAATACAGTAAGTTCTACTGAACTTAGAGTTGTGTGTTAAGGGACAGCACACCCTTTCTACAACTCAAGAGAGTTTAGTAGGCCACACTAGAGTAGGTAGTGCATACACCACACCTCACTAGTAATGTCTTCAAAGCCAGGACCCAGTGAGTCCTTGCCAGAAGCCAGTGGGGTTCTTCCCTCCAAGTATGATAAACTCCCATTCTTGGAATTGAGAGCATTATGCACTACTAGGAAGTTGAAGGCAGGCAAAAGTGCCAGCACCCAACACCTCAGGGAGGTGTTACTAGCTGATGATCTCAGCAGGCCCCTAGGGTCTGAAGGGGTAGGCAAAGAGGGTGGGGCAGAAGATGAGGAAGGGGCCAGGGATGAAGAAACCCAGCCCCCCCCCCCCCTCTGAAACTGGCCAGGAAGGTGAAAATGACCTTGTCCTGGAAAACCCAATTCCTCCTGTGGAGGAGGAGGAGGAGGAGGAGGGAGAGGATCAGACTGACCTCCCCTTTGTCCCCCCAGGAAGAGTTCTGAGTGTGCCCAGAAGGTCTAGGTCTCCTTCTCAGGAGTCTAACCACTCTGACACCTCAATAGGGACCTCTGTCTCCTCTCATAGGAGGGAATCCTCTCATGAGAGGAGAAAGAGACTGATTCAATATGAGCAAGCTCAACTTGAACTCAGGAAACAGCAATTGGCTATAGACAGGGAGTCCCTAGATCTCTATAGAGAGAGACAAAAGTTGGGACTAGAGTCCCATGGTGGCAGCAGTTTCCCCAAAGATAGGGAAAGGTCTTATGACCATAGAAACCTGAGCAAGATTGTCCCTCCCTACCAGAGTGGGGATGATATCCACAAATGGATAACTGCTCTAGAGAGGGCCTGTAAAGTACAGAGGGTCCCTCAGGAGCAGTGGGCAGCAATCTTGTGGCTCTCCTTTGCAGACAAAGGTAGAGACAAGCTCCTCACTGTTAGAGAGGAGGATGCTGATAATTACAAAGTCTTGAAGAATGCTCTAATTGATGGGTTTGGCTTAACCACTGAACAATACAGGTTAAAGTTCAGGGATACCCAAAAAGCACAGACTCAAGACTGGGTGGACTTTGTTGATTGTTCTGCCAAGGCTCTGGAAGGTTGGTTATTGGGCAGTAAGGTATGTGACTTCACAGGATTGTACAATCTGATAATGAGGGAGCAGATTCTTAATAACTGTCAAAATCAGCTGTTGCATCAGCACCTGGTAGACTCTGATCTGACCTCTCCCCAAGAATTGGGAAAGAAGGCAGACAAATGGGTCAGAACCAGGGTGAAGCAGAAGGTACAGAACCAAGGTGGTGACCCTAAGAAGCAAGATTCGAAAACCTCTGATAAGGGTGGGGAGAAGGGTAAAGATCAAAAGTCTTCACAAGGCCCCCAAAAATCTTCTTCAGGTGGGGATTCACACTCTACCAAAGGGAAAGGCCAAAGAAAACCATGGTGCAAGGTCTGTAAGCAAAAGACCCACTGGACCAGTGATTGAACCAAGTCCAAAGACTCGACTCCAGCCCCCACCAATGCCCCTAAGGCACCTGCTCCCCCTAGTGCAGCTACAGTTGGTGGTGGGACTACACAAGCCAAGGGTTTAGTAGGGTTGACCCTGGGTAAAGAGATTAGCTCTGACCTAGTCAGAGAACTCACTCAGGCTGTCCTAGTCTGTGATGGAGGCATGGATATGACCTCCTCTGTGAGTCCCAGTAATCTGGGCAAGTACAGACAACAGCCTTTAATCAATGGAAGAGAGGCTTTGGCATTTAGGGACACAGGGGCAAGTGTCACCATGGTGACACAAGACCTTGTGAATCCTGGGCTGATAATACTTGGTGAAATGTACCAAGTGACCAATGCTAGCAACGTCAGAACAGACCATACTCTGGCAGTTGTTAACTTCTCCTGGGGAGGGGTAACTGGCCTTAAGAAGGTTGTGGTAAGTGCAGACCTACCCGTTGAATGCTTGCTTGGCAATGACTTAGAAACTTCAGCTTGGGCAGAAGTGGAGCTCAGGACCCATGCAGAAATGCTGGGGATCCCTGCAGATGTGTTTGCTGTGACCAGGTCACAAGCCAAAATGTCTAGCACTGGACAGGCCTTGGATTCTGGAATAATGGACCAAGTGCCTTCCAAGAAGAGGAGTAGTAGGGTAAAGGCAGTGCCTTCCCCCTTGGCTCAGAAGGAAGATCAGTCCCTTGAGGGGGATGATCTCAGTCCTGAGGAAGGAACTGTCCCAGAGGAGCTTGAACCTGACCAGGTTGAGTTCTTGGGGACAGGGGGACCTTCCAGGGCAGATCTGAGCCAGGAGCAGCAGAGCTGCCCCTCTCTTGAACCCCTCAGACAGCAAGCTGCTGCTGAGGCTGCTGGGAAAGCTAGTGGTCCCCATACTGTGTATTGGGATGATGGACTCTTGTACTCAGAGTGTAGAGACCCCAAGCCTGGTGCTACCAGGAGGTTGGTTATACCTCTGAAGTTCAGGGGCTTCCTATTGACCCTAGCCCATGATATTCCCTTAGCAGGTCACCTGGGCCAGAACAAGACTTGGGACAGAATTGTCCCTCACTTTCACTGGCCCCACATGTCTGAAGACAACAAGGAGTTTTGTCGCTCCTGTGTAACCTGCCAGGCCAGTGGCAAGGCAGGTGGCACTACAAAGGCCCCCTGATACCACTACCTGTGGTGGGGTTCCCTTTGAAAGGGTGGGGATTGACATTGTTGGTCCCATGGATCCCCAAACAGCATCTGGGCACAGGTTTATCCTGGTGGTAGTGGATCATGCCACCAGGTACCCAGAGGCTATTCCCCTTAGGACCACTACAGCACCTGTGATGGCAAGGGCCCTCCTGGGAATTTTCTCAAGAGTGGGCTTCCCTAAGGAGGTTGTATCAGACAGGGGTGCAAACTTTATGTCTGGATACTCAAAAGCAATGTGGAAGGAGTGTGGAGTGACTTACAAGTTCACCACACCCTATCACCCACAATGCAATGGTCTAGTTGAGAGATTCAACAAAACCTTGAAGGGCTCCCAGAAAAGCTTAGGCGAAGATGGGACATACTCTTGCCCTGCCTTTTATTTGCGTACAGGGAGGTGCCTCAAAAGGGGGTTGGCTACAGCCCTTTTGAACTTTTGTTTGGTCACCCTGTCAGGGGTCCACTGTGCTTGGTGAAGGAAGGATGGGAGTTACCTCTCAAGCCCCCAAAGCAAGACATAGTGGACTACGTACTTGGTCTCCGCTCCCGGATGGCTGAGTATATGAAAAGGCAACTAAAAACCTTGAGGCTAGCCAGGAACTTCAAAAGGCCTGGCATGACCAAAGGCTGTACTGACTGTTTACCAGCCAGGACAGAAGGTGTGGGTGTTGGAGCCAGTGGCCCCAGCAGCTCTCCAAGACAAATGGAGTGGACCCCACACCATTGTTGAACAGAAGGGCGAGGTTACCTACTTAGTAGACCTAGGAACACCCAGGAGTCCCCACAGGGTTCTCCATGTCAACAGGTTAAAACCATATGTGGACAGGGCAGACATGGGCTTGCTCATGGCTACTGATGAGGGACAGGAGGAAGAGAGTGACCCACTCCCTGACCTGCTCTCACAGAACCCTGGTGATTGGTCAGTGGATGGTGTAGCCTTGGCAGGCAGCCTCACTACCCAGCAACAGACTGATTGCAGACAGGTGCTCAATCAGTTCAGACACATATTCTCACTGACACCCAGTCAGACTACCTGGTGCACTCATGAAGTGGACACTGGGGACAGTCTGCCTAATAAAAATAAGATTTATAGGCAACCTGACCATGTCAGGGACTGTATCAGGACAGAAGTCCAGAAGATGTTGGATTTGGGAGTTATTGAACCCTCAGATAGCCCTTGGGCTAGTCCAGTGGTCCTTGTGCCAAAACCTCACACCAATGGTGGGAAAAGAGAGATGAGGTTTTGTGTGGACTATAGGGGTCTCAATGCAGTCACTAGGACTGATGCCCATCCAATACCTAGGGCAGATGAGCTAATAGACACTTTGGCCTCAGCCAAGTATCTAAGCACATTTGACCTGACAGCTGGCTACTGGCAGATCAGACTAGCTGATGATGCAAAGCCAAAGACAGCATTCTCAACCCCTAGTGGGCATTATCAATTTGTGGTGATGCCCTTTGGTCTGAAGAATGCACCTGCCACTTTTCAGAGGTTGGTGAATACAGTCCTTACAGGTCTGGAAGCCTATAGTGCAGCATATTGCTGTCTTTAGCTCCACCTGGGAGGATCACCTGGTCCACCTCAGAAATGTTTTACAGGCCCTGCAGAAAGCAGGCCTGACTATCAAGGCCACCAAGTGCCAGATAGGGCAGAGTCAGGTTGTGTACCTGGGCCACCTTGTGGGTGGAGGCCAGGTTCAACCACTGCAGAGCAAGATCCAGACCATCATGGACTGGACTGCTCCAACTACCCAGACTCAGGTGAGAGCCTTCTTAGGCCTGACTGGGTACTATAGGAGATTTTTCAAGGGGTATGGATCAATAGTGACACCCCTGAATGACTTAACTTCCAAGAAAATGCCCAAAAGGTTCAGTGGACAGTTAGCTGTCAAAAGGCATTTGATGACCTGAAGCAGGCCATGTGCACTGCTCCCATTCTACAGAGTCCTGATTACTCCAAGAAGTTCATTGTTCAAACTGATGCATCTGAATTGGGGGTAGGGGCTGTACTGTCACAATTGAATGATGAAGGTCAGGATAAGCCAGTAGCTTTCATTAGCAGAAGGCTGACCCCTAGAGAGAAACGTTGGTCAGCCATTGAGAGGAGGCCTTTGCTGTGGTCTGGGCTCTGAAGAAGTTGAGGCCATACTTGTTTGGTACTCACTTCCTTGTTCAAACAGACCATAAGCCCCTCTTATGGCTAAAACAAATGAAGGGTGAAAACCCCAAACTGCTTAGGTGGTCCATTTCCCTACAGGGATGGACTTCACAGTGGAACATAGACCTGGGAGTAACCATGCCAATGCAGATGGACTCTCTAGGTACTTCCACTTAGAACATGAAGACTTAACTGGGCAAGGTTAGTTTAATGTCCCTACGTTTGGGGGGTTGTGTAGAGAGTAGGATCTGCTTCACATGGGTACCCCCACTTTTTGCTGATGCTTCACTGTTTTTCGACCTTAGTCTGACTGGGGCCCTGCTAATCAGAACCCCAGCCTAGCTGCTTCCTCTCTAAAATGGTTTCCATGTGCCTTAGGCACATCTCTGATTAGAATCTGGAGTGCCCTTATAAGTCCCTAGTATATGGTATACTATGTACCCAGGGCATAGGTACCTCAGAGGCCTACCAGGGGCTGCAGCATGTATTGTGCCACCCCTGGAAGGCCATCCAAACTGACACCACAGGTCTGCTACTGCAGCCTGGGTAAGGTGGTGCATGCACCCCTTACTGTGATATAGGCTACCTATATCACTATACACATACACACATATAAACCTATAAATCACTCCTATGGCAGGCCTTATCAATCCTGAAGGCAGAGTGCGTGGTTCCTATGTGAGAGGGTGCCCCTGCATTAGCAGGGCCCCTCTGCAGCGTTCGGAGACCCTTCTCTGATGCTGTTTGTAGTGCAGCCTGACCATATACTCTTAAGCGCATTATAACCTCGCGTTAAATGCTAACTTTGGGATGGCTGCACGGAAACATGTCGTGTTTGGTGTCAAACATCTTGGAATACTACCACCCCACCAGTTCTGGTGGCGGGGGTAGCATTCCACCCTTCTAGAGAGAAAGACATGTACACACCGGTATGCCCGGTACTGACTTTCCAGAGCCCTGGCATCACAAAATGGATGCCGCTGCCACAGACACGAGTCTGGCCTCCTGCTGCTGACCAAAACTCCGGCAGGGAGGCCTGGACAATAGGTTTCCTGTCCCAGGGAGGTGTGACCACCTCCCCAGACAGGATAATGTGTATTGGGGCTGGGCGGGAGCACTCTCTGGTGCTTTGAAGTCCTGCACTGGGGGCACATTTGGTGTCCCTGTGCATACCCCAATTCAAACCGGCTCAGGGGCTTCCAGCCCCTGCTCTGGCGCGAAACTGGACAAAGGGAAAGGGGTGTAACCACCCCTCTGCCCTGACCCTCCCATAGGTGGGGCCACAGAGTATGTCCAACCTCCTACCTTAGTATAAGTAGGGAACCCAGTCCTTAGGACTTTAGATTTACCTGGACGAAACTCTGACACAGAATCCTGGACCTTCGACGCTCTACATCAAGATTAGAGGACTGAAGAATCTCCCTTGGGGTCAAGGAGTGACTCCCCTGCTTGGCAGGCACCAAAGAAGCAATTGTCCGGTCTGCATCGCTGAAGCTCCCGTTGGACGCCGAAGTCTTTGCATCACCAGAGGTGGATTTCCAGACTTCCCCGAGGCTGCCCTGAGTCCCCAGCAAAGCTGAGGCCCATAGCTGTCGTGGGTAACGTGGAACCGTGACCCCTGGACACCGAACGCATTTGCAAGTGCATCCTCTTCTGGGTCTCCCATGAAGTCGTGCTTTGGGCTCCCAGTAGCCCCAGCCTCCAGCACCAACTGCACCGAAGATCACTGGCCTCCACTCCACGAGTGTCCTTTGAGCCAGCTCCACGTGCATCGTCTCAAGGCTCCTTTGTGGTCGCTAGTCCGTTGGCTAGTAGGCCCTCCCGAAGGCCAATCTTTTTCTGCTTGGGCTCGCTGGTTGCTCCAGGCGTGCCCTGACTTATCCTTGCTGGGTGAGTCCCCCAGATCTTGCTGGTCTGCAACATCGTCCTTCTTCGATTTCCACGAGACTTGCCGTTGCCAAGGCTTGTTGGGTCCAATCTGGTCGCCGACACCCCTGCAATCGACAAACATTGTGGGACAGCTCGAATCCAGCTCCTGGTTGTCGTCGACGCCTCCTGGACCTCATGGCTGAAGAGTCAAGACGACTGTCAACCTACCTGAAGCACTCGACATCGGTGGGCATCTGCTCATCGCCTTCCTGGTCACTGGCTAGTGACCCAGACTCTGTCCCCTCTGCTTTCAGGTTCTTCAGATCTTCGATCCACCTTTGGATCCACCCGAACACTTTCGACTTGGCCGCCAGCAGCACTTTGCAGCAGATCGCCAATGAAAGCGACGACGAAACCCCACCCCGAAAGACACCTATGCACCCGGCTCCCCTGGGTGAGGTAACTCGAGTACTCCGGTGCTCCCGTGGGTATTGACACTAGAACAGCCTAGTTCTCAAAGGGTATGCCCCAAGTCCTCCTCTAAGTGTCCCTTTTCTTTTAAATTCTAATCGCGACTTTCCCCATAGAAGTTAACGGTGGTTCGCGGTTGTGTTCATACACTGCACGCGTCCCCGTGGGTCCCCTGTGTCACTGCCTTGGGTGGTTCCTTGTGGTCCAAGCACTTCTACAGGCTCTAGGCCTTGTGTCTAGCTCAGTCGTGGTTCTTATACCACTTTATTGGTATATGGTTTGGTACGCCCCTGGGGCTCAAACGTGTATTTGTGCTATTACTGTAGATAACTAACTCGTAACATATGTACTTCGAACTCTAGCCTCATAAAGAGACTAGAGGGGTGTGTTTAGTAATAAATACATATATTTTGAATATATACCTGGTGTGGTCCTCTTTCATTTGGTCACTCAAGAGATTATTGACTGGTAAAACAAGCTGCTTTACATTCCTTCAAGACTTAGCCTGAAGGCTGCTCTCCATAGCTACCACTAGGATAGCTTTCAATAAAGGTTGTCTTTAACCTATCTCCAATAAGGGGTTGTTTGGACTGGTGCAAGGTGCCCACTATAATTAGTGGACAGCATATGCCAGGCCAACTTCTCACAGCGACCTTCACCTTTTTCCCGGGAGTGGTATTATTTATGAGCGAACATGGACAGGGCGGGCGCGGACAGGTAGGAGGGCTCTTTTTTTCAGCGCACTACTTTGTTTACTGGACAGATTTACCGTCCGCTGTTTGTAACTCCGCAGACACTTTTAACCGTAGAGACGCGCGTCGTGATGGATTGTGGCGTACTATTAAATATAACGGCGTTTGGGAATGTTTTCGGCGTAAGGTTCATCCCCTGGTGATCTGGAGGTACTTGTGAACAGGCGTGGGCATGTGTATCTCGTCTCAGTACCGTGCATGGTGCAGGAGCGAAATGTTAATGTTATAACTGAAGAGGGGGTTCCTAGGAGTGAGACACCGAAATAGAAAGAAGTGGCATTGGAAAGGTGTGAGAGTGACGGTGAGCTCCAAGGGTGAGACACTTGAGGTGTTTGGGATCCACAGCTTCCTAGGAAGTCTAATGAGTTAAAGAACTGCATGGTGATGTATCAGGGGAGGCCAACATGGGTCCAGAGGGGCCGCCGGGACGTGACCGATTTCTAGCATGCCTCCCAGGGACGTAACGCAGGCCCCTGCGGGGGGAGGGGCACTCGCCTCAACGCCAGGCAAACACCCGAGATGGAAACATTTGCTGCTTCTGCGGTTTTCCGGAACATTTGTCATGGAATTAATTGGTCATCATATACCTGTATTGGACACCCCTGGTATAATTTCTTCTCAGTGGTTAATCTCTAATGAATGTCGGATTTGGAGCAGTGGTAGTGCGTTGCATGCCAGTTCCTTTCTACGATAAGAAAGTGAGGACGGGCCTTTCTTGGAATAAATTCATCCACTTACCTTTTCCGTATGGCGCTTAAGAGAAAGTCTGCAATGTATTGAGTTCTCTTTAAAAAAAAAACAAGCACTGAAACACAAGTGCGGCGCCGCGAAAGTGAAACTCCGGGTTAAAGAAGTGGGAGGGGTGGGGGAGTGCGATTCCCTTGCGGGAGCGAGCGGCGCCAGGAGCGATAATTGCTACCATATGGCGCCAGCTGCTCGCTCCCGCAAGTGAATGCTAAACGTGCACGCGTTGCCATTGAAGGCAATGGAACGCGTGCACGTTTTTGGCTGAAAAGCCGAATCGATTGCAAAAGGTCTTTTTGCCTATGCAGCGCATGCGCGCTGCGTAGGTGAGACCTAAAAAGGGGACAAAAATTCACAACCATGTTGTTGCAGTTTTTGACAGCACCCACTTGCAGGGTGATGCCTGGGATGGGTCTCCGGAACCCTGTGCTCCATTCTTAATGGATGCTCTTGGGGTGGGGGCCCCCTGATTGGGTGCCAAATCCTATGTGGAACTCAATCTGTGCTCCTCCCGATAACTTGGCTGCACTTACACGCATCTACAACATGGCGCAGTTGGAGAGGCAAAAGCATTGGCACTGCAGGTCCTTCTCTAAAATTAAAGTGTCCTTGTGGCCCAAAAAACGACCCCAAACACCCACTGACCAACCAGGGCAATTTATGTACTATGGTCCCTGAAGCAAATTCAAGCCAATGCGAGATCTCTGTGGATATTTGTGGACAGTGGTGCTGGCTATCTCTGGCTATCGTGTGTAACAAGTTTAGCACAGAGCATCAAAGTTTACATAACACTGTGGCGGCATAATTGCTCCTGGTGCCAGGCAATTTGCATTGTAGCCTGTACAAATTGGCTCATTATGGGGCCTATTAGGATGGCGGGCGGATCGCCACCGCCGGGCCGGCGATTGGATCCGCCCGCCATCCGTTCCTGTTTTACCCCCGT
This sequence comes from Calotriton arnoldi, assembly GCA_963921515.1. Classification (NCBI taxonomy): domain Eukaryota; kingdom Metazoa; phylum Chordata; class Amphibia; order Caudata; family Salamandridae; genus Calotriton; species Calotriton arnoldi. The sequence goes on along the minus strand of CAWUFW010002315.1, from coordinate 1,986,164 downwards.
CATATTAGTATGGCGAGGGGTACCTCGGGGGACGGAAAGACCATCCGCCGCATTTCTGCCGGTCGGCAATCGTTACGATTGCCGGCCGGGCGGAAAAAGCCCATAACATGGTGGCGGTGCCTGCAAGGCACCTCCATCCATATTATGATGCCTGCGGTGGGCATGCCTTTCCATGGCGGAGACTCCGCCATGGAAAGGCATGCGGGAAATTACTTTGGGGGCCTATTGCGGGCCCCCGGCGGGGTGGGGGGGGTGGGAGGCTGCACTGGGAGGTACCTATGGTACCCCCCGTCATTGCCATGCACAAGGTGGCAGGCACGTTGTGCATGGCAATGCACAACATGGACTTTAACATTGCGGCGGGTGCTGCTCACAGCACCGCCCGCCGCAATGTTAAAGTCGAGGATGCGCCCGCCACTGTGGCGGGCGCATCCTAATTGGCCTGGCGGGACCGCCGCACCTCTGGCGGTCGGTCCCGTTTTCCGTTACGGTGGCGGGCGGGCAAAGTCCGCCCGCCATCGTAATGGGGCCCTATGTGACCTGTCCGTTTGTCTTATTATAAAGAAATTGGCCAAATAATGTTAACATGTTTATGGAATATTTTTCAACTTTTGCCTTGGTTTGCCCTGAATCTTTTTAGCAGTTTATCATCGCTCAAAGAATGAGAAATCCTCAATTTTCTGCATTTCGTCTGGTACAACTGGCTAGCTAGGATTATTCAGACCATATTTCCTCTCTCAGCTGCAGACTGACAGTCGCCATTTCACAGACTGCAGCCCTGGTTTATATCAACAAATATCAGCCGAGCTTTCACAGAAGTGGTCCAGGAGTACAACCAGCATCACTTCTGCTCCTACCTGCCGCAGCGCTCTGGTGCATCTCAAAATAATGACAAAGTCATGTTTTTTCCGTATTCTCCCTTCCAATCAAAGAGGTAATTTCACACAGAATTACTTCATGAATAAATATTACATGCCATGGTGGCATTTTCGTAGCAGTTTGCCTCTTTTTTCTTCCTTTTCATGATTTAAAAATGGGCTGCTTTGGGATTTGAAAAGGGTAGCTCTGTCTAGGCCTGTCTTATCTGAGCATCTTAATGCCTTTTAAATAAGATGCAGGAGCAAACAACAGTTTTGGATCTAGCCCAAAATGATATAAAAAATGGACCAATGCATACACAAATATTTCGGAAACACATTTTGCTGGGTTATTTTCTATTTCACATTAGGTGAACCTTTATATTTCTACTTCCTCGAAGTACATTGTATTTCCCACGCCAGGAGTTTATACAAAGATATGAAACGTCTAAAATTCGAAGTGAATTCAGACGCATTAATTACGTTCACAACCTTTTTCACTTCTCCAGACGTGGAAAGTATACCGAGCTAATGTTTATTTGTTGTACCACAATTTTATGATTACACAAAGTTAATTAGATTAAGTAAAATTGTAAGCTAAATGTAAACATTGTAAAATGAGTAAAAACGTAAAATTGAAACTATTGTGTTGAACAATCTCACAGAATTCCTGGCAAGCACAATTATGTGTTGTACTCATACATGATATCTAATATCACTACGGAATATCGATATGTTTTCTGTCTTCTCCTGTAAAGCTGTCTCTTTGACAACTGTACATAAAAAGGCCTGGAGCACACCACCATCCTTGTAGTCAGGGAAACTGGTTGGAGAATTGGTACTGACATATTCACTTTTTTATCTTCTGTATTCTTCTGGGTCTGCAACTCTTGCTTGAAGGTTTTCTGTCTAACTTCAAGTAGTAGTGTTTATTTCCTTTAATTTAAGAACAAGAATTTCTGGAGGATGGACGTTATTTATGGTTGGGAATTTGAGACATTTGTGCCTGCTATGGTTCCATATGGCATGAATTTTATGTTATCTTGGTCAATAATCGTGTGATCTGATTTAAGCACTGCTGCAAAACAGGCCCCCAGTAACAAAACTGGAACCCACCAGTGCAAAATCGGCCCCCACCCTTCCAGCTTGCCGAGAAAATGCCCGATGCCCACTACAGCCAGTCTGGCCCTGACCAAAACTTACTTCAATTGAACAAAAGCCAACATGAGGTAACTGGGCAAATATCAACCCACCACTGCAAACTACAGTGCAGAAACAAATACACCTATTAAATGCTACATATTCATATGGGCTGGGTTGGAAGGCATACCCCTACTCCCTCGTATATGAATGCCTCTGAAAGATATCCCAAACACTCCAAATGACTCACCCACATCAAATGTGGTTTGGTAAGGAATTCCCACAGTTCAGAATTACAATTGTAGACTGATTTCTTTTACAACGCATGGGGTGGTCATCTAATTGTAGAGAAGTGAGCTATGTAAAACACACAGTAAGATAAAAAAATACTGTAATCAGGAGGCAAACTTTGACTGCACGTTTGTGATCTTTTCATGACTTTTTTTTTGGAGGTCATGTATTACTTACAGATGGGAAATTCAAAGGAAATGTATGAAGAATGACTGACCAACACTGAGTGTGACAACTTCAGTTTCTCAATGAGTCTATTCACACAATCACAGTTTGGCAGGTTGTGGTTCATTGAACCTTCCACCTTCTCTGCTAATGTTCTTGTCCCATTAACTAAAGGATTATCAGTGAAGATAGAAAGCAATCTGAAGCAAATAGTTCCTGATAAATAAAATCATTTACGTAGTTGGAAGGGACAAATACGTTCAAGAGGGAATACATTGTTAGATGTGGAGCACAATGGTCACAGTCAATAGCCTTACCTCATAAGGACAGAACACACACCATTAATAATATTAAAGATAATTTCAGAGTGTAGTGCATACACCTCAATCACTAACAGAGAAACTTGAGAGGGGAAAAAAGTGTTGTTTTCACTCATTTATGACACATTAATAATTCAGCTCTTGTGAGTAAAAGGGACATTGTCATACTTCGTTGACAGTTTACATTGTGCATCATATCGGCTTGCACATTATGAACCAAATATATGTAAGGATCCTGAACCTCTGGCACCTCTGTTGACTCCAAACTCATGTCTATTATTTTCTTATTTAATCAGGATACATGTTACAAGCTTGTTTTCCATGTCAGACATATATTTTGACTATTCTGTCAATATTTAGATTTGTAGTGTACATATTGCTCACTAAGAGGCTTTCATAACAAGGATACACATTTTTTTAATTGAAACTTTTATTATTCTGATATTTTCTTAAATGTACAGGTTAGAAAATATACAGGTTATTTTCGCAATAAATAGTTGTAAACCATTTTGATGACTAGCGTCTGCATCGTTTAAGGTAAATATGTCCATGAAAGCTTATTAATGTTATTTGGAAAAAAATGAGGCCCAAGCAGTGACTGGTGCTGAAAAAAAATATAATGGTCCCAGTTTACATTCACACAGATGAACATTTTTATGAGGGGGAGGGGCTTACAAAAAGAGCAGGCGCCGTCTGCTCTTGTGCACCCGCTGCTATGTTTTCTGTACTTCGCAGCAGCTATGTGGGGATACTGATGGGGGTTGCTGAGGTTCACAGGTTTAATACAACATGAAAGGATGAACAGTACTTTAGGGCCCAACATTTCTTTCAGGATGAAGTATGGGTTTAAAATGCTGAAGGATATTTTTTCCATTGCCTACATTCCTCCTTTTCCTGTTACAACTATGTGCTAGTCGATCAATTTATGCGCAATGGCAAATACCGATTTCAGCGCACCCACATATAATGAATGATAAACAGGGGTCTGGAGCTAACATCACCTAGCCTGTCCCTGAGCTCAAGTTTTGCAAATGTGCACTTTTGTGCAATGCAATTAGAATACATGGAGAATATTTGCACGTGCATATATGTTTAGTGTTGGGGCACGTGGACAAAATGCTCATGTCTTACCTTCAATGGTGCAGATATTAAACATATTTGTGTGCATCCCACCTATTGTCTCGTTTTAACAAAATCTTTTTTATTCTTGATATCTGCATTAGTTGTGTACAAGCCCTGTGCATTCCCAAACTCCTTGGGCAAAAGGGATGGAAGCCATTTTAATACAGTTTGCTTATTCTGCACAATGGGATCATCTTTCTTTTATATAATTCAGGTATTTTCTTTCCATAATATAGGTTATCAGAGTTTGAATTTCCATTGTTCAGTTTTTAAGAACACACATTTTCCTTTGCTTTCTTCTCCATGACTTGAAAGCCTTTCTCATATCAAATGTCATACAAATTAATAACTTTTCAGGCCTATAAGCTTATCGCTGTGCACTAATGATACATTTACATCTATTGCCTACAACATTTTATATGCCCCCCACGTACTACATTTGCTGCTTTTGGTTAATAGTATATTGATATCTTGCTATCTGAATATCAACATCTTTATATAATAAAAGCCACTTATTTTCATGTATTTTTTTTCAGGTTACTAGCATGTTATGTCTCACGTCACTCAATGTTGATAGATGACGGTATTGCAGTATTGCGGTAATCTACCTCAAATCTTTCAGAGTTACTTGTGAACTTTTAAAATTTGAAGACAGTGAGGCATTTTCATGGAGTTTTAATTTGTAGGCCGTCTGATCCCATGGCTCAGTATTTAAATACACTGGGGCATATTCACAAGCCCCTATCGCCACCACAACGCCACTTTCAGTGATGTTGTGATGGCGATACGGGCCTCGCCTTATTCACAAGGCAGTGTTAAGCCACTTAACGTGGCTTAACGCTGCCTTGTGAATAAGGCACCCTTTCACGCTGTATTTAGCGTGAAAGGGGAGGGCAATGGGTGTTGCGGTGGGCGTTCCACCGCAACATCCATTGATTTTGACGCTGCCCCCTATTCACAAGGGCAGCGTAAATAGGAGGCAGCGCCAAAAATTAAGACCAGGAAAATCCTGGTCTTAAACAAGCGAAACGAGGAGAAATGCTTTATTTCTCCTCGTTTTTGCTTTTCCATGTGTGCTGCCTTGTGCAGCACACATGGAAAAAGCAAATTGCCATGGTTTGTGTATGTACAGGAAGGTGTCCCTTCTTGTACATAAACAAACCTTTTTTAAAAATGCCATTCTGTCACTTTCATGTGTGCTGCATAAAGCAGCACACATTAAAGTGAGAGAATTGCATTTAGGATTGTTTATGTGTAGGAAGGGACACCTTGCTACACATACACAATCCTCCCCTGCACACAGGCACCCTTGCACTCTGGTGCAAGGGTGCCTGCGTTGGCGCTAAGTTGCTAAACTTAGCGCCATCGCAGGGGGAAACGTAAGGCTGCACCATATCCTTGTGAATATGGTGCAGCCTTGCGTTTCCGAAGTGGCGGAGAGAGGCGTTAAGCCAAGAAGGCTAACGCCTCTCCCTGCCACTTCCTTGTGAATATCCCCCACTATGTACTCTTATAGAGTATATTATACACTACTCGACTTTCACAGTTTTAGGTGACTTCAACTATTATTTTGAAAAAGTCAATAACAAAGAATCTGCACTCTTATTAGAAACTTTTAGATGCTTCAATATAAACCAGCTAGTGACCTCCGCTGTACACAACGCAGGCCATATTTTAGACGGTATTTTTTCCAAATATTCTATCTTAAAGGTGGAAACTGTACTTCCATTAACGTGGTCTGATCATATCAAAATTCAGTTTAGACTAATCCTAGCATCACACAAGCCCTCAGCAAACCTGACCAGGATGCTAAAGAAATTTCTTGCCAGGAACATGTCGAATCTAGAACACCTGGAGGAGCACCTCGAGGCCGTCACTCTCAGAAAATTAAAATGGTGCGATGGGAGTGTACAATAAGTGGTTACTTGATGCAGTCTCCATTGTGGTCCCAGAGAAAAAAAATGAAATCATTTAGAAACATCCCATCTGCTCCTTGGTTTACTCAAAGGTTAAGAGCAATGAAGCAGAAATGAAGCCGACAAGAAAAAATCTAGATATCCAGTTACAGGGAAGATAAAATAACTAAATACAGTAGTACTATTGAGGAGTTTAAAAAAGTTATAGAGGAAAAAAGAGATATTATATGGAGAAAATTAAGAATGCTACCATTTCATCTAGAAAATTCCAGATATTAGCGGATTCCAATCCTCAGACAGGCCCGTCCCCAAGCCAATCTCTCTATGACAAACTGACATCACATTTCAAAGTCGAAGCAGTTTACTGTGAATTCAATTCCTCGCGAGTCTCACAGAACTCTAGGGTCAAATCTCCCATCAAAGAACTCAAGAATGCTAAGCTTAGAGACTTTACCCTGCTTGCAGATAGGCAAGCGACCGAGCTGATTATGCATACAAAATTGGGGGTTCCTTCAGACCCCATATCACCTAAGATAATGCATAAATTGGACCATAAATTAGTGCCAACACCTATATTGCTATTTAACAACATGATAAGGGAAGGATTCTTCCCTGGGGAGCGGAAAAAGACATCGTTTTGTCACTTCTGAAAAAACCTTTTCTAGATCTGTCGATAGAAAGCCTCTATCAACCGATATCTCATTTACCTTTTCCTGCAGAAGTAATCGAGAAACATCTCAATAGAATTTTGGCTGAATATTTGATGTATATCAATGTCCTAAGTGAATCACAATATGGCTTTAGATCCTGCCATAGTACTGAGACTGCCTTGGTTGCAGTCTCAGAAGAGATTAGACTCCTCACCATGGATAATGACGGGAGGGCTTCTGTGGTCCTTTTGGACCTCTCTGCAGCCTTCGACACTGTGAGCCATTTAGTTCTCTTGTTATGGTTTGCTTCAATTGGGATTTCAGGAACTACTTACGATCTCCTGGCATCATTTTTAGGAGATCGTGAGCAAAGGGTGACCCTTGGGGAATTTAAGTTAGAACCCCTTACACTGCCTTGTGGAGTTCCCCAGGGGTTGTGTCTTAACCCTACGCTATTTAATATTTAAGTGGCCCATCTAGCCAAACTCATCCATTCTTTCGGCTTTGCCACAACTGCGTATGCTGATGACACCCAAATAGTGGTGTCAAGCCCAAGTAATGTTGAAGAAGTTGCCGATCGATTCAATAACTGTATGCTGGCCATTGCAAAATGGATGAGGAGTAACTGTTTACTGTAAAGGTCCTCCTTTTTGGGAAAGATGTCCCCTTATGGAACAACTCTTGGTGGCCTCAGCCTATCGATCTCCCCCCTTCCAGTTTGAAAAATCAGAAATATAGGGAACAGATTTTATGAAGAGTTAGTGTTTGTGGAACAAGTCAACAAACTAACATCTTCAACCTTTTTCATTATAAAAAACATTAAGGAAGGTGTTACCCTTCATTCCACATGATCTGCAAAAATCAGTGATCGTTTCCCTGGTTCTATCCCGGATTGACTACTGCAATGCCCTCTACTTCGGCATCAAACAGAGACCTCTTAATAAGCTTCAGATGCTTCAGAATTCAGCTTGCCGTCTGCTCAAGAAGATCCCCAAATTCATGTCTGTGTCTGCTGCACTGGTGGAGCTCCGCTGGCTCCCTGTCAGAAAAAAGATTGCCTTCAAGGCACTCTGCTTAGCAGATAAAGTGTTGCATGGAATCAGACCTCAATTATTGAGAAATAAATTCCGATGGTACTCCCCAAAATAAAACACTGAGATCAGTTATTGCTGGACCTGTGATTGACTGAAGAATTAAGAAAGTGACATGGGGAGGTCGCAGTTTTGTGCACTCCATGTGCAAATTGTGGAAAGCCTAGCCCTCTTCTCTTAAAAGCCAGGACAATTATATTTGTTTTCAAAAGCAGTTAAAAAGCTGGTTATTTTCATCGCCCATATAGTTACTCTACCCTCATGAATTCAATCAATACAGTTTGAGGTAAAAGGACGTGGAACCTGTTAGCGCCAAGACTCCTGTATCGCGAGCTTTAAGAAAATTGTAAATTAAATCACGACAAAAATAAAACATTGATCCTCTAAATAAACATTCCCAGATGTCACAAATTAGAAACTGATTTGGTATAAACACAGCACTATGGAAATATTGCATTAAATATCGGTGAGTAAAAAGCGCATATGTTTCCTGTTTCTATCATCACAGAGAAAGTTAGCAAATTCCCTGTTTTGTTTGATGATAGATTATGCACCATGGTATGTTTAGGGTTAGATACAGGTGTAGAGGTTTGCAGGGAACTAGCCCAGCAAAGTGCAGTGAATGTACAGGTTCGTTGTTATTTGAAAACATTTTACACGGAGTTTTCTATGTGTAGAATTGCTCCAGCTGAAGGGAAGAGTAAGTGTATTTCCGTGGCAGTGACAAAATGTGAATTCGAAAGTGCATTTTATCACATGATATATTCATGTACTTTATTACACCTACTGAACAATTTGCATTAATATCTTTCATGAATTAAAACTGTACCTGAACATGTTCAACTATGGTAGATTTCTAGGAGAATTAGGAGACTTTTTGTGCCTCTAAAAGGGGTTTAAATGAACTTTGAAATCGAAAAGCATGGATTATGTACTTCTGCAAGCTGGGCTTTGTCGATCGTGCCGACGGTGTGTAAGAAATACTCCTCCCTCTCTAGCAGGGTGCTTCACTGCACGCTCTTCTCTGGCACTCTCTACCATCAGGCATTAGGGCAGCCTCCTTTCGCAACAGTTCAAAAAGGACTGGAACATCCTCTCTTACCACTAGAAAGACACAAATGAAACTGCCCCACTCACCTTGTACCCCTAAATGTACATTTCATGCCTATAAGTCTCGTTAACTATAAATATGTATTTAGATGTGAGTTTGTCTTCATAAATATCTATACCTATACACCTGGTGCATCTAATCTACATATCATTAGTAACTAGTTTGGTTTAATGTTAACAACAACACCCTCATTGCTCTTTGTTCCACTATTCTCTGGTAAATGGTTTCTGGTCCAAATGACATGGTTGATAAAAATATATAATTCATCTTTATATTTGGATTCTATTTAAGGCAATAGATTGCAAATAATGATGGCTTTGACGATTTCAATATGTTTGTAGGTACTGAAAACACTTGCATAAACACAATAGGACTCCTATGCTAAATCAAGCATAACTTCATGCTAGATAGATAGATAGATAGATAGATAGATAGATAGATAGATAGATAATTCTTATTTTCCATTTGAGAATAGGAGCTTGATTTAGATATTGGCGCAGGGGACTACTTCGTCACAAAAGTGACGGGTATCCCGTCTGCCGTATTACGATCCCATTATAGCCTTTGGAGATTGTAATACCGCAGACGAGATACCCATCCCGCTTGTGACAGAGTATTCCATCCGTCGAGATCTAAATAAGGCCCTAAGTTCCCAGAAGGAAAGTCTTGGGGTCATGCTCACATAACTTACTTATTATGGTTCTGTCTCACTGCGAGGATTTAACCCCTTGTACTGTACATGAACCTTTAACATTCATTTCAACTATTGCAGTAGAAAAAACAAAACACTGAAATAAACAATGCATGCAGTGTACTACACTTTTCAATACCATTGTTGGGAGAGGAGTGAAGCATCATGACATACTCGAGTCTTTGCATCTTATGGATTTTGGTCCCTCCTTACTCAACTGAGGTAGTAAATAGCATAATCCACTCTGCAGATCTATATGTATAATTTATGCCATTATGTCTTTTTCATGTGCATTAGTTACTATTCCAAAGATTATAGTTGAAGTTACTTTCAAAGGACTGCACCAGTGGCCTTTCCTGAAAAAGTCTGAAATATTAAACTGCTGTTTCTACTTATGTGCATATACTTATTTGTGCACAACAATTGCATATCTGTTCTATAAAAATAAACACAGGCATAACATAATACAAACCATATGTGCTACATCTCTACAAAAGGCCACTATTAACCAAAAAGCTTGTTGTTCAGATGAAATGTACGAATTTGCACCCCATAACGAACTTGAATATTTTCCAAATTATCACTTTATTCTGTAAGTACTAAATCCACCTCAACAAAGACTTATTTGGAGCGTGCGATGGGCTGCTCTTCCTTACTGGGAGACAGTTAATTGAAAAATAAAAAACCTACTCTCGCTCCATCCCGAACCCATTTGGAACTTTGGCAGCATGAAATAATTGTTTGTACCATTATTTACAGAAGGTCGAGGTATAATTTGACCTGCTGTACTATATCCAACTTTCATTTTTCTCTGTAGTAATTTATCCTGAGATAAGCGGTTTTCTGTGACGATGGTGGTCAAAATATCGGCTAAAACAATCCTCTGAGAATGTCTGTGGGCGAAAGCAGTCCATCAAGCTCTCTGACAGCTTTCCAGTTCTTCCAATATTCACAAATATGCGGTCTTAAAACGACCTTTTCCTTCAGCATCCCTCCATATGTTCTGATTCCGTGGCAGATTAATTGGTAATACCACTGAGCAGAATTTCATGAGCATGTTACCATTCTCCATTAGTCATTCTAAGACAGAGCATTACACCTAGTACTGCACGAAAACTGCAACTACACAGGACGTGCAACCGATGCAAGGAATACATAGGAGTCACACTGAAAAGTTGTTTTAGGGTTATAAAAATATGAGGCAACAAATGAAAACCAATGAAAACACATATATTTGTCCCTATTACTGAAAGACTACATTCTGTCTACTTAGTTTGTGCCCTTGAAATTTCCGATGAAATTGCCTCAAAGTAGAAAGAACTTCAGGGGACAGCTGCTGCTGAATCTGCTGGGCTCATTCTGAGCCAGGAGAGAATGTCTGCTGTGGAAGAGTTGAGGCAGAGCTAGCAGCTATGCATAGGCCATGGGGTCTGTATTAGAACAACAACAATGTTCGAAAACAGTCGAGCACACCACTTTACATCCCCATCAGAGGCAGAGTCATCTCGCTTAGGGTGCTTAGAAAGACACAGGCAGGTTTCATTACTGTACTGAAGCTGCAACCACAAAGCACTTTAATTAACCTCCATGAACTAAAACGAAATTCATTCTCTTCCAAGCGAAAAGACTAACATATGAGCAAATTATAGCCGTGTCATTCCTCCTTAAAGCTGGCCAATTAACACAAGCTACCTCCTGCAGTAAATCATTAGGGGGGCATAGGCAGCAAACCATGGACTACTAAGTAAAGGTCAAAGTTCAGTTTGTGAGCATAGAAGATGAAAGCAATTTCAGCCAACTGAATGCCCATTGTTAACTAAAAGTACAAAGCACTGGCAGTTTTCCTGGGTTTCCGCTGTATTACGGTGAGCCTTGTGGTAAAAGATACAATGCATTAAATCAGTGTATTAGTCACAAATTGGCACCCTTTTCGGAAATAAAATGCAATGAAAAGCAGTCATACCCAGATAGATGTAATGCCGTAAACCAATTATGGACAAACAAGACCACTATTTATATGACTGTGTGACAAGTAACGCTTTCTCCAAACATGGAGCAAACATGGCACAAACTAAATACATCTATTTCACTGCTCGGAGTCTTCGAGTTGATAACCTGGGAGATTCTACTTGTCGCAGCAATGAACTGGTCTCAAGAAATCAACTGAATATTTCACATATATACAAGGATTGCAGACACAGTTCACTTTTCCTGTGACGGCCAGTACTTATTGTAGCACAGCACTGTGTTGTATTACACATATCAACTCAATCAGAAAGGTCTTACCTCGATCACTGAAGTCATCGACGAGAATGATTTCTACAATAAGGCTGTCTGGTGTGCGGTTGACGATGCTGTGTATGGTCCGCAATAGTGAAGTCCAACCTTCATTGTGAAATGGGATGATGATGCTGGTGTTTGGCAGCTTTTCTAAGTACAGTTTGCGCTGGCAGCTAAAAAGGAGAGGCAAGAATTTGATGAATAAAAACTAGGTTGTCTATCAAGAGACGTTTTTCCAAAGAAATAGAAAATTTGATGCCAGTGAAAGACCTCCCATCGAGCCTTTCCATTGGCTTCAGACACAGTCTCAAGAACCCGACATGCGTCCAACCTCTGCTATTGCTTATTTAGTGATACTGCTCCCCGGTAACAGAAATTATTCTTTCAAAATTCAGTTACAGTTTGTGTCTCCAACATATGTGCTGGGAACTGTTTCAAGCTTCTATTACAGTTCATATGAAAATATATGTTCTAATGTTACCCATGGGCCTCCCCTCAAAATCATATCCTGACCGCTTGTCTGAACTAATATGTCGGGCTGACGCTGGAGGTTGCAAACTAGTAACACCTAATATTGTAGAGGTAAGGATAGCCTTTCCAGTTGCATAATGTGATGAGTTATCTGATTGTAGGGAATCCATCGTTTTGCATGCACCCCCTTTTTCTCATTTCCAGCAAGAAGAAATCTGTTTAATAAACCAACATATTAGCTAGTGCAGATGGGGGCCTGGACATGTATTTTTTTTATCCTTATGGGAGTAACTAGGCTGGACATAGGAATGAGAGAGAGAGAGAGAGAGAGCGATTGATCGAAAGAGAGAAAGAGAGAGAGAAACAAAACAGCAAAAATAAAACAATATTTCAGGGTAGAAGGAACTAGGATACTCTTTGCCTGAAAACACATCCATGGAAAGGAAATTGCGCCATTGTCAAGCCGGAAAATGGGCCTCCTCTAACCCTCCTTGGCAGTCTTGGGAAACATGGACAAAGAGCCATGGCTTAATGTGCATAAGTGTGAGGGCAAGTCTTGGTGCAGTACAGCTCAATTGCACCAGTTAAAATAAAACATAAATGTCCACACAAGGTTGTCCTGTACTTAATACTACCTCATATAAATGAATATACAAGTATAATATAAACAGAAATCAGAACATTAAAAGCACACAAAACCTAATACTCAACGTAATACAATAAAACTGGAGATCACAATGAGAATAGTAATCTCATGCAAAAATCGGCAATCAGGTAAAGCAGCTGGTAAATACACTGTAAAGAAATAAAACCAGAGCCCCTGGCTTGACGGGGCTCATATAGAAGAGACCTGCGCCGCCGGAGCATCACTTTTTTTGATGCTCTGGTGGCACAGGCCTCTCAATCATATCTATGAGACAACGCAAAGCCACCAGGCGTAGCTTTGCATGGCTCATAGATTTGGAGTAAGACAAGGCAGCGCAAAGTGCTACGTTGCCTTACTCTGCTTCAAGGAGGCATTGCAGTGGGTGTTCCCACGCAACACCCATGGATTTTGACGCTGCCCTATATTAACAAAATCACGTAAACCTGGGGCAGCACAAAAACCATACGCCTTCCCAGAGTTGCATTCTGCTGCACACATAGAACAAGGAAAATGTCTCTCGGGATTGTTTTTGGGCAGGAAGGTAGCCATTCCTGGACAAAAACAATCCTGCCAACAACGCAGAAGCAAGGGTGCCCGAGTTGGCGCTAGGCACAAAATTGTGCACCGGTGCTGGCTGACAAGACAGGAATGCACTATATCTCGTAAATACAGGGAATTCCTGCCCTTTCGAATTGGCAAAGGGCAGCGCAGCAAAAAGACTTGCGGCGCTGCCCTACGCCAATTTTTTGTAAAAGAGGCCCCCATATAGTGTATGTGACCCTGGTGTTCACAATGCACAACTGTTTGCAATGCTCTAATTTTCACAAAGCTTGAAGCACATCTGGAGCAATAAGACATGGTAATACTTTGATAAAGAGTTTGCAAACAACTAATGTTTACAGAGTTCAGAGAGGATTCTGTATGAAAATGGAGGATCACTGCCTTCCTTCCTGTGATGGCTTTCATTGGATCACTCAATCCAGTTTAAATGTAATGAACCAATAGTTTCTTTAACATCTATATCAATGCAGGGCAAAACTCTCAACAAGGGAATTCAACTGCACTATTCAGGGCAGCAGTTAAGAGTGTGAGTGTGTTTTTTAATGGACCCTCAGAGCGCACCGCAACCTCTGTGTGTAATGAAGGGCAAAGGAGTGGAAGCCCATGGTACACAGGGCTCAGCACAAGCTTCAGGGATCTGTCAACGCATGTAACCATGAGCTGGAATATAACACTTGAAAAGAACAAGAGAGCCATGAAAACAACAAATGCGCTACAGGCTGGAGTGTGCTTACCTGCAGAGCCCATTTAGGATTTTCTCTCTCAAGGCATTCTAAAAGCTTGACCCTGAGGAGTAAAGGTTTCAGAAAGGTATCTCTTGTTATCTGGTTTTCAACGAAAACGAAACTTCAGTAGGAACTTCAGGACCAAGAACAAATGGTAGAGAGGGAACTGCTTGAATGTGGAAGGGAAGTTTGTCTTTACAGTCACTTTACTGGGAAGGAGAATGCCTGAGAATTTTAGTCTGCATTGCTTAAGACTCATATCCAGTCACAGGCTGGTGCTGCCTTTTAAACTACCATGCTTGCCCAACGACCCATAGCAATCTGGCTGGAACAAAAGAACATCTGTGAGATGCCTCTGGAGAGATTTGTACCCTTCTGCATCTTGAAACATTGTGGCAGGAAAGCTGCTCCAGGGGCTCGGAATGGTCAACCCTTGCTGATAGCCAGGGCTACATGGATCCAGGTCAGTAGTACATTTTTACTGTATGTGGCTATTACATTTCTGCCATGCATGGGGAGTGCAGAAAGCCCATCAGACATAAAAACCACGTGCTGCCTCATAGAAAAGTCTGCTATCATTTTAATCCTGACCGTTTTGCTTTCCATTGGATCTCTAAGGAGCCTTTCCTGAAAGACCAGAGACTTCTGACATCAAGAAAACAAAGTTACAGAATGTTTTCAAAAGTTAAGATCTAATGTAATCTCTGGAGCACCTGGAAGAGTTGCCAAGACTATATGAAAAAGAAACAGCCGTGGCTTCATCTTTGCAGTTTTTGTCACTTGGACCTTTTCACCATGAAGTCCCTGGCTAATGAATGTTTACTGGTGACGCGTGCAGTAGTTACACGTCTAGTGTTCTTCTCCCGGAAATGCACACTCGGCGTTCCCTCCATTCAAAGGTCAAAGGTCAATATCTCAGTACCACTAACTCAGAAACTTAGAAACAGCAGATGCAGTGTGAGGTGCTGTCTGAAAACTATAATAATTCTTCTTATTATTATTGCAATTTGTTATTGTTATTGCTATTATTAATAGTGCAGCACTGGCACAGCTATTAATTATGGGCTCTCGAGTCAACTTTCCACCTGTGGTGTCATTTACGCTGAAACAAACGGGTTTCAACAGTGCACAGGCTGAATACTTTGCTGAGTTAAAATAGAAGTCTAGAAAGCACAAACAAAAACAAAATCTTGAGGTACCTCAAAGTTCACATGGGCCCCCTCACTTTGATAGCCTCTATTTCCTCTATAGGATCGGAATAGAAATTATTTGCAAGCTGCTGGCAATATATGATGTATGAATTTGTTACAGTATATTTACTAAGAGTTGTATTGCTAATAAAGCACTGCTTTGAGTTCATAGGTAATGATAGTTACATGAGTTATAATGAATAATAAAATATATTTCCCGACATACCGTCTCAGCCCAGCTGTGGTTACAGAGGGCAAGCAGGCGGTTTAAAGGTAGATGTTTTTGTGCACTCTGAGTACTGAGGTAAAGCGGCTCTGAGACCCAGGAACCATGTTTTCAGGAGGGAAGCAAATGGACGGAATAGACTACTTTGCTGAAAAGGCAGCTTTTTTCACCCCCAAAAAGTAACAAGTATTGTTTCCCGCGGCCATTCGCCTGGACTCCCATCCGTGATGGCCTATAATGACTTGATGGAGATCGACTGCCTTTCTCCCGGCACTATCATCCCAGCACGGCGTCGAAGATAATATAAACGCAGACCACCTCTGTCTTTCTTATCTTACCCTCCTAAAGAGCACCAAGAAAAGGCCAGTGAGAAGGAATTGCTATTGCAATGTCCTTTCAGTGTGATGTCAGTACATTTCTTCTCTGCGGAGCCGGATTTCCAAAGCTGACCTTTCCTATCTCTCTTTATCTCCTGGAGTATAAAGCCCACTTGTCACCGGGCTAGTGACAGGCACACAACAGGAAATATCAACACAAAAATTTGGCAGTGCTGATTTACATAGTAATTGTCTCAGAGTGTCACCGTATTCAATTTACAGGGGCTCGCTTCAGTCATACCGGGCCTCGGGTCTAATCTAGCCCTGTCAGTCGGGCTCGATAAAGCAGTGATAACTTGTCATTTCTGCCGCCATTTGACAGTGCTGTGAAATTAGCCAGGGAAGGAGGAAAGTCATCATTTCTTTGGTGGCTCACAGCTTGGGACTAATCATGGACGTACTGCATAACTGCTTTCCTTCCTGAGAGGTACAACAAAAGCCAGAGCCGCGGAAAACCCTCCAAAGCTGCACTGCTTTTGTTCAAATACATTTCAGCTATAAACTACTTGCTTCAGAGTAAGACCGCCTTCCATGATTGAAAGCAGCAAATTAACCGACGCTGAATGATGGGGGTGGGGCCCCTGCTCACTGAGCCGTGGAAGTAAACAAAACAAGCATTTGCAACGCAATAGGTCTCGCATTTACGCGAGATGGTAGGTATCACGACAACGGGAGGGAGGGCGTGCGGGCAGGGTGGAGAAGGCATGGACAACGGGAAGGAGGGCGGGGGGGAGGAACTAAAAAGCAGACAACAGGAGGGAGGGCGGGCAGGGCGGAGAAGGCACGGACAACGGGAGGGGGAGAAAGCACAGACAACAGGAGGGAGGGCGGGGAGCAAAGAATGCACCAAAGCATGTTGTGCCTGCAGTAGGAAAACCTCATTAAAGAAAATAGTGCTCACAGTCTAAATAACATGTACCATGTAACAACCGAAGTAAAGGGGCCAGTCGCCATGGGAGGTGACAAATGAAGAGGAGGCAGTACTAAGGAGGGACTAACAAGCCTATTGACGAATCAGAAGCCAGCATTTAGGACAGACAATGACACAAGCCAATGCTAATATTGGCAGAGAGTGGGCAGAGCTTCTATTCACCTACTCCTCTACAATAAGTCTCACAGAGCAGGGCATGCGCGCTGGCTCTAGGCTCGACCTAAAAAAAGAAGGGAGTGAAACAGGTCCATTAACAGTGCAACAGGGCCATACCTCTAAAACCATTTTCCTGAATAGCTCTTTAACCCCTGGCTCTCAGGAATTTATATTGAACTGATACTCTTCATTTTATTGTACTAAAAATTGTTAAGGTGACAGTTATGCCTTTTTCAGTAACAGTCCTGACTGTGCGTATTAATTTTAATAAATGCATTATACAGTATTTCACTCCACATTCTCACAACCTCCAACGAGGTAGGCCTCAACTCCTCAAACAAGCTACCCAGGAGTCAATAAGCTCTGGAGATACAACTCTCCAACCCTGACCAGTGTTCTGGATACTTGGGAGCACATGCAGTCTGGTCTTTGACATGGCCAGGTGGTTCTAATAACTTCAGAACATGGGGAGACAATCAGTCAGGGTGCCACCTATCAGTCGTTACTGGAGTGCATACTTTTGCATTTGTAAATGCCGAAGTTGGGGTCTAAGTGGATGATGCATGCGAGGTGATGGTAGGTTGAAGGTAGAGTGTTTGTCAATTAGTTGCTTATTAGTAATTGCCACCTGCGTGCTTTCACCTTAGTTTAAGGCAACATAAGAAAAATAATTAAAGCCCACAGCTCCACATTACTCCCATTTTAGGAGATTGCAGGGCAACACCTTTCATTTATGTTTCCAAGTGCCTTCCCCCTCTAATTTGCTCTTTGGCCTACAATTTCTTAATTGTTGAAAGGCAGTAGACAAATATGAAGAAATAAACCTTAAATATACATAAAAAGTAACTGCTTCACAACTGCAAGAAATGCTCCTGCTGGAAAAGACATCCTATGTCTCTGAACATGTTCAGTCAGCAGAATTGCATGAAATAAAGTAAGCACAAGTGTCAAAGCCTGAAGCACAGTCTTAGGAAAGAGGAACGTTTAAAAGTCCACTGTGCTACGCATAACGGGGTTAGAAATAAACGCTCAAAATTACTAAATCTTTCTAAGAGACAGAATCAGCGCGTGACTGTGTAAACTGGACGTTGCTCGTATTTAAACTGTTCGAGGGAGGTTTTCATGTAAAACCGAAATCCCTGATTCAAATAAATAGCTAAAAGATGAAACAATCACTGTTATGACGTTTTATGCAGCGCCATGCACACTTTTCAGTATGTATATCACCATCCTACAAACAGCTGGAGCACAGGGAGCGGGCCACACTTGTTTATATTCTGCAGGAGTCGGATCCCGCGGGCGGGGAGGGCGCTGTGCCGGGCGGCGGATGGGCAGGGGAGGCTGCAGCTTATCTGAAATAAGAAAGCCGCTGCACGACTTGCCTACCCCGCAGATACTGTATTGCGGGGACAGCACACATGGACCTTGGAATGCCAGGGAGTTGGCATTCACTGACTAGCATGCAAAGCAACGTGTGCGCCTCTTACAGTACACCACACTGAAATAAGAAAGGCGCTCGATGGCTCACCTGCCCCGCGCCGAATCCTTTTTTGAAACAAGTAGTCCCCAAAGAACACACAACACGTGTGTGTGTGTGTAAGGAAACTGGAATTTACCGGTGCTCCTCGCCGTAAAACCGGAAATGATGTATTGCAGCACTAACGAATAAGGAGCAACGAAATAGAAGGGATGCAAGAATGAACCAATTACAAGCAGCAGGCTGGATTACACTCAGTACAAGTGATTCCTTCAGGTCTTGCAGACAGCTCATGTGCGCTGATGATCGACCTAAAAAATGATCAGCCACTGGTAATTACTCAGAGCCGCATCATAGTCCATAATATTTTTCCCCCCCATGCCCCATCAGATAGAACCCAGCCATTTGTGAACTATGTATTATTTTTCATCATACATAAAGCGCTTCCCATGTGGGGTGCTGAAGCACTTGCCTATATGGGTAGCACACTACACCATGTAGGGTATTTTGTTCGAAGGATGTTGCCTTTGTTTTGATTCTATGTGGGAAAGGATTCCAAGTTGTGTGTGATGACCACCGAAGTGTGGTTATCACGTTATCGGATGCAGTGCGTAGCAGTGTGGTGGTTGATGAAGTGTAAGAGACAATGCACAGTTTTATGGTTTTCAGTTTGCTGGCAGCTTTGTACGTCCCTTTTTGGAATTTCTTATGATATAGTCTGCTTAGTTGGTTACTGCACCGAGTTGTTTAATCTGAGATTTTATGTATGGCTATGGTCCCGAGCTGGAATGGTTAGAGTAAGTGTGAAGGAGCCTTGTTGGGAGGACACACCAACTACCACCCAGCAGGTATTGTGTTCAGCTGTTCCAGTGTCTACTGATAAGCAAATGAACGAGAACTTGCAGGTTCCATCTTCAAAAACATATGTAACAGGCAGCACATCCCCACAGGTTTCCTTTAGGGAGCCAGTATCCAACATTTAGCTGTACAGGGATGTGCACGGTCACTTTCACAGAATGAAACTGCTTCGCTAAAATAAACACACTCTAAAGTTATAACAGCCCCGCCTAGCAGCGGCCTGCACAGGTAAGCGCGGTGGGGCGGGGCCGGGCGCGGCAGGGGGGAAGCCGACAGACGACGGAATAGGTGTTATTTATTTATTTAATCATACCTATTCCGTCGTCTGTCGACTCAACCCGTCCTACCCCGTCCCACCGCCCACCGCATTTACCTGTGCTGGTCGCCGCAGGCCCCGCATCATATATTAAAGATTTTCAAATAATTTATCTTATATTAACTCTCGAAATTCAATTTGTTGAAACAGACACACATTGTAGCAGGGAGACTCAAATACCAATAATTGAATCAGTGGCATCAATAGTAGCACTCTGCAGTGAGATATTGGGTGTCATGGACAGACTGGCACTGAAACAAGGAGACTTTGATATTGGCACTGACACATTGAAACAAACATATTGAAAGTTGGGCTTCGAGAGAAAATCTATGATGATGGGGCAGCGAATAAAAATGACTTTGATAAAAGACAAAACAATCACATGGAATTCTGAGACTAATACAGGGATACAAACACCTACAGTGAGACTCAAACACTGACACAGGGACAGGAAGACTCAAACAATGGCTATGGCAGAAAGAGAGAAACACTGAGTTTGATAGAGGGTGACACTAAAAGTGTAACAATAACACAAGCATTAACACTAGGACAGAGAGACACAATGATCCTGGGTCACGGAGACACTCACTTTGAGATTGGAAGATACAAACAGTGACACTGGGATGGGGGCACGTTCACTGACACTGGCACTGGTAGAGCAATCATTCGCACAGGGGTGGGTGAACAGAAACGTTGACCAGGGGAGTCCCAAATATTGATAATGGGCCAGGGACATACAGATAATTGACACATGAACAAGGATATAAAATCAGTGACATACACGCAGAGATACACACAGCTATTTAATCTGAGATAGTGGGGCACAACAAATACTGACACTGTCACAGAGAGAAACTGGTACACAACTTAACATACAGTGTATATGGATTTGACTGTGCACATAAGCACATGACATCATCATCCGAAGCAGGACACCTCAACCTGGCATACACAGAATTTGAGCAATATTTTAAATTCCTCTACAGGATTTATGTAGAGAAACGCAAAACTACTGAGCTCTTAACCCTTGTCTCACAGAGAATGTTGTAAAACCCACCCCCCTCTGGGGCTGCAAAAAATGGAATCCTTGAGCTAGTCAGCATATGTGCTGCTGAACACACGTACATAAGTGCTGGTAAAGGTCACAAGATCAAAACCATAAAGGCCTTGGATTATAGAGTAAACCACAGCTAGCAAACTGCACTTTGCTAACTGGCACAGCCACCATCACCAAATGCAAATGTAATGTAAAAGTAGACATCGCAACTTATAAATGTGGTGCAACATAAAATAGATTTACTTGACCTACACGTAAAATCTATTACATTTTAACTGTTTTCGTTTGGATATTGTGACAAATAAGACACTGGCACTTTAAAAAAATAAAATACATTCTTGAGGTAAACCCCCTTAAACATGCTGATTGTCGAATCTAAAGGCAGCTTTCACAGTGCCTTCTTTCCAGAGGTGGGATTTACCCAGCTTTCCTGTTGCTCTACGTCCACATTCTTTGGTGGGTGGATCATATAACATATTTGACTGGTGCTATGAAGGTAGGACTTGGATTAATCACCTTTTACTACCATATTTGGAAATCAGGACCCTGGAGGTGGTAATATTATATCAGAAAATGTGTGCACATTTGCTGTGTGACATTTTGTCGTGCTGGTGATGTGCTCTGTTGTTTTTTGCATCCTTATTGCAAGGCGATTTTGGTGTTGTGTACTCTTTTGACTGTTTTGTTGAGATGTGCCACGCAATGGCTTAATTGTGGTATTATGTTGCTTTGCGTATGTTAATGTGTTATGTTATGTTTATCTCTTTAGGCATGTCAACAAATGCGGTTATATTTCGAGACAAAACTAGCTTATGATTAAGTGACAAGCAATCATTTCACACTTTTAGGTGCTGCTGCAGCTCCTTAGCACCAGTCAGCCCAAAACTGTGTTACTAGGAGTGCTCACTTTATGTGACACGGCGCTATGGGTTTTTACAGCAAGCACTACCTTAACCCTTTGCGTGCGTCGGACGGCCGGGAGCCGTCCGACGTCACGGAGGGCGTGTGCGTCGGACGACTCCCGGCCGTCCTAGCACCCACCCACGGGGGAAGCGCTAGCGCTCCCCCCCTGGGCTGCCCTTTAAGGTGCCCCCACCGGGGATGGCAGGCAAGCCCTTCCCCTGCCTCCCCCAGCCCCCCCTCCATGTCATCTAATGACGTCAGGATTCCCAACGCGCTGGAAGCCATTTGCTTCCAGCGCGTCGGCAGGAGAACAGGTAAGTTTCTCCTCGGGGGAGGGGGGCATTAAAACAAAAGAGGCATCGGGGGGCAGATCTCGCCATTTTTCTTATTTAGTGGCCCACTAGACCACCAGGCATTAATTTGTGGGGAGTGGCCCCTTGGGCAAGGGTCGCTCCCCTTTGGGGGCAATGTTTTTGGCTGTCTGCCCCCCTGGGGGGGGCAGATCTCGTCATTTTCTTTTGTAAGGGACCCACTAGACCACCAGGGATTCATTTGTGGGGAGTGGCCCCTTGGGCAAGGGTCGCTCCCCTTTGGGGGCAATGTTTTTGGCTGTCTGCCCCCCTGGGGGACAGATCTCGCCATTTTTAAGAAAAAATCGGGCCCACTAGACCACCAGGGATTTATTTGTGGGGAGTGGCCCCTTGGGCAAGGGTCGCTCCCCTTTGGGAACATTCATTTGGCCGTTTCTGCCCCCCTGGGGGGGGAGATCAACTGATTTTTTTTTAATATGGCCACCAGGGATTTTTTTTTAATGTTTGGGAGTGGCCCCTTGGACAAGGGTCGCTCCCCTTTATGGGAGGATGATTGTGGCCATTTCTGCCCTCTTTGGGTGGCAAATCAGTATGTTTTTAGGCCCATCTGCCCCCAAGGGGGCAGAAGCCACTAGACACCAGGGTTTTTTAAATTTTGGTGTTGGGGAGTGGCCTCTTGGGCAAGGGTTGCTCCCCTTTTACAAGGGTGAATATTTTATTAATACTCTTAGGCCCACCTCCCCCTTAGCTTGGTTGGTGGATTGTGTGTGGACTGGTGCATCATTTGCAAATGTGATTGTAATGTTTTTTTCTCCTTTTTCTCCTAGTGTAAAACGTTTGATTCTTGTTTGCGGTTTCGGCAGTGGTTGTTCTGCAGTTTTGCGTAATTGCATTTATTTGGTAAGAAAAATTTTTTTGTTGTGTTTACTCCAAATGAGTATTATTGTCATGCATGAATGAATATTTTTGTAAGTGGTGTCATAATGGCAGCGTATTTAGTTAGTGTTTTGAGCATGAAATTCTTTGCGATGTGTTTTGCATTGTCTTATGTGTAATTTTCTTTTTCTTTTTCTTTTTAGTGGGATATTGTTGATCCTTACTGTGTCTGTGCAGAGTAAGTGGTGGTGAGTCTAGCTGCTTCTGGCAAGTGAGTGGTATAGTTTTGGAGTATATAGGTCTTTGTGATAAAGACACATTTTGTTTATTGCTTATTTTACAAAGTGTTTGTTGTTGTTGACTTGTTTGACAAGTTACCTTTATTAGTAAGGATTATGGATAGCCGTAGAATTACTGCTCAGCAGGTGGTTGGTATGCTTTTTGAATCTTCCTCTGAGCAGGATTAGGAGACTGACAGTGCGTCTGAGGGAGAGGAGGGAGTGCAAGATTCTGGCAGTGAGTTTTCTGTCCACGAGGAATCATCTGATGATGAAGCTACTCTCAGTGCAGATGAAGCTACTCTCAGTGCAGATGAAGTGCCTGTTTTAGAGGAGGACACTGATGTGTCGATGGTGCAGCAAGAGACATCGGGATTGCAGCCTGAGGCTGCAAGGCTTCCTACTGGAAGTGCTGGACTCTGGGTTGATCCAAACATGGTGCAGCCGGTGTTGCCTGCCTTTAGTGGTGATGCAGGGTGTAGAGTGGATTGTGAATTTTTTTTGCCTATACAGTTTTTTCAGTTGTTCATGGGTGATGTATTTTTGGCTGAGATTGTTGGGCAGACTAATTTGTATGCTGCACAGTTTTTGAGGGACAACAGTGCCAGACTTAGGCCCCGCTCTAGAGCTACCCGGTGGACTCGCACAAATCTGGATGAGATGAAGAAGTTTTTGGGTTTGACTTTTTTGATGGGCTTGATAAGGAAGCCGTCCTTGGCTTCATATTGGTCTACCAGTCCCTTGATGGCAACTGCCATATTTCCTGCAATTATGAGTCGTGATCGGTATTTACTTTTGCTTCGGATGCTGCATTTTGTTGATAATGCTTTGGCGTTGCCACGAGATCACCCTGACTGTGAACGTCTTTTTAAGATTCGGCCTGTTCTTGATCACTTTGTGGATCGATTTTCAGAGATCTATACTCCAGGGAAAGAAATAGCTGTTTATGAGTCGTTGGTCCTGTTCAAGGGCCGTTTGGTTTGTAGGCAGTACATTCCTAGCAAGAGGGCACGTTATGGAATTAAGATATATATGTTGTCTGAGAGTAGGACAGAATATGTCTATAATTTCCAGGTGTACACTGGTAGGGATTCCACTATTGACCCCCCTGGTTGTCCGTCCACTTTTGGAGTTTCAGAGAAAATTGTGTGGGATCTTGCTAGAGGACTGTTTAACAGAGGCCACCATTTGTACCTTGATAACTTCTACACTGCTGTGCAATTGTTTAAGGAATTGTTTAAAGTGGACACTTTTGCTTGTGGTACAATCCGCTCTAGCCGTAAAGGTTACCCAAAAGAGCTTATTTGCAAAAAGCTTCAGAGGGGACAGTGCAGTGCCTTGCGTAGTGAGGAACTGCTAGCTGTGAAATTTGTGGACAGGAGGGATGTGTACATGCTGACTACCATTCATGATGAGAGTACTTCACCTGTGACTGTTTGGGGTCAGGTTGCTGAAGTGCGCAAACCTGTGTGCATTGTAGACTACAATAAGCACATGGGTGGTGTCGATAGAGTAGATCAGAGGTTGGAACCTTACACTGCTGTTCGTAAGGCTTACATTTGGTATAAGAAGTTGGCCATCCATCTCTTCAATTTAGCAACTTTCAATGCTTTTGTTGTGTTCAAGGAGTGTTCTCCTGCGTCAAAGATGACTTTTGTTCAGTTTCAGGAGTCTGTGATAGGCAGCATTATTGTTGTGGAACAGGCAAGTGTTCCTAGAGTTAAAGTGGTGGAGGATGTGGCTAGATTGAAAGATCGCCACCTTCCTGATTTAATTCCTCCCAAACCCATAAAAAACAAGTTTCTGAAAACTAGACACCTGGGGGAGTCCAGCGAGGTATGGCTTGAATGGGTCCCCCAACATTTTCCTACCCAGAATTCCCTGCAAACCTCAAATTTAGCTGAAAAAATCACTTTTTTCTCAAATTTCTGTGTGGGAAAGTTCTGGAATCTGCGTGGATCCACAAATTTCCTCCCACCCAGCGTTCCCCCAGATCTCCTGATAAAAATGGTACCTCACTTGTGTGGGTAGGCATAGTGGCTGAAACAGGAAATGGCCCAAATCGTTTCACAAACGTCCCACACAGAAATTTGAGAAAAAAGTAATTTTTTCAGCGAAATTTGAGGTTTGCAGGGGATTCTGGGTAGGAAAATGTTGGGGGACCCATGCAAGCCATACCTTGCTGGACTCCCCCGGGTGTCTAGTTTTCGGAAATGTGTGGGTTTGGTAGGTTTCCCTAGATGGCTACCGAGCCCTGGGCCAAAAACTCATGGGACCCCCCTTGCAAAACCAGGTTGATTTGCGATAGGTAATTTTGATGTCACCTCAATAGGTTTTGGGCCCTTGCCTGTCGCAGGTACTTGACCCACCCACGCGAGTGAGGTACCATTTTTATCGGGAGAGCTGGGGGAAAGCTGGGTGGGAGGAAATTTGTGGATCCACGCAGATTCCAGAACTTTCCCACACAGAAATTTGAGAAAAATGTGATTTTTTCAGCTAAATTTGAGGTTTACAGGGCATTCTGGGCAGGAAAATGTTGGAGGACCCACGCAAGCCATACCTCGCTGGACTCCCCCGGGTGTCTAGTTTTCAGAAATGTGTGGGTTTGGTAGGTTTCCCTAGATGGCCGCCGAGCCCGGGGCCAAAAACTCATGTGACCTCCCTTGCAAAACCAGGTTGTTTTGTGATAGGTAATTTTGAAGTCGCCTCAATAGATTTGGGCCCTTGCCTGTCGCGGGTACTTGACCCACCCACACAAGTGAGGTAGCATTTTTCTTGGAAGACTTTGGGGAACGCGGGATGGGTAGAATTTTGTGGATCCACGCAGATTCCAGAACTTTCCACCACAGACATGTGAGGAAAATGTATATTTTTGACAAATGTTTAGGTTTGCAAGGGATTCTGGGTACCAGAACCTGGTAAGAGCCAGTCAAGTCACCCCATTCTGGATTCCCCTGGGTGTCTAGTTTTAAAAAATGTATAGGTTTGCTAGGTTTCCCTAGGTGCCGGCAGAGCTAGGGTTAAAAATCTACAGCTAGGCACTTTGCAAAAAAAGGGTCCGCTTTCACTGTGAAAATGTGGTGTGTCCACGTTGCGTTTTGGGCCGTTTCCTGTCGCTGGCACTAGGCCTACCCACACAAGTGAGGTACCATATTTATCGGAAGACGTAGGGGGATGTGAAGTGGGTGGAATTTTGTGGATCCACGCAGATTCCAGAACTTTCCACCACAGAAATGTGAGGGAAATGTGTTTTTTTTTACAAATCTTTAGGTTTGCAAGGGATTCTGGGTAACAGAACCTGGTGAGAGCCAGTCAAGTCACCCCATCCTGAATTCCCCTGGGTGTCTAGTTTAAAAAAAATTATAGGTTTGCTAGGTTTCCCTAGGTGCCGGCAGAGCTAGGGTTCAAAATCTACAGCTAGGCACTTTGCAAAAAAAGGGTCCGTTTTCACTGTGAAAATGTGGTGTGTCCACGTTGTGTTTTGGGCCGTTTCCTGTCGCGGGCACTAGGCCTACCCACACAAGTGAGGTACCATTTTCATCGGGAGACTTAGGGTAACACATAATTGTAGAGCAACTGTTATTACCTATTGACTTTCGATGCATTTCTGCCTTCCAAATGAAAGACAATGTTTTAAAAAGAAGTCATTTTGAAAAATGACCTATAATTCTCATGCTAGTATGGGTACTCATAATTTCGGAAATGTGCAAATATCTCATGTTTCTAAACTCTATATTTTGTTCCAATTTCAGAAATACATAGGTGTCTTTCATACCGATTTTTCCATGTATATATTTTCCCAAATTAATTGCTATATACCCGTTACATAATGAAAAACCATTGCAAGACGCTGCTCATTTATTGGCTCTGGATTCGTCGGGTTCTTGGTGAACCTACAAGTCCTATATATCCCCACAACCAGAAGGGTCCAGCGGATGTAACTGTATATTGCTTTCAAACAGCTGTCACAATTAGAAGAAGTTACAGGTGAAAACGTTGGCACAAATGGCTGTTTTTTTCAACTAATTTTCAATTTTTACTATATTTAGCTGTTATTTTCTATAAAGAAACCTTGAAGGATTTACAAAAATGACCCCTTGCTGAATTCAGAATTTTATCTAATTTTCTAAAAATGTATAGCTTTCCAGGATCCATTATTGCTTTCATACCCATTTCTACCATTAACTGGAAGAAGGTTAAAAGCACAAAAAATAGCAAAAATAGGCTATATCCCAGTAAAATGCCAAAAATGTGTAAAAAATGTTGGTTTTCTGACAAAAGTCTGTCAGTCCCTAAAAGCTGGGAAAATGGTGATTTCAGCCCCACAAACCCTTTTTTGATACCATTTGCAGGGAAAGAACCAGAAGCTTTCATTTGCAGCACTTTTTCCCATTTTTCCCCCCAAAAACAGAATTTAGCTGTATTTTGGCTAATTTCTAGGTCCCCTCCAGGGGAATCCACAAACCCTGGGTACCTTTAGAAACCCCATGATGTTGGAAGAAAAGGACGCAAATTTGGCTTGGATACCTTATGTGATCAAAACGTTACAGGGGCCTACGCGCAAACTACCCCAAATAGCCAAAAAAAAGGCTTAGCACAGGGGGGGGGGGAAAGGCCTAGCAGCGAAGGGGTTAATAGCGCCAGTCAAAAATATTTTGTGATCCGGTCCCTGGTGTCTTTATTTCAATTCAGACCAGTGCTGCTGTTTATTTCTTTTCTTTACAACTTGCCTAGGACTCCCATCTATGCCTCGGTTTCTCCTTCTTTGGCATGCCTCACTCATCAGAAGTGTTTCTTTTTTGATAAAGACAGCAATGTTTCAATATTTTATGCAGTGTGTGCGCGCGCATACATCTGTAAATATTAATCATGGCACTTTTGATTTACGAAAGTCATTGTAGCATTTGCTTCTGTCAATTAACATTGAGCCATCTGCTATCTACTGAAAGGTACATTCTCATACCAGCATTTAATGATTATGCATGAGGATCAGGGCTCATATTTGTATAGGCTTAGCTATGCGACCACACCCTGCCCTGCCCTTCCTATCGGTCAATTATTGAATGCTGCACCCTGTTCACCAATTCTTTGTGCCTAATTCTACTTAAGATTTGAATATGCAAAAACATGGGCATAATAAATCGAATATATTGTTCGTAAGTTTTATCCTTGAGTTAAGCCATTAATATTAGCGATTTCACATTTTGAATGTGTTGGTCTTCGTTTGTTAAGAAACTTGCAAAAGGTATGCTTCTTCAAACCTTCTATCTAGAAAAGATCTCAGATCAGTTAAGCACCTTTATTTGTGCCAATTTCCAGATACACGTTTGGCCAGGCTTTTGGCGGTGTAATAGCTTTGAATGGCAGATGAAGGAAAATTCACTCCTGCAAACCTAAAGCTGTCTAGGGAGCTTATCATTCAGTCTTATAGTATAATGTTACATAGATTCTATCATGTGACAAGTTTTGGCAGTAGCTGGCAAAAGAGTGATAAAGACCTTCTTTCACAAAAGAGAAATTTCTACTTACTACTTATGATTCAGTTGTTACTTTAGTGTGACACAAAATAACAATACCAACTGTAGAATATATTAAGAGAAGTGTCAGTCAGTGGATTAATAATTTGGGAAAGCGGGTCCCCTACCAATTTAGTAAGCACACCCTGGTTTGTTCTCAACACAAGTCATATTGAATCTCAAACCCTGATATGTGATTCACATGCAGCAGGCAGTTCCCCAGAGAAATGAATGTTGGGTTTTAACAGTACCAACAACTTTGGAGAATGGTCACAAAAATCATAAGCAAAAACTCACCAAAATGATCGAAATCAGAGGTATACATTTTTAAATGTCCAAGAAAAAAAACATCTTAGAAAAAGTAAGGCACCACTGAATTTCAGTTAGCAATTGACCTGGACCTAGGTGTGATTTTAGGCTGACCGCAATGGAGCAGAGGCCAAAGATTTTACCTTGGAACTTAGCTACTTTATTGAAGCTCAAAGTCTGCCAGTGGGGCAGAGTCAGACACTTACTCGTGAAAGGATCAGCCAAATTCAGACTTGTAATGGCAAGCTCCCATGGAATCTGTTGATTTTGGCTCCAGAAGCTCAGAGCAGGATGAATATGGAATTCATAGACACCAAGGTCGCTCTGCAATGGATGTAGATTTGCCACCTCACCCAAATCCAAGGTTTTATTGTCAGACTCACTATTTTGGATCTAAAAATCCTCCAGTAGGACAAGACTTGAAGCTGTAGTCAGATAATACTCCACGAGGCAAAACACTTTTACAATGAGATCCAGCTGAGCCCATTTTGAGTACAGCAAAAAGTCCCTAGTGGGAAAAACCTGGTTTTCCTGCCCACATCCTTGGAGAAGTCTCAGCACCTTGTTGTTGAGGTACAGCAGAGGTGAAAAATATGAAAATATCCAACCACTGTTCCCTGGAAGGTGCGCGTGTGCACCTCTGTCCTCGGCGAGCGTGCAGTGCAGTGTGTGAAGCGCGCACACACAGCACATCCCGGGACAGCGTTCATGCCACTGGTTTTAAAACGCTCCTGCACTTGCTGCATTTCTTTTCAAAATAGATTGTATAGATTGAAAGTACTTATGTCAAATGCAGCCCATGACAGGTGCTGTGATTAACATAAATACTTTATCAAAGGCCCACAATCAGTCCCGCAGCCACGCTCTATTTAGAAAAGAAATGCAGCAAGTCTACAAACACGAGGTGTGCTCTCAGAATCATCTGAAAGCACATGTTCGTGCTGTTAAACTTGATGCATTTCTTTTCTAAATAGAGCGCAGCTGCAAGGCTTATTGTGGGCCTGTTGAAAGCATTTATGTTAAATGCAGCCCATGACAGGCGCTGTGATTAACATAAATACTTTCTCAAAGGCCCACAATCAGTCCCGCAGCCGCGCTCTATTTAGAAAAGAAATGCAGCAAGTCTACAAACACGAGGTGTGCTCTCAGAATCATCTGAAAGCACATGTTCGTGCTGTTAAACTTGATGCATTTCTTTTCTAAATAGAGCGCAGCTGCAAGGCTTATTGTGGGCCTGTTGAAAGCATTTATGTTAAATGCAGCCCATGACAGGCGCTGTGATTAACATAAATACTTTCTCAAAGGCCCACAATCAGCTTCACAGCCACGCTGTAAGAAAAGAAATGCATCAAGTTTAAAAGCATGACGTGTGCTTTCAGATTATCCTGAAAGAATACATTGTGTTTGTAGACTTGCTGCATTTCTTTTCTTAATGCAGCACGGCTCCGGGCTGATTGTGGGCCTTTTGAAAGAAATGCAGCCCGTCATGGGCTGCATTTAACATAAATACTTATAAAAAGTCAAACCATCAGACCTGCATTTAGAAAAGAAATGCAGCCAGTTTTATATAGTGCGAACAAAACCCAAAAGTATTGGAGCACTTTACATGATTTTTATTTTTTTAATTTAATTTTCTTTTGGTATGCATGGGGAGATTAATTGATTTGCCCAGAATCACAGGATGTTAAGCTGACCCGAGACTCAAAACCCATCTCCTAAGTCGGCAGCTCGAGCATTAAGCCACAACCTCTACTACAAGAGAGGAAGCATTTTCAATATTATATACAACTTTATGCAACAAGCAACCATTGATAAAGCCTATAGTCCTGGCTTATTGTAAGTGTAATGTTACTTGTATTATATATCTGGATGCAATGAGAGAAGCACCAAAATATCAGTCAGGTGGCACACAATGCGACGCACAGATGTTTAGCTAATTGCTTTTAAGCCACGCCTCTAATTGCATCTGTCATGCCCCTTTGAGAGACCCCCTAGTTTTTTCATCCCACTTAAAGCCCTGGTCTATATTCGCGGTCAGGTTCTTGGCACCCATAGCCCTGGCTGCAGCGCACAGAGACCTTACTTTGCTGCACACAGAGGAAAAAAATTAGAGGGAACTTTGCATCCAACTGTTCCTTCATTCTTGGTGCTGTCAGGTCCTATGGGAAGGTTTCTAGTCACCAGTTCAGTGTCCAGCCAGGACCTATGTGAGGTCCGGCCAACTAAAGTCAGCGGGGACATAAACCCTTCTGCTTTTTTGTCTCTGGAGTAGGCAAACAGGAGGCCAACCACTTTTCCCTGGAGAGCAGTTCCAGCCCCTGAGTGGCAGCAGAAGTTAATGGTCATTCTATTTATTTCTTCCAGAGGATCTTCTTTCTTCGTATGTTGTCCTCCCAGGTAAAAGAGTCTTCTGATGATGTGGTGGATAGGTGTCCGTTTAATCCTGTGCAGTAAACATTGATTGGAGAATTCTCTACACCCAAACCAAGATACTTGCATACCCTATTTCCACCTCCTTTTACAACACCTCCTCTTTGCATTAATGCAAATTACCCCAGCTGCCCAAAATTCAAAACATCTAACTCCATCTTCCTTCTGGAGGTGCTTTGACTCTCCCTTAGAAACTCCCCTACTTAGATGACATGCCCTCCCCACTGTGAGAGACAAAAACTGTTGCACCTCCTTCTGGGGTTAAAGCCAAACGTCAAGGATGGTCCTTCAAATAAATAGGAGCAGATCTTGCTAGCACAGTATGCCATCAACAAGTCAAAGGGAAAGCGCCTTGTCTGTCCTTGATTAACCAAGTATCCTGTCTCTCTTCTGATGGCTATTTCTTATGTTGATAGTTCCTGACAACATCCATACTTTCGTGAGCACGGAGGGAGGGTTGGTAACTCCAAGCCAGGAATGTGAATTGAACATTCCAAGTGGGGTTGAGTGGCAAACTCGATTTGAACCAGTTTTGGCCCAGGGAGCACGAAGTACACTTTTATCATTTTACATTCCCACTAAAGTTATTTACGTTCCTCATTCAATTAGTGTTTTGAAACTTAGTGGTAAACTTTAAATCATTTATGTAGCTTTTTCCAACCAAAGATGTGTTTAATCACATCTGGGCTTGTTCGTGGACAATCTAGCACAATCTACATAGTGAGAATTACTTTTGTTTTTTTATTCATTATGAGGGCACACTATTACTGTTTCTAACATGTAGTGTGTCTCGTTTTAATATATTAACCACCCAACCCTGTGGGATTACAAGTCTACTTTATGGGGAACTAATTAATATATAAAAATATGTTTTCTTGCATGGCAAAGGCCTTTTTTCCTGCTATATATCACTGCACTGCTTTTAAATTGCCACTCAACCATAGCACAATAAATGTGGGTGGTGTAAATACATACTACAGCCCACATATGACACTTAACTTCTAAACCTGTGCACCACAGTTGCAATTTTTATGCTAACTTACAATAGCCTTAAGGAAAGTTAAATAGACCAACTGGGTCAAACCAATTTCACTGCACCATTTTCATGGTAGGGCACATGCACTGTATATTATGTATATATAATATAGGATATATTTCAGATGTTTGATAGCAACCTAATCATTTTAAATCAGATAACAAATCAGATAATACCAAAGGTTTTCATTTTGATCATGGAATACAGTTGTTGAAATGTGCTATTTTCTGACAACCTTAGGCTCTGAATGATTTTATTTTAGTTCAGATTTCAAAGAAAGACTTCTTGTTTGCTTTCTTGACTTAACTTCACTTTTTAACCTCAGATAGATTTTCAAATACCCCTTTAAAGGAGTTTGACATGTGCATGCTTTTTCAGGTCGAGCCTAGAGCCAGCGCGCATGAGCTGCTCTGCGAGACATGTTGTGGTGGAGGAGTGTAAAGAAGCCCCCCCCCGCCCACTCTCCGCCCATATTTGCCATTGGCTTGTGTCATTGTCTGTCCTAAATGCTGGCTCCTTAGTACCACCTCCTCTTCATTTGTTACCTCCCATGGTGACTGGCGCCTTTACTTCGGTTGTTACACAGCACGTGTTATTTAGTCTTTAAGCACTTTTTTTCTTTATCCAGTTTCCCTTACTGCAGGCACGACATGCTTGGATGCCTTCTTCTTAACCCCGCCCTCCCTCCCGTTGTCCATGCCTTCTTTACCCCCCGCCCTCCCTCCCGTTGTCCGTGCCTTCTTTACCTCCCCCGCCCTCCCTCCCGTTTTCCGTGCCTTCTTTACCTCCCCCCCACCCTCCCTCCTGTTGTCCGTGCCTGCACCCCCAGCCCTATTGCCTTTTCACAATTAAAAGCCTGCCAGGAAACCATCCCAATTTCCATGTTGGGAATTCTGCCTTTGTCTTATTTCAGGAGTCCAGGCTTTACAGGAAAACGCACAAGCGCTTCAAAGCAGGTCGGTCTTCAACGTGCAATATACACACCTGCTTGCTCATTTCCACAGGCGTTTGCTGGATGAGGCAGGTTTGACGCGTGCACCAGAACACATCGCTGTAGACTCATCGATGCTTGTGTCAATCAGCACCTATTCCATTTCTGTTACTTTCTCATAGCACCTTATTTTGCCAGGGTTTGAGCGCTACACAACTGTCAGGGCATACACTATGCCCTAAACCCGTCTTTTCCGAAGTGGTGCATGCGGAATAACTGAGTTCTATATTTGGCGATCTTTGAGTTTTCCTTTTGTTAATGTTAAAGGCTTCAGTCCTAGAAAAAAGAGCACCGGCTGAAGATACCCATCTTCAGGGACTTTAAAAATGGCAAAGGCATTGGGGTTACACACTCGGAAAGTCGTACTCCCTTCAAAATGATTACTGTTTTACAATGGTTGGAACACGTAGCGCATTGAGGCTGCGCAGCACACCAGAAATGTACACATAACAGAACTACTGTAAACCACCTCAACGTGGTCCTTATTTCATCCAACTTAGAAGGATGAATTTCATCCAACTTAGAAGGATAAAAGGCCAAGTCCAGTAAATTAACCTATGCTCGTCAGTTGACACGCAAATATCTGCAGCAGATGCGTTTACCCACTGAGCTTTCTCACATACCAATGAGTGACTTTAATTACAAAAAAAGCAGTTCCGGGGTGATTTATTTTCAGCCGAAAAAGCACAAACCCAAAGACTGTCTGACTGAAAAGTAATTGCTTCGGAATGTGTCCGCGCCCTGCCTCAGAAATGTGCCCACTTTGAGCCAAAAAAACAGAGTGTCCAGCTCTCCAAAACTACAGCTGGCAGAAAGCCTCCTGCACAGCCCAGTGAAATAAGGTCCTGCTGCCAAATCCCGGTGCTTCTCACAGGTTTAAATCCTGGGAGTATGAGGCAGTAGTTAGAACAGTTCAGCCTTTCATCCTGCCACAAGCGAAAAAATAAGTAAGGGTAGAAATGATAATACCGTCTCATTATTTTTAGCGCCACAAAGACGACATCAAGTGCTGCACAGAAATACATCTTATACATAAAATTAGCATTTGTAATTTAATTTTGTTTTTGGCCGGAGAGCGGATAAATATGAGAGGTCAACATCTTAGTCTATTTTCATTCCAGAATCTTGTTGGCGCTCAAAATCTCAGCAAACAAATTCAAGAACAAGCATTTCCAATGCAATAGGTCTCGCATTTACGCGACTTTGAGCTATTGGCATTGTAAATTACAATGCCTTTTATTTATGTTTTGGTTTTTAAAATATAAATAAAAGGCATTGTTATTTACAATGCCAATAGCTTAAACTCACGTAAATGCGAGACATATTGCATTGCAAATGCTTTTTTGATATCAGCAGTCTTTAAACTTGGAGAGGTGGAGGGATTCGATTGGTTATGCAAATGTGGCTTCATTGCATTTTGCCACCCTATTTGAGTGGGAATTATACAGATTATGATGGAGCCAAGCAGCAAAGGCATTATGAACATCTAAAGATGTGAAAAAATGCCTTTTCAGCTGAATTGCTTTTTATGTTTGAAATTTTTAACAGCGGGCCTGATTTAGACCCTGTGATGGCTATCCTTCCGCTATATTGCAAGTGCATTATATCCTTTGACGTTTGATACTGAGTATATCACAATTTGGTATACAGTTCGATATTTCTATGCAAAATAGAAACTCTTTTTACAAATTAAACTGTGAGAAACTCATTCTACCAAACCTCAGTGGATATAAGTAGTTTAAATTGGCTAGAATTTTGGCTGCATTGAAATGAAGAGTTACCCATTAAAGGTCAGTAGAAAACATAATTTTTCATTAGGAATGAGCAGCAGACCTCACTCTGTGTTATTTCTGTAAAATATAGTAGTGAGCCGCAATATAATTTGTTATATCCCTGAGTCCTACTGTAAATAGCCAAGGGACATAAGAGAGCTGATTTTAAATAAGGCTGTGTCCTTTTTGAAACTATTTAGTTGCTTCTTAATCTATATTGTACCTGCTAATTCATTGACATGTGACAATCAGTAAAATGTTTCATAAGGAATTACCAGGCCGTATTGGTCTATAAACAACACAGCTATGACTTTTACTATTCAAAATTAATTTGAAACTCATTTTGGAGTCCACATCATATATCATTCAGCACTTTTATGTTGGGGAGCCTGAGAATAGGTAAATGCTCTTTGTAACACATTGATCTTCACTCTTCTGACATTTCAAACACAAGGTATCTTTAATCATATTTTATTCACAGGCAGCAGTGATTTGTAGATATGTAGAAGCTGATCCAGGCCAACTTAACCCACTACCATACTCCTGGTAGGGAGAAGTTGTCTTCATTTATAGGTTCTCCAGCTTCAGCCAAAATCCCTATTGGACCACTATGCTCTTGAGTCGTGCATCCTACAGACCCCACCGAGCTTGCAGCCATGTATCTGATTCAGAAGCCGAAGCTCTCTTAGAATCTTACATCCCTATGACCCAGAATATGGTCCAAACTCCTCTGGCCATTATCCCAGTAATCACGGGCACAAATAGAATCCCTTGAACGTTCACCTCTCCTAGACACCACTATTCAGACGCTTCATACCACAAACAATAGATTTAGCCTGCTAACATGCATGCTCCTAAACTGCAGATCAGCAGTTAAACACACCACAGATATTGCAGGAGCTATACTGGATAATGAAATAGATATTGCATTCCTCACTGAAACATGGCTCAATGAACACTCAACACCCATTCTAGACCTGCTCATTCCTCCTGGCTATTACATAATTTGACCGGACAGGCCAAAGAGATTAGGTGGCTGTCTGGCAACCATACACAAAGATTGAATCCAGCTTACTACCTTAACAACCTCAAAATACTTAACTTTCGAATACCTTGGAGTTGAACTTGCAATCAAAAGCACCTTTCCTTTCAAACTTCACAACATCTACCACTCACCTGGTGATCGTACCCTCTTCTCAGAGGAACTAACTGACCTAATAACACGGTTCTCCCTAATGGACTCGAAGGACATTTTCTTGGGCGACTTCAATATTCAATGGAATAACTCAGAAGATACCACTGTCCGCCTCCTAACTAACCTTCTAGAAATAAATGACCTCAAACAACTCTGCCATGAACCAACCCATTGTAAAGGCTCCACTATAGATGCTATAATCAGCAAAAATGATCTGATCTCACTGCGGTCCATCACACCTATCGACTGACCTCATACTTTTTAATATCAAGACCCTCCTTAGAGCTCACTCAGTCCCTTCCAAAAAACCTACGCACTGGGCTAGGAGTATCAAACAAATCCCATCAAGGGAATTGGAATCCAGGGTATGGACCCATTTACAGTATCATCCAATCGCTCGCAATGCTGAGGACCTCACTGCCCACTACAATACAACGATGATTGATGTCCTTGACCAAGTAGCACTGCTCAAACAAAAACAATCTAGAAAAATACAATCAAAATCCTGGTTCAACTCTGATCTGAACAAAGAGAGGAGACAATTTAGACAAGCAGAAAGGACTTGGAGACAGTTCCCCTCTACAGTGCGGCTCTCACTCCTATGATCTGCAAGACTTTCATGTAAGAAACACATCAGAAACAGGAAAAGCCACCTTCATTCGCAACCAACTTGATCGCGCTAAGAACAGACCTAGGGAGCTCTTCAACATCAAACGACAAACTACCCTTACCTCCCCTCACGAAATAACAGCCTCCAATGAACACTGTGAAGAAATTGCCAACTTCTTCATTGATAAAGTAGCAACAATTGAGCAATCCATCATCCAAGTGGAAAATCCGTCTTCCATTCCAACCCACCCACTGTCTCACTTTCCTCCATGATTGCCCCCACTCCAAATTTAACTAATGACCGATTGGTCCCAAGAAAAATGAATGTCGACTATGATCTTCCTCAACCGGAAAATGATGCTAATTGGTCTGACTTCAAACCCATGACAGAAAGTGAACTCTTCAATTTAATTGCAAACTTGAAGCCCACATCCCACACCTATAATCCCTTCCCATCCACATTAGTACAAAACCTCAACCATATCATCGCCCCATTTTGGACAAAAATCATCAACACATCTCTCTCCTCTGGACATGTACCGACCTCCCTCCAACTAGGCCAATTCACTCCCATACTCAAAGAACCAGGGGCCTAATGTCCTCAATAACCTCAGACCTATCACCAACCTTCCGTTCCTAGCCAAAACAATGGAGAAATACGTTCTTCTACAACTCAACCAACATATAGAGCAATTCCACCTTCTGGAAACCTTCCAGTCAGGATTCAGGAAAGGTTGTAGCACAGAAACTGCTTTGCTCAATTTCTCAGATGATATTCGCAGATCCCTGGATACAGGTGACGCATGCCTCTTAATTCTACTTGACTTATTGGCAGCGTTTGATACTGTAAATCACCCAGCATTAATTTAAACACTAAAAAACCGCAGTGGTATCAATGGCACTGTCCTTAGTTGGTTCTCATCGTACCTTCAACATTGCTCACAACAAATAAAAATCAATAACTGTTTCTTAAAACCAACACTAGTTCCTCAGGGTGTACCCCAAGGCTCAATTCTCTCCCCATCCCTTTTCAATCTCTTCATGGAGCCCCTTACTGTTATCCTGAACCAAGCAGGGGTCAAATATCACCTATATGCCGATGACACTCAACTTTAATACAATATTAAATCACTGAATGACATCATACATCTGAACGAAACACTAATCAAGATACAAACTTGGCTTAACAACAACCACTTAAAGTTGAACCCCTACTACTACTTTTCTCCCCAAGAAACAACCCTCTACCAATACAAGATTGGCTCATGAACCTGGACGCTCTAAACTGTTCTCTTACACTGTCCAACTCCGTAAAGTCCTTGGGCATCTTTCTGGACAAAAACTTGTCTTTGAAGGACCACATCAACAACTCTGCCAAATTAGCACTGTACACCCTTAAACACCTCAAGAAAATCAAATAATTTATTCCGACTGATGATTTTAAGTTGATAGCGCAGTCTCTGGTCCTCTCAAAATTGGATTATGGCAACACCATCTTCACAGGAACTCTGAAATCCCACCTTTCCCCCTTACAACTGTTCTCAACTGTTCTCAACACAGCTCTACGGCGACTAACTGGTGTTCAACGATTTGAGCACATCTCACCGGCCCTCAAGAACCTCAATTGGCTTCCCATCAAAGGACGATGTATCTACAAAACTGCTTGTATTACACCTAAAGCCCTGCACATTCACAGCCCAATATACCTTGGTTCCAAACTTTCCAAAGCAGGAAGAGCCAGGGCTCTGAGAAGCTCCAACTCACTTCTTCTCATTCCTCCCAAACTGAAAATGAAATCTTCTCAGACTCGCTC